>JAVIWC010001972.1:0-311995 GCA_031894815.1 Creontiades dilutus
CACACTCATCTCTTCTAAATACCTGAAGCTTGAAACAACCGATGTATTGCGTGTTTTATTCTCACCTACTACATCTCAAATAATAGTACGTAGTTCTTAACACCCACAA
This sequence comes from Creontiades dilutus, assembly GCA_031894815.1. Taxonomy (NCBI): domain Eukaryota; kingdom Metazoa; phylum Arthropoda; class Insecta; order Hemiptera; family Miridae; genus Creontiades; species Creontiades dilutus. The sequence goes on from JAVIWC010001972.1 coordinate 110, forward strand.
AATGTGAATTGAGAATGCTATACATGAGTTAGAAGAAATTGATGAGCAGAGCCGCTTTCGACTTCAGCTATGTCTGGTTAAATTTTCGGTAACCCCAGAGAAGTACTAGTTTGGATGTTACACTAGATCAGGGGTCTCCAAACTATTCGCCCCAAGGCCAACAGAGGGGTCTGGGGGGCTAGTTCCCCTGCCCAAGGGGGGTTTGAGGGCCCTCCCTCGGAAAATTTTGAAAATTAGACACTTGAAAACAGTGCTCTCCTAGATGAGTTTGACAAATTCAAAATTGGGCCTAATACAGGGTACAAATAATTAGCTTTTAGTGATTAAATAGATATTTTTAATTGTATGATTATTAGTGTTTCATTGTTTCATAAGAAATAATAACAAGTACGGGTACCTTTCGCTAGGTCGCATGACTGACTTTTCTTTCTGCTCTGGAGATAGCCTAATTTTTGTCCATTGGCGTCCGCGGGCGGCGGGACGGACCAAATCCTTCCGGGGGCCGCATCCGGCCCGCTGGCCCTAGTTTGAAGACCCCTGCAATAGATGGTCCAAATAAGCACAGTGGTTTATATACAGGCTATTATCCCTAAAGTGATCGAAGGGGACCTTCATTGGACTATAAACCAACTAGTGGGATGCTACTGTTGTGGTGGCTTTGTGTTGTTTCTAGTCTGGCGAATTTTTCATTATATAGAATCAACTCTCGTGAGAGCCCAATAGCTTACAAGGTATGAAAATTGTATTTTCCTCATTACTGAAGTAAGGAAAATGGAATTGATTTAGTTTTACTCTAGAAATCATAAGCTTGATGAGGAATCCGTATTTCAATTAAATCCTGCATACTGTCGTGGATACGTAGAATGTCAAGTTGGAGTACAGTTGGGTCTAAATACGTGCTACTGATGTTGGCCTAAATATGTGATAGATCCAAATCTCTCCTTCCAAAAGGAAGTCGAGTTTTGGACAACTGAGTCCAAGCTGGCTTTGTGTCCTCCACCTCAATAGAAAGCAATTATTGAAGACCCTACCCGAGGAAATACAGTTCCAAAGTCCTAGTCCTTGGGAAGACCCGGAACTTGGCATAAGTTTAATGGTATTCTGATAACTGACTGAAGAGTAAGGGAGTTTTTGGTCTGACCCAGCTTCCCTGACTTCACTCGGACTGGTCGGCAGTGTATGACTATCATATTTAAACGGAAGAGTGTTCACTTAACCACGGAAACGCGGAACCGCTGAAGTTAGCAGTCCCTACCGGCAGCCTCGTAATTGCGTTATCAGTGTACTTTTGCTACCATCAATCTTTTACCTCAAACAACCAATCGCCTCAAACCGCTGCACCTAAGGTGCCCAATGAAACTTGTGAAATTTCCACTCAACACGCTAACCTGAAGTAGGTGGTAAGCTTTGAGCGGCCAATTAGCTGGCTTTCTGCTTCCGCATTATGCAGTATTCCGCATACATATAATCCTGCATTCTGCGGCAACTGCTCTGCAGATGGAAACAGCAGAACGCTACAGTCTACTCCTAAACGTGATTTGGTAGTGAACAGTGTTAGTTAGCCATGTTAGGGTTAGGATTTTTATAGAATTCAATAATGTCCGGAAGGATTGGGCGTTCGGAGTGGCTGATCTCGAAGCACTGAGCAGAATCAACGAGGAGGTCGTAATTATTGTTGTTGAAAACTCTTGTGCCTTGGGAGTTGTAGACCGAGCAATTAGGTAAGTTATCAATTCGAGGTCCCGCAGGGTAACTAAGGTTAGGATAACTGTTAAACCTGTCGCTGATATAGGTGAATAACGGGGATGAGGGAGGCGGCGTGGTTACGCGAGGAAAGCACCAGGATGGAGGAGCGGGAAGAGGGTTAGGATGAGGAGGTAGAAGTGGCGCCCCGGAGATAGGGTAAAGGGATCACACGGTCGGATTCCGCGTGTTTCTCCGGAGATATTCGCCCGGCGTCTTTCTCACCGCCCTCCGCCTAAAAGGAGGTGACTCCGGCGGCGAGGGCCGGGGAGCAAGCGGTGAGCGGACGGGGAGGGCGCCTGCGGTCTCCTCAAGGATCCCGTGATCAGGCAAGTGTGAACTGATAACGCACACAGTCACACACGTCGCCACACAAGCCGAACAACCTTCCCATCCCTTTTCGAACTACAATCCACTCGACTAAATAAGCATTATAATTAGGTGGGCTCCCTTTCTCTGCTTCGAACTAAACGGCCGCTTTACTTATTCGAGTCTACTCCCGATTAATTTTCTCTATTTTACTATAGACTCACCAGTTCAATAATTGCAGAAATGCCGAGAAATAGGTAGTTTGGAACCTTAAATTACGAGAGCATGAAATATGTAAGCGCAAAGCTAGTCGTCCACTAGGTCGACAGAACGGCCCGATTTGTCGCAAAGCCAACGTGTCCTCAAAGTTAGTTTGTGTCTTAAATAATTGAAACAGTACAATCTCATAGCTTCTTCGTATGCTAGTCTATGTTTTATTTACAAATTCCTAATAACGCTTTCTACGACTCAAGTCAAATGTGAGAGAAACAAGGCTGAGGCCAACTCTTGGTGAGAAATATCTGGAAGTGCTCATGTTGATGGCATGCGATCTTTTTTAAGTTACCTACTTATTTAAGTTACTAATTTAAGTTACTTAAGAGTTACTTATCTACAACGACATCTGCCAAGCTTCAATTCACTCGAGGGGGACAAGCTTAATCACCCATGTTGCCTGTATTTTTATTTAACTTGTAAAATATCATTTGGATTTCTACCTGTGTTTGTAAGTGTATTATAGAAAGCATTATCTATGGATATGCAGTCCATGACTGGTAGTTCGCTGATCCATTTAGGAGGGTTTGTAATGTAGAAATATTAAAGATTTGTGTAATAATTTTCAGCGTTTTTTTCATCTCTACCCAAAATAATAATTTTCTTGACAAATCGGATTCGCATGAACCTACTCAATTTGTGATTGGGTTTTTCTGTGCGACGTGTTTTAATTCGTGTTCGGTGTCTCATCAGTCACCTGATTCTTTAGCAATGATTCATCACCGTTGATGCCTCGCGTTACGGAGTCAACAGGCGAATTAAAACCACAACAAAGATCATCAAGACCTGGAAGTGGAGAAATGGCGCTCTTTTAGCTTGAATGATCAAAACACAATTTCACAGTCCCACAACATGTTATATTGTTGTCTTTGAGCCAACGCCTAATGAGATTGGAGGGCGCTCTCACTTTGCTCTCTTTCGAAGAAAAGGAAACCCAATTCGTACGATCAAAGATCAACTAATTAGGTAACCACGTTCCAAGGAATATGTCGAACATTCGAAAATTACTCTCATCAATGCACATTTGCTGTGTAGTTCGAATAATTGTTTTTATATCCTGGTGTTTATTCTGTGATAAACTCGCGATCTAAAACAGAACCAGCTCTCGGTCACACACATTTCCTGATCCTACATTTACCCTACATTTAATTTAAGATTTATTTAGTTTCCCAACAAGAATAACTCATACACTTGCTAATGATCCGCAGAATGTTAGCCCCAATCTTTATGTAAGGAAGTGTCTTCAAGAACTCCTTTCGGAGTTCCTTATGAGTTTTGGTTATCTACAGATAGGTACATAATTGATAAAGGAAGTCAATGGTACAATATTTGACTTAAATGTATCTACACAATCGTGGGCACCTACTCAAAGAAAATTAATTAACCTAAATAAAAACACCAATGCTCTAGTAGCCCATCTAGGTAACTAAAGTCAGATTTCAGTGAATAATATGTGATGAACGTGATTTTCTCGTGAAATAAATTCCGTTGTAAATATATCACCTCATTCATTTGTCGTATGCATGGGGGAGTTCCATTAGGGTCCACTAAACGCTCCAGATTGGCGCTGTGATCGCCGAGCGTCTTGGAGCGACCTAGTCGCCTTCACCGCGCTAGTTCATATATTTTATTCTTCTTAATGATTGATTGTACAGTTCATATCAAACCGAATAAAGGATTTTATCTATTGTGCACTCGACCAAGTTGTTCTTCTTAACCAAACTCTTTAAACCAGTTAATAATTAAACCAATCTTACATTGTGTCAGGTGTGGTTCATGTTTATATTGGAGTTTTTTCAACTAATGCTTATTGATTTGTACATCTCGTGTATATATGATAGAATAGGTATGCAAAGGAAACCTCTCCATAGAAAAAGTAATAAATTGAGAAAAACTGACTGAATTTAATATTTTTTCGTTTGTATTTATCAGAAGGATGAGTAGAATGATTGGACATTACCGGTTGTTAACCTCTTCAGTTTGTCTTACTTTTCATCTTTCAATCCTTTTTTTTATCTTCCCGACTGCCTATCTAAATCATTTTTATTTTCTCATTACTTAACACCGTTCTTATCTACCCCTCCCACCCTTCTTCAATCCTAAGGACAACCGAAAGGGATGCTGAGGATTATTGTTTCTCCAAGTATTTCTCTGAATTTGGTTTGATGGAAGGGTTTTTGAAATGCCAGCGATTGAACAAACAAGATATAAATTAGCAGAGAAACGAAAACATTTTAATTCACCGTTTAATCAAATTTACTTTGAATCGAGTTTCTTGGTGGGTGACCCAAAATTATAAACATTGGAGATTCCGAAATAACTTCTTTGTTGACATTGCCTAAAATAAACCATTGATGACGCTTTCAGATCGCAGGGAGAGGGGAAAAATTTATTTTTGGAACCCGCCGGCCCGCTGCCTCAGTCCAAGTGACACCCTCATGGAATCTCCGATTCAACCGATTGCCTAAGGTCAGTTTCCTGTTGAAGTAACCAAATCGATATTTGGTATCGATCACAATTTTTCCAAGTCCGATGAATATAACTAACTGACTAACTAAACTGCAAATTATTATACTAAGGTTAATTATTTATGTATCAGCGGTGCCACTGTTCTACGATAATTTCTGATCTATGGGCATTAAACACTGTATGTACGTGGGACATTATCGAAATTTAACTGCATGGACAATTTAACTTTGTGAAACAATGAGACAAAAGAGAAAAGAGTCTCTTTTAAAATTGAGTTTTGATAACTTTCCACGTATCTATATTTCCAGAGAAGTATCACTAGATAGGTAATTTATTCTATCTCCGTTAATTTCAGTTGTTATATTCGTGGTTGTATGCGTCTCAGTTCACGTACAATGTATTGGACTGTAAGCATTTGAACAAAACTGAGGTTTTCATTTTCGCTGTTGATAGAGACCCCTTCAATCACAGGTTCCTCCTTGAAAATTGGGTCCTGAAAGGACCAAGCGGATAGAGGTCCTAAAGGACACTCTGTGACCGAAGCTTTTCCGCAAAACTACAGGACCAAAGTTTACGAAATATCATTTTGGTTGAACTAGTCTTCAAGAAAGAGTTTAAAATTCACAAGTTCGTTGAGGCAAAATTATCTCAGTTTCCCAATTGAATAGTTTGGAAAACGATTCTCATTGCATCCACAAGAAGTTAATTCGGATAGAAGATAGCGACTCAAAGTTATCGGTTAACTATTCCGTACGAAATAAGCCAATTGGCAAAGATTCTCGCTTCTCCTGTTGCAGATTGATCAGGAGCTAATCGTATGAACTGCCCATGAAAACCACGCATCCGAACCCTCAGCTTGCGACTTTGTTACCTTCATAAATATTTATAAGACCCCTGCACCGCCTCAGCCCTTTTATTCTCCTCCCAGCTTTTATTCCGACTTTCTAGGATTTAATTTAATTATACCGGATACGCGGTCATGTCCCCCCTCCGCCTCCTCCTTTTTTTATATACCGCTCTTTCTCTTCGCTTGACTGAAGTAATTAATTCGGCAATTTAAACTTCCCAGTGCGTAACACGACGCGGAATTCCCTTTTGACAACTTCATTGCTTCTCCTAAAGGTAAAATTGTCAGTGTCTGGGAGGAACTGACATTTTCACTTTGAACTATGAGCCGGAGCAAATGCATGAAACTTTTCTCGAGTGAAAAATGTGCCTCGTTGGTTTACGGGAACTAATTGAACTGTTCATCCTTTTTAATTGCGAGGTAACAGAAACATTACCTAGTTCTAAACTTAGCATTCTGTCTCATTATTCCCTACTTCAGATTTTCTTGTTGTTCTTTTGTTTTCAACAGAAAATACTGAGTCGCTGATGTTGACTTGTTTCAATGACCTGATAATTAAAAACGCATTGTCAGCTAAAGTTTTGGTTCACAGTCTACCTACAGGTACCGGAGGCTTTGTTTTAACTTTTGAGAAATGAAACCATTTTATCCGAAAGCGGATGACGACCAACGTTCGTCATTATATAATATTTTAAAAATCAATATTCGTATTGCAATAATATGGTCTCTAAGAAGGGGAGTGACGCTTCGATATGTGGCCATAATAACAAGTAGATTTATTAGAATACCGTCTTCCTCTTAGGACGGTTGATTCATCAGGGGCTGAACCACGTTTGTCAATTAATATGTTTAACAATTTCTTCAAATGATAATTCGCATAATTGATCATTAACACCTGGGCCATTTTCTCCTCTTTTGTATAGTTAAAATGCTAATGCGTTTCGGAAATACGGTGCGAGAGAATGGAATGTCCAGACAACCGGCATCCTGAGGAATAAAAAGCATCCTAGGGAAAAGCGTGTTCCATGTTTCTCGAATGTTTGGCCTATGCTCAAGGCGACAGAAATTCGGGGTCAGAAATCCACTAAGCATGGTTTTTTAGGTCGAGCTTGTTCAAATTTTGAGGGTAGTCGGGATAGAATATTTTACAAATCATATCGATTTTAACCAGATCTTATGCTGTCTCCAAGCGGCCGACTGTTCTAGTAAGCTATTTAAATCCATACAATTCTCCATTGTGCTGTCTACGTATACTACGCTTCCTACAATCCTTTGGGTTTACTGCGCTACATACATCTATACAGTAGGATACCTGAGTATGGTATCAAAGATTTGAAAATGGCAAGCTATTGTTATTATTGAGCAAATATAACAAACACCCGTATAGTGGTATATACTGCTACCCACATCCCTTTTGTGGTCTCGTACGCTACAAGAAGACCTGAAGTGGTCTTGTGTGCTACCTACATACATATACTGTTTTAGTATGAAACGTACATCCCTACAATGGTCTAGTAGTATGCTATAAGGATGCTTCCAATGGTTCATTACTGTATCTACAATTTAAAAATATCAAGTTATTACTACTCAAAAAAGCTTTCAAAATCATTTGTTCGCAATCGTCATTTGAGGTCTTGTTATTGCTTGAGGAATGTACAAGTATGCCTCAAGTAGAGGGCACCATCATTCCTCTTTCAATTTACATTCCAGCAAGCTACAATCGCTAAACTGGTTGATATGATGGCGTATCATGTCTATTTGCCAAATCTTTTGAATTACGTGAGGAGTGTGACCTCCGCTTGTTCGATCGATCAAATTTTCGCAATGGTTGTCTGTCAAAAACACGTACCTTTGGGTGCTTCAAGATCTGTATGCTGCCCATCCGCCAGAAACAATTGTGTTACCAGTTTCGATTTCGGGTTTATGTAGGGTTTAATCACGCTTTTCAACAAAGAAAAATCGTTTTTCTAGTATGTCTCACTTCATGAACCTTATAACAACCCGAGAAAATACCCACAAGGAATACAAAGAACGATTTCGAACACCCACATTTAAGGTGCAGACAGCAAGCACGTTGTAAATGCTAGAGTCCTCGTGGGAACCGTATGACAGGAGAAAGCTTATCCTTTGCAATTGCTCTATGATGCTAATGGTATTTCTGGTTGAGATGCTTCTCAAATGGTTAATTCAAATAAATAAATAAAACAAAATATAATTTCTGTACTAATTCGTAGCATTTCTTTTTCGTGTTGAGTAAATTCGGCGTATCGAGGTTCATCTATTCTGGGTCATGTTCTGATGTAAACTCCGACTTCGGTCATTAGGGGTAACATCGGCGTGATGCCTCACGACTATCCGCCTCTAATAACCGCTTACAATAACCAATAACCGCGGCCAACCGAGCTACGCTCCCTATCAGGATAATCATCCGCGATCACCAATAATGGCCACCACCTCCCGCAATCATCTTCAATTTTCCCCTCGTAATGTACAGTTATTATTATAATCATATCATATACCATCGCTATCTTGACATTCTGTGTGATATTATTTTATTAGATAACAAGTTCGTTGCACAGGAGCTTTAGATCAGAAGCCTGTTATTGAGAAGCGCTGAATGGAAAATCGAGAATGGTAGATGGTAATTCAGAGATGACAAATGTTATGAGATAAAAAAACTGCTGCAAATTATTACATAGAGAATATTTCTGATAGTCCTCCTGCGCAGATCAGTGAGCTGCAGATAATTACATTAAACTGAGTACCGAGATAAAGGTTCCCCGAAAAATGGATGATTATCCGAATTTCGTAAGCTTTGGTCCTCTAGTTTCACAGGAAAACTTCGGTCTGTTTACGGGAGATGGAAAAATGTTAAGTTGAATTCGCTTTTCTACATTTTTCGAAACGTAAACCAATGTTTGGAGGAGATTGAACTTCTTTTTCTCCTCCAAAGATTCTGTACTCTGGAAGGAATTCGTTCCGATACCAGTGAATTTCTCTACTGAATTGATGCTTGTGCGTTTTTCCTTCAACTTTCAATCTGCGTCTTTCAACTTGCCTCATGAAGACTGCGTCTGACGCATGTTGAGGTGAATCTCCCACCTGGTTTTATCAGTTTGTAACAAAACTCACATGGCGAGATTCATAATCATGGTGCAAGTCCCTATTGATGTAGTCTCTACCCAAGAATTCTGGGTAGAACATACCATTTGGTAGGTTGGGAAATTTGAGACCGGGAGGAACCTTCTTTTGCAAGAGCAGCTCTTATGTTCTCTGGACTCCCACAGTGAGCCGGGCTCCACTAGAACCATATGACAGATCCCCAATTTAGCAGACCCTCTGCAAAATAAATACAAGGGCTCACAACACCTCCGTTTTCGGTATCTGGTGAATAGCACATAGGTAGGTACATTCATCAGTATTAACCCTCACCATTTATCGCTTCCACAGCGAAAGAGTGTTGATCCCCGAAATTGAGTTCGAGTTAATGAACTGAACAGTAAAATTTGTTCGATGCAATTGTGTATTCTTGTGTACAAATCTAGATCGTGCAGCTGTAGAATTATCGAATTTCGACGTCTTTTCTTCCCCAGTAAGGAACTATGGGTACATGAGTTCTTATTGTGGTGCTGTGAACCGCTTCATCTTAATCGTTATTGACCTATTTAGATTGGAGACTGGCATCTAACAAGCGAAAGCAGCACTGCTGGTTGACACCAATAATTTATTTTTATATTGTAGAACTTCTAGTAAATCATCTAGTAAATAGAGAATGTAAAAGTAAAAGTAAGTAAAGTAAACAAGGAATTTCACCTTGGATTTTCGTCCGACTACCCGGAGGTGTCGCGGACGTCGCCAGTCGTCCTCCAGAGAGGATCGGAACTAGGTCTGACGATTTCGCTCGTGGCTTCCCATTGCCTCACGCCCCTGGGTTGGGAGCGTTTTGGATTCACGTGATATCGAGATCAGAGGTGAACTGTCTAACGACAGGACAGGTATACAACACTTGATTGGATTTTGGCCCTAATCATTGGTGCCAGCCGGATAGAGAATGTACGATACGTAATAAAGGTGGCAGGCTCCTCTTAAAATGAACCTTTGGCATTAACTGTGTTATGGATAAAGTGAATTCAGACGAAAACTACCCTCAATCAAGAACAATAGTCACTTCCTTTATTCGCTTAGTTCACCCCCTTACTATATATGGGTGACTGTACTCGTATTTTACACCCAACAATGGAATAGAGCTCGATAGAGCGAGAGAGAGAGATAGAGAAAATGGAAAGAGGAGGTGAGAAGGAGGAGCCTTTCCGTTTGAACGGGGTGGGGACGATGCACAATGAGACATCAGCAACAAAGTTAAGTGAAGGAAAGCGATTGTTGAAGGTGGTTGAGATGGTGGAGGTGTTTTGCCCCAACCCCTCCCCGCCCTCCAACACTGTGTTTGTCACCCGGCAAGACACGCTAACTTGATTAGTTTAATCAAGTTTCAACCTCCGAGAGATATACCTGCGTTTACTATGACTTTATCGCGAAAGGCCAGAGGGGCGTGAGGGGGAGGGGCCCCGATATTGCCTTTTCCAACCTGTTGGTTTCCAGAGGAGGCGAAAGCCTGACTGAGGAAGGAATGATTTTAATTAACTCGAACAACTAAATGAGACGAGGCGCGACCTCCAGGACCGAGTGTGGAGTCGGGAAGGCGTCTGAAGTCACGATGTACAAGGGAGTTAAATTTTAACTGCGCGTTTACTATTCCCGGGAGGACACGAGTTTGCAAGGCGATACAACCGAGTTTTACTCCCATGAACTCCGCTTAAGAACATTGCCGACTATTGCTTCTCGGTTTTATACTCTACAAGTGCGTTTGCGTTTCTCGGATTCTTGAAAACATTCCAACGTAACGCTCATTATAATTAAAATACTGGCAAGTTATTGACGAAACAGTTCGTGCAACCATTGGTGATATGAATAAAAAAATAAATTAAAAAAACCTGCCTTGTGCGCTCAGCCCAAGTTTTCATTGCTGACCGTTTTCTAAACATTTACTGGCTACATTTTCTTATGTCCTGGGCATCATTAAGTCTTTTTGGGAGGAGGGGGAGTTGAACTTCTTTTTTATGGTCGACTACAAAGGTTCATTATTGAAAACAGTAAACCGAAATCGATAAGGTAGGCGGTCGGGTTACAGAATCCGTTCAACAGAAAATCTGAGCTAGTCCGCACTCCTGGCGGCAGCTCAAGAATTTTCGTCTTGAATGCAATCACAAGATATGGAGTCGCGAGGTGCCTAGTTTGTATAATGTACCACAGACTATATATATGTAGATCAGTCATTTAGGTTGATGGGATATCTCAGGGTTGTCCAACTGGCGGCCCGCGATGCTATTATTTGTGGCCGGCGTAGGTTTTTACCTAAATCATACATTTTCTTAAAATAATGCTATGATAAAAAAAATTTTATTCTTTTGTTATATCTCCGTTTTTACGTCACAAGTGCAGTGTAACGCACCACGGATTCCAGATCCGACTAATCATCTCAACAGTTTGAACTTGTGTCTTTAAGGAAGAAATCAGACGGTTTCAAATCTGATTGGAATAATAAATGGATTCCAGATGAAGTTGAACCTGTTCAAACGTTCCTTGGAAAAGAACGACCTAACACAATTTTCTAGCTGCCTGCGACTTACAGGAGAATTTAAAGATGAGGAAATATGGAGTTTTCGCTTTGTAGTTCATAGATCCAAGAAATTATTGATGAATTCAGCCTTAGATTCGAAGATATTGAAAGTCTGAAAAGCAGTGTACTGTTTTACTATAATCCTCTTGGAGCATCCGTTGAAGATCAACCTGTAGAATTACAACTTGAGTTATGTGATCTTCGAGCTGACATGTTCCTAATCACCATACATGAAAAGGGAAATGACTATTTCAAAATGTCATCTAATGAGAAATACCCAAACCTGCGAGATTTTGTACTGAAGATGACGTCAATTTCGGAAGCACAATTGTATGAGCGAAAGCGCCTTTTCCCTTACAGATTCTTCCTAGCATCACCTCATGGGACTCTCTACAACTGGACTGGTCGTGGATATTTCGTTATTGGTGGACGAAGCCGATCGACCACAGTCCTCACATTAGGTAAGATTATTCGGTATTGATGTAATGATTGTCTTAGTTCTTGATGGAATCTTTAGGGCTTGGGTGTATCTAGTTCATTCATAAATAAAACTGTGGTTGTTCAATAAATTAAATAATGGTAATCAATCATTGCTACACCTCATATTTCTCATTGTTACGTAAAAAATGCTATATGGCCTCATCAACGATTTTGGTCTGGCCTTGAGGCCTTGGAAGTTGGACACCTCTGGGATATCTAATTTTAAAATTGTTTTGTCAACGTTTCCAAACGGTTAGCTAATGGATGATCCTACAATGACCTGAGTAGTCTTATTCGATTAATGGAACTAAATTCTATCTGAAGCAAAGAAAAAGAAAAAATACCCCCTGACATCGAAAATGTATGAGTTTTCGATTTTTAACAGTTTGAAGCTTAAATATTATAATTTAGAGTTGATTGATCAACTTGCCGGATCGATGTAGGGTTTTTGAGCCAAATTTTGTAAACTTTGGTCCATCAGGATTTGAGAAAAGGTTCGGATGTCGGGCGGATGTTTTTTCTATGCGATTTTGGTTTATTATTCAATAATAAACCATTGTAATCGATCTTGAAAAAAAAAAATTCTAACCAATTTCATGGTTTACGTTTCAAAGGGTGTAGAATCCGAATCTGCAATAAAAAATTTTCCGTCCGGCCGCCGTACGTCGTACGCCGTACTCACGATTTCTCCCAAACGGATGGAGCAAAATATCTGAAATTTTCAGGAAAAATCAATATTGGTCCGACAACGCCCCAATTCTTGAGCCAGGACTCTCACTTAATTTAAAGTGCCCTTTAAGGGTTGTCAAAGTTTTGTAAAACCCCTAAAAACCTCAAAAAAAGTCGAAGCGGCCTGAATTTCGACTCTTTTTGAAGAAGAAGATGTAGTAATGTGGATACTGGAGTGAACTCCTAAAAGGCTTTGTAGCCGATACACGGGTTGAAGCATTCTGATACGCATGAAACGCCTCAAATTCTTTCACTGGGGTTTATTATTTAATAATTCATGATTTGAATTTTTACTAAGCTTTGGAGTGGTAGAGTGATTATTGAATTTCAGGAGGCACACAAATATGATCATCTGAACAATCCAAATGGGTATTTTGGTTGAGAACAGATTTACGTGCTCTATGCAAAATTCCTGAAATTCAATAATCGCACTATCACCTGTGAAACACGCAGACTCCAAAGCTTAGTAGAAATTCAAATCATGAACGCAAGTCAATTGAATAATAAACCCCAGTGAAAGAATTTGCAGAGTTTTTTCAATGTACAAGCACATATCTGGAAACGTGAAACAACATTTCTTGCGGTTACAATTCTTTTTTTTTTTTTTTTTTTTTTTTTTTGGTTGATTAGAAAGGTTCATAGTTGAAAACAATCAACCAAAAGGTGGAAATGCCACACTGTGTACTTGTACATGATGGAATGGGGTCGGCACTCCCCTTCCCACTCCATCAAAAGTGGAATCAGGCTAATGAACGTAGATTATCATCGGGGACATGTCCCGGATCTGACATGGGCTTTAATCTCCTACCTTCTGCATCCCCCCTCCATACGAACTCATCACCGAATCCCTTCCCGGTAGAAACCCGAAATCGACCAAACTCCTCTCCACGACCGACACAGGGGGGGACACGACAACCCAGGTATCTCTCCACACCTGGTTAACCCTTATGCACTCTAGATTGCCGCTCGATCTATCAACTCTGCCCTCTCCTGAGATGCTTCCAGGCGATAGGCCGATGGAGGAGGCGGCCACGAGAGGGAGCTTTCACCGTTTCAGAAACGTTGTGTAGTTTGCTGAATGGATGGTAACATTTTCCGTAGCACGTACCTATTTGGAGGATTTTCACTCATTCATCTTCGTATATTCACTTTCAGAAGGTTTCAAACCAGTGAAAAATTGATGTTTCGCTCAATATTGTTGGGAACAATAGTGGTTTCGTTTTGGGAACAATTTTTTCTGTAGCAGTCCAATGTGCTAACTGATCACCATTCCTGCGATGTATGCTAAACCACTTTCTTGGCAGTTCGACTACCTGAGGCGACCTCTATTCTGGATAAGCTGCGACGTTCGAACTTCTTGTCAGTTCTTCAATTAACTCATCAGGCAGTGTGTTTTTCTCCTTATACGATTACCTAACTTTGTTGGATTACGGAATTGGTCATTGCATGGTTTTGGTATTCCAAGCTATTTAGGAAATCAAATTAAGGGCTAATTTTTGGAAAACACAAGTGTGAACACAACGTGCCTTAAAAGTAAATTGGCAATTGCTTGTAGCGGTTTCTGCTTTTGAAAACTACTGGGGTTCCCCAATAGTCCGATTCAATGTTTCAAATTGCATTCAAAACTGCTTGTTTCCCTAACTTCCGCGTCTGAAATAGTATTGTGTGGGTTTTTGCCTACTTCCAATCACACTATACATTTTAACGACGTATTGGAACCTGACGAATATTGATGGTAAATGTCGAATTTCAGGTCATATGGGCAGACTGACATTTAGTGGGAAGGACAGGACGTGAGTTGCTCTCAAAAACAAATATGATGTAAAGCTAAGATTAGATTTTCTTGGGTTTCCTCAAGAGATGCACTCGTGATTACAGATCAGCTGAAGCAATTGTGGTGCTGTATGGGGCCCTCGTTCGCCCTATGATGGAGTATGGGAGCCCCATATGGTCGCCATTCTCCGGGGAGTATAGGGATAGTTTGGACAGTGTTCAGCGTCGGTTTTTGCGGTATCTCTGCTTTAAAACGGGAGTCCCGGCTAACCATGATCAGTTGACTGTTCTTGCAGCAAAATACAACCTGCCCAACTTGATTGACCGTCATTTTATGGCGGACATAACATTTTACCATAAATTGGTCATTGCTGCAATTCACTGCCCATCCCTTTTGTCAAGAGTGGACTTCCAGGTTCCAAACTACGCAACCCGATCCAACTCATCGTTTGTTATGCCATTTGCTGCATTCAATTACCTTTTTCATCGGCCTATGTTTCGAATGCCACGTCAACCTAATGCGCTTTTACAATCCGAAAACATCGATTTTTTTGTGATCGCCTTCCGCATCTCAAAAGGTGTCTCGCATCATTCCTTCATCAGCAAATGTGACAAAACTTTAGTAACTATCTCTTTTTTTTTCAAGTCTATATTATGGGGGAAAACTAGCGGCATTATAAATAAAACCGTTAAAAAGCCGCCGAAATGTGAATTGTTTGGTTTCATTCTGACGAAAATTATATGAAGAATTCAAATTCATTAATTGTAGTATACAGTTCCGGGAGATTATTTGGGATTAAATAACGCGTTTGTCCTTCGCTGGTCCTTACCAGGGGATGAGGTGGATATTGAAACGGGCAAACTGCCACGAAAGTGTGGACTGAGTATACTGACCGACGAGTCAATTCTCTAATATACTACATAACCAAAACGGCAACATAACCCATAATTGTGAATGTATTAATACGGAAACTACGAATCAAATCACACAAATAACTAGGAAGCAGCTTAACTTACCAAAGTGCGCTTTGAAAGAAAGTTGTCCACGTTTTTCCGTCCATAATATCAGTGGTGATATCTTCATGTCTTTGAAGAATGCATCGAATAAATCATCATTCCGATGAGTTGATCTAGCCCATTCGTCCTTCGATTTCTGCCCCAGGAGATGTAATTTTTTCTGGACTTGTACATTCACAATTCTTCACGTATTCTTTACCTTGAACTGTGAGCAAGGAGAATGTTTCTTTAGGAAATCTCACGCACGTTTCATCATCACTATGGAATATTCGAGCCAAGTTGTGTAACCTCTGGTCTGGTAGTTTTGGAGAAAAGCATCGGGTGGTACACAATGTGTGGAACACAGACAGATTTTAAAATGTATAAGGTTTTTAAAACATATCTTTCTTGAAACATAAACCAAAAAACCGTTTGAAGGGGTTGTACTCCGTCCGTTGTCCGTTGTTTTCTCCGAAACCACTGGTTCAAAGATTAGGAAATTTGGTTAAAAAATCCAACATCGATCCGGGACGTGCCAGTAAAAGCGGAACGTTGATTAATCAATCCCAAGGAATTATGTTTAAGGATTCATCTATCGAAAAATCTAAATCTGAAACACTCGATGTTTTGCTTCGATTCTGAAAGAAATTCGCTCCTTAAATCGAATGAGACCACTGTGATTGTTGTACAATCATCCGTTCACTCATCATTTGAAAAATCTCATCTTAGGATGATGAATCGCAGGTCTGTCTTTTAACGAGTGGATACTAAAGACGTGGCTGGAGATAGAGCTGTTGCAAGATGCTATACGAATATACTATTCATATCGCCGTCCCCTATCGGTTTATTATTACTCATTCATTTTATTTGTGAACAAGTGAGCCAATCATTGATTTAGTCAATCTAATTAAATTTTGGCTGTGATGTACGGACATAAAGTATATTACACCGTTGTAGATATTTCGATACCAGTTTTTGCTAGATTTCAGTGAGATTTCTACTTGTTCCGAGTGCACGTAAGTAGGTGGTATAGGTACGCAGGAGGATTACATGATACAGAAATAATCATAGTGGGTGTGGGTAGTGGAGTGACCACATTCATTGCGAATCTCTTATTTGGAGAACACGTATTTATTTATTCAATTTGATGATATCAAATTAGATATTCATTCAATGATTTTTAATTTATGCTTGCAGTTCCTCTCTCCCTTTTTGTTATTTATAACAAAATAAATTGGTTTTTTTTTAATTAACGCAGTTGAGATCCAACAACTAAGTAATAAAAAGTATGACCAGCTTGAGTATATGGACAGGGATGAGTGAGCAGTTTAACTTCAACTAAAAAACTAAAAGTTTCAGTAACAAACAAACTGAAGAGATGTGTGGTGGCACCACTATGTCAATGCCTAAAGTCTGCCAGTAGTTATGACATAGTTAGGTATACACTGAAGAAGTCCCCGCTACGGGACGGAACGTTTCTGACTTGAATAAATAAATACGTACGCTCCAAATAAGAGATTTGGAGAAATAATCATGTAACGTAGTAACGTTTTTGCTTCTTCACTACCAACCGAAGCTGGGGAATTTGAAGACCAACCGAAGTCAGAAACCATTTTCCGTCCAAAATCAAAGTTTATATTTGGTTGTTGCCTTTCTGATCTTACCGATCTATTTCAATTCTGTGTCTGCCTACATCTATGTATAGTTTCGTACCGTATTATTACGTTGTATAACGTTGGAAACGTCTCCACAACCTGTCATTTGAATAAATTCAAGTATATGTAAAAAAATTAGTACTGCCCATTTGGTGTTGCCCGATACGTAATTACCCACCAACTTTGTATAAAGTTTACTATTTAAATCATCCTAATGTATTTTTCTTTATTTATTACAGCCTTTCTTCTGTGTATAAATAAATATCCAGGATAGTAATGCAATTACTTCACCTACTTGTACGTGTATCAAATTAGTTAATAATTAACTATTGGAGTTGTGAGGAAGAGCAAGAGCAAGACTGAGAAAAATTCAAAACGATCCAATCACGGAGTTGTTTACTCTTATGACATTGTTGGGCTTCAACCAATTTAGAACATCATGGGATGTTCGGTGGATTTTGATTGCTTTGAAAATCATTTCAAGAACCTACTGATCATTTGAGAAGAACCGTATTCAACTCGGTTTAACCGTTTGGGGTAGTATACAAACCCATCAACCACCGGTCAATATCAATACAGGCTAGTAGATTACCCAGCCATTGTTCAGATCGGGAAGGAAAGATATAGGCTTAATTTCCTCTACCTGCTCCCGTTCAGCATCATTTAAAATGTTTTATCTTCACGTGCGTTGTCTCCTCTTAAATACCACCTACAGCTTTACGGCTAACTTAAAAAAACATGGAAAATGCTTTAGCCATCTGCAAGCTTCCATTATCTGATAAGGATATAGCCCGTCATTTCATCTTACTCAGCTGATCAGAATTGAGCCTGATATTTCATTCGTTTTGTGATGTTTTGGTTTATTTTCAATAATAAACCATTGTAATCGCTCTTGAAAAAAAATTTTAACCCCTCTGAAAATTTCACGGTTTACGTTTCAAAGGGTGTAGAATCCAAATCTGCAATAAAAATTCCGCCGTAAGCCGTACGTACGATTTCTCCCAAACGGCTGGAGCAAAAAATCTGAAATTTTCAGGAAAAATCAATATTGGTCCGACAACGCAATAATTCTTTAGCCAGCATTCTCACTTAATTTAAAGTGCCCTTCAAGGGTTGTCAAAGTTTTGTAAAATACCTAAAAACCTCAAAAAAGTCGAGGCGGTCTAAATATGGACTTTTTTTTTAAGAACCTTCCATGAATAATCGAATGAGCCTCTCCCCAGGTCCGTAGCTCAAACCATTCCCCCGATGGCCCAGTATGGCCCGATTTATGGTGCCAACATTTGCATCCACATTCACTACATCAATAGGTTACTGCGATCAAAACAAACACAAGAGTTTTTTTCTTTGTTTTGATCGCAGTAACTTAATGGTGTAGTGAATGTGGATACTTGAGTGAACTCCTAAAAGGGTTTATAGCCGATCCACGATTCGAAGCATTCTGATATACATGCTCCGTCTTACGAAATTTAAAATTTTGAAACAGAATATTTTTCCATTGTAATCGCTCTTGAAAAAAAATTCTCCAAATTCTTTCGCTGGGGTTTATTATTCAATCCAAATAGGTGTTTTGGATGAGAACCGATTTAAGTGATGTATGCATATCTCCTGAAATTCAATAATCGTTCTATCACCTGTGAAACGCTCCAAAGCTTAGTAGAAATTCAAATCATGAATGTAATCCAAATGAACGAAATTGAATAATAAACCCCATTGAAAGAATTAGCAGCGTTTTTTGAGCCCACTCTAAATTTGACAGGGTAAACAAGAGAGAGAGAGAGAGAGAGAGAGAGAGTTGTAAATGTCTACTTCTTACTGTATTTTGGTTAATCGTGTCCAATAACAAACCTTTGTAATAGACCAAGAAGAAAGTTTCAAGATGCATGGAATCCAAAAATCGAAAAAACCTCCGTCCGGAACTATTCTCCGAAACGAAAGTTATTGAACTTGGTTGGAAAATCACATTGGGAGCCTAGTTGAAACGAAATCCTCGGCAAAATTCTCTGAAGTGTGAAATCAAACGGCTTAAGTTGCGAAAATCTGCGAAATAACACTATGGTTTTTATATTGGATATACTGACAAGGTATAAGAATCGAATGAGCCAAACCGCTCTTTTGACGGTAAAAAGAACAGCAACACGAATGTGAAAGTGAACATACACGGACATAGTAAAAATTGCCTAAAATCATGTAAGGCTGATATAATTGCTGTGAAATTTCGTTTCAAGTTCTTCTCTTAAAATTGAGTTTTTCCGTTCTCTTGTAGTATAATTGTGGGATAAGTGAAGGGTAGGTGGGTGTTTTCTTTCCATCCACTGAATTTCAGTTGTTCTACTTGTGGATTTCTATGTAGTTATTGACATGCCATGTCCTTACTTTCGGCTGAAATTTAAAAGGTAACTTCTGTGGGGAGTGTTGAATCAAACGGTTGCTCTCCTGATCAGATGTAGACTCTTATGGCTAATTTCGTTCATAATCGATCTAACGCGCTGGTGTATAAAAGGGGCCTTTTTTTATTGCATCTAGGGTGGCAAGACAAGATATGGAGGCTCGAGGCGCCTAGTACAGATAACGTACCATTCACTGCACCTAATATACATAGATCATAGATTTACGCTAAGGGTTGTTCTACTACGGAAATAATTAACCTCTATTTTTTTAAATTGAGATTAGTGACATTTGTATGAACTGACAGTGAATTTGTGCGTTCACAATTCAATTTAGTCGAATCTCCATTATTGGCACACCGACTGAAGCGCCCTTCCTCACTTAGTTTATAGCGGCTGTAGAAAATTAACATGACTGCAAGAGTGTGAAAAAACCCTCGTACAAAAATATTGTTCACGCAAACTACGTTGTTTAAAGTTTCTCGATTTTGGACTTACCGGGTGATCTAGGATTCTAATCGGCAAAAAGAGCATCTCAGGAAGTTATAGAGCACGCCATTTCATTCGTTTCTTATTGCCTTAGAGAAGCTCCCTACGCAATTCCTTTTTGGCAGGCGAACAGGAGAATATTTAGCCCACTAGGTTTTATGCTTTTCCACTATCCGCTACTTCTGTGAGCAACTTTAGTCAACGGGCGATGTGTAATATTTGGGGCATAACTTTCTTAATTGCTGTTGTGAAATAGCGCAACACCTGGATGAATTAAAAAAGTAATTTTCTTTGTAGTAGGCCTGATACGGTCTTGTTCACTCTAACGTCATTGTTAGACTTCTCCTCATTTAGAATGCTACAGGAAGATTTTTGATAGGTATGGATAGTCCGCTGATCCCATTTCTTGATGCTGCTAACCCTGAAGCTTTCTCGCTGCAGGAGAAACAGGGCATCTATTCTATTCCACCACCTACTATAATATAGAGCAGTGTTAATCAACGGGGGCAATAACGCCCCCTGGAGGGCACGCAAAGGGAAAAAACGGACAAAAGTAGACACTTCGATAATCCGCTTCCACCAGAAATTGTTACAATAATCTATCCTGGTTGACAAGCCGAACGGAACATAAGGGTACATATTTATAATTTCTAAATGGGGTTATAAACGATACCAAGTGTTAGTCTTAGAAATTAGTGAATAAGTACATTTATCCTCTCAAGGGAAGGTCACGGAAAATGCGTAGAATCAATTGATGACCGAAGTGGAATCTTTTTGGTTTCTATGTTTAAAAGGTATGGTTCCTTCCGGTGTATAGGAAATAATTCTGGCACGAGTAAGGAAATCCATTGCTTAGAATGATATTCACTGATAAATAGGATATTAAAAATGAATGATACCAGGTTTCGTCAGCTATGCTTATGGATAATTTAATTGCTTCATTAGTGGTTAATTCACCACCATTGGTGGAAGTTATTTAAGTTGTAGTTGTTTCATACTCCCTTTTTTCATGGATATTTGCTGCAAAAAATTTCATTGATAGAGAAGGTTGTTGCACCCATAAGGTTTTTTTTATATTTTTTAATACTCATTTCCATGTCAGAGTACGATAATCCTCCTACATTTTAAGAAACGCTGCAAATTCTTTCAGGAGATATGCATAGAGCACGTAAATCTGTTCTCAACCAAAATCCCTATTTGGATTGATCAGTTGATCATATTTGTGTGCCTCCTGAAATTCAATAATCGCTCTATCACTTGTGAAACACGCACACTTTTAGTGCTTTTTAAGCTTAGTAGAAATTCAAATCATGAACGCAAGCCAATTGAATAATAAACCCCAGTGAATGAATTTGCAGCGTTTCATGCGTATCAGAATGCTTCAACCCGTGTATCGGCTACAAAGCCTTTCAGGAGTTCACTCCAGTATCCACATTACTACATCACTACATCACTAGGTTACTGATATCAAAACAAAAACAATAATAAACCAAAATAACGCGAATGTTGGCACCATAAATCGGGCCATACATCGGGAATGGTTTGACCTACGGACCTGGGGAGGGGCTCATTCGATTCCTCGTGGAGTGTTCTTCAAAAAGAGTCCAAATTTAGGCCGCCTTGACTTTTTTTGCGGTTTTTAATGATTTTACAAAACTTTGACAACCCTTAAAGGGCACTTTAAATTAAGTGAGAGAGCTGGCTCACGAATTGGGGCGTTGTCGGACCAAAATGGATTTTTCCTGAAAATTTCAGCTTTTTTGCTTCAGCCGTTTGGGAGAAATCGAGCGGAAGGACGGAAAATTGTTTATTGCAGATTCGAATTCTACACCTTTTGAAACGTAAACCATGACATTTTCGAGGGGGGTCAGAATTTTTTTCAAGAGCAATTACAATGGCTTATTATTGAATAATAAACCAAAAAACACAGGAATTTATAGAAGAAACGTTTCCACAAAAATGGAAAGAGTTATAACGTTAAAATCGATTTTTTTGACGATTAGGTCATCATCATTAATAAACAGTCACTCCGACGCTTGCTACTAGCGTCGAAAAGTTCTGATTATCTGAGTCATTACAAAGGCCGTTATCTATCGTGATTCCAATACTGCTGGAAAAAAAAGCAAAGAAATGAGTGCTAAAAATGAATAGAACTTGAAATGGAAAAGCTGAACACCTCGTCCTCTCCAAAAACAAAAGGAGGAAATGAAATAATGACTGATTCAGGTTGAGCTGAAAAAATATAGCTTACCTCAAGGAAAATCCTACCTGATGAATGCTGTAAAGAAAGAATAATCGCCACTGGAATAGAATGTAAATAGAAAAATGAACTGAACTGATATTAAAAGATACAAAAAAAGATACTATTTAGTTCATCACGAAATTTCGGGGGTGTCAAATTCCACCCAGATGAGCGGATACTCAAAATCCGTTTCATGGATCAAGGATCAAAATCTGGGTTTCAATTTTCTGTATATTTTATACCTAAATATTAATCATTTATTTTTTGTTCATTTATAAATGTGTCATTCCACTCGATAACTTGAGAAATTCGTTAATAAAAATGTCGTTTCGGTCTAAAAGAATTCATTTTTGAAAACTGAAGGACAAGTTTGTTAACCGGGTTTGAACTCTTGAAACAGTCCATTCGCGCTGATCGGACTGTTTCAAGTGTCTAAAAATATAAATTTTCGGATTTAAATTTTAGTTATATAAACTTTTTGCTTTTTTTCACAGAACTGAGTGGTTTCTTTAATCAGAAGATGTTTTGGAGAAGTTTAAGAGAAATTGACGTATTTTCTTCTTCGATAGGTTTTCCCATACTTTGGGAATTATTGCTCATTTTAGCCTTGGTGGAAAACAACGCCTTCTGTGGAGAGATATTAGCCAGGGGATTCAAATAAATAGTACAATATTCTTTGAAAATTCTCTAAAAACTTGAAAATAGAACTTCTTTGTCAAAATCGTTGGGATAGCTGGTGTTCTGGACGCTGGTAAGAATTAGAGTTGAGTCCTGAATCGTTACAGAAGTGGAATTACTTAGTCCTGAACGGGTTACGGAAGAAACATTTACGGAAGTGTGGTCAGAATGAACGCGGTGTCCAGATTTGAACTAGGCGCCAAAGAAGGGGAGGTGGGAGAACAGTTCTCAGGTTCATCAACAGATAGCGCTAGTGGTGCCTCGCTGTACGAGATCGAGCCCCTCCCTTCCGGTCGGCAGTCTTCGCGCGGGACCGCCCAGGGCAGCTCAGTTGTGCCGTTCGTTTCGAGTCAATTTCGATTGATAAAATCATCGATATCGTCCTTTTTCACCGTCATTATGTATTTCTAACTGATGAAAGTCGAAATTGTTTCCGGATTCTCCCAATAGAGATTGAGAGAATGAGATTAACCGAACCCTACGTGGACAAAACATTGGTGATTGAAATCGGTCAAGATAATCGAATCAAACGACTAAAAAACTCGATACGTGAACCATTCGATAAAAGATTCGTAGTCAGAGTTGTTTACATGCCGGTTTGTTTGCTTTTTGAGATTTCTGTTGTCGGTGATTTCAAGTCGCGTAGCGTTATTTCGCTTCAAAAACTGTGCTATTCGAAAGTAATCGGGATAAGTGGAACAATGGATGCTGAAGTAAAGAGTTCTACGCAACGGCTGGAATCGGTAAGTCAATGAACAGTTCATTCAAGTATTTTTATATATACAAGGACAGAATTGTTTGGATAAAGAATGTTCTCTGTGCTTATCAACATTAAGGTTAACTAATCGCAATTGCGATGTATAGCATTTCCAAGCCAAACGAAACTCTTTCCAGACCAAATGAAACATTCTCCAAATCATATGAAACCTATTTACTAAATAAATCTAAAATTTACTAAACTAGATTTACTAAAATAGTATTTAGGTCCAGTCCCCTAAGGAGAAAATCGCCGTGAGGTAGAAAGTTTTATAGAAGTTTTTTCTCATTTGATTCGTCTGTTTTCGAAGGTGCTAAACACGAATCTGAAGTTCCCAACCAAAATTTTTCGCCGCGTATCTGAAAAAATTGTGAAAAATCACGAAATTTTTGCAGGTTTTTTTTTTAGTTTTTCGCTTATAACTTGGAAAGTAAGCTTCAAACCGAAAAGATTATCCTATTCATTCTAGAAGAGGATGCAACTCTGCGTTGGATGGGTTCCTCAAACTTAAAATTTGGTCCATTAGTATGCGGGCACTTTCGCGAGCCGAAATTCGACCATTTTTCCCATGTTGGCGCAAAATTTAAAGTACACTCGTTTTCTAGCGCTCATATCTTTGGGAAAACTACTCTGATTGAAAAGAGTCGGGAATGGAAGTTGTAGAGAGTTGACTTCTAAATTCAGAAAGCACCATACATTTCAAATTGTGACGATTTTCAAAGGTCATACGTTCAAAAAACGAAACGTTTGTCTGATTTTGGTTGCATGTTTTGTTCATTCAGAGGCTTTGGTGTCTGGTTTATGGTTTTGGTTCATCGTGAATGCAATTTAAAGAGCAAATAGCAGTTCCAAATTGAAGAAACGAAGAAACAGGTCCAGAACACAGGTAGTGCCTTGGTACCCATTCTCATTCAACAGTTAGAAACTTCTCAAACTTACCTACTCATTTCCTAATTACACTAAGGGGAGATCTACTTCGATAATCTTATGCCTAAAATTCATAGAATTAGGTCAACTTTTTTCTACCTGCAGTCTGCAGGGTACCTACCTATCTACTAGATAGTATCTAGTTACCACTATCTACTAGATAGTATCTAGGTATCATTTCACTCATTTTCTAAACAGGTTTCATTTGGTCTGGAAAAGGTTTTATTTGATTTGGGATGATATATAAATACATCCACAAATATAAATACCTACAAGCACAATGTGCTTGCTTTTCTTTAAATTTACTTAGGTAGAAACCCATTTATCTGCTAATAGGTAAATGTGATTATGTTCATTTTCTCTGGATGATTAAGAACTAGGACGCAATTTCTATCAATTCGAAGGTGATTGTTTTCGCTTTATAGTTGTCAATCATGAATCTTTTTAATCGTCCTTTTGCTTCCGAGACTACCAAGGTAGCGGAAGCATTGTTTTCACTTTCGGAATGTGAACATTTTTTTGTCTCCAAAATCATAAATTCCACTCGCATTTTGCGTTTTAGACCTTTCTGAACAATTTTGGTTCCGTGTTTGTCTGTGTGTCTGTCTGTCAGCAAATCCTTGTTACGGGCAAAACTACACGAAGTTATAGTCCGATTTTGATGAAATTTTCAGGGATTGTGGGGTTGGGGTGTAGATGGTCCCCTATAGGTTTCATGACTCCCGGATCAATAGTAGCCTCTGCGCTTGCGCAAACGTGAAATCCTTGCCACAAGCATAACTCCGGGAGTTCTTGACCGATTTCGATGACATTTTCAGAGATTGTTCGGTTTGATGTGTAGATGGTCCCCTATAAGTTTCTTCTTATTGACGGATTCGATCCAGAACACATCAATATTTTTGGAATATCCTATGCCTGCACTGCCGTCGTCTCCCATCACGGTAGGACTGTTTTTTTTTTTCGACATTATACAGCCACTGTGCGGAGGGATGACGGCAGATGGGTACTTTGCAACAACGCTGCAGTCAACCCAACATTATTTGATCCGTCATTGAACGATGCTTATATTTTATTTTCAGAAATGTCATACTAATAATTGATCACTTCAGTCATCTATCCATTCAGAGTCAATGTCAATTTTTATTAATAGGTATATTTTATAGTTTGTTCAATAGTTGAACATGCCTACCTTTATTTTCTCAAGTTATGCTCCTGCATAACTAATTTTCACTTGACATGCTGTTCGGGGTGAACAGAATTGTTCAATACCGTGCATCACATGAACGTCATATCTTCCCAGTTCTATGTACACAGATTTACAATATTTATACAACCGTTAGGTATATAGTATGGGCTACAGTATCCATATATTACATAATCGTTGAATGCTAATGTAGCCCTCTCCCCATGCGAAATGGCTTCCTACGCCACTGACTATTTTTTTCAGTACAAAAAAGCTTCTCATCATAATTCAGGTTATTTGTTATCGTAGTAACGATAGAGCTATAATAGAAGTGTAAATGTAGAACTAGGTATAGTATAAGTATTTATACTTATTTATATTTTGGTATTTATAAAATCTGGTTAAACTAGAGCCAACAATTTTTGAATACCTACTATAGGGGTGAACTTTTTTTGGTAGATTACGAGTTGCAAGTTCATTATTGAATGTTCGGTATGAATGAATATGTAGGGATCCTTGGTTGGATGAGTTGGGAGCATTGTGGGAACTTTGGTTTGGATTGCATGTCTGCCCTTTGTCTTTAACTATTCCTATTCCTGGTATGCCTTCATGAAGGCACTCTAGTTTCTACTGCAGACCCTCGCTGATTAACCGCCATGTTAACTACCCAACATTTATATTCAAAGTGCACGTTTTCCGGTGTTTCTCATCCGCGGATTCATGGAAGTCCTTTTCACAGGGCTCCTACATTATGTTGAACCTTTCCAAGGACGGATCGGGTGCTGGATGTCTGCGGGAGCCTCCCAGCAACGAGGAAGACCGCGTGCACGTGGATTAGGCCAGAATCCTCAATTACTCCCTTCATTCTCTCTGTATCATATTGCTATATTGTACATGTTAAACCACTCCAAAGCTCAACGTTCCGGGCCCTTCATTTATTTATTCACGAGAAATATTCATTTGGAACCATTCCAACTTTCCTGGGTGATTCCTAAACTAGGGGCAATTTCAAGTCTACCACCTGTGAAATTTAAAAGCCTACGTACGTTAAGGCCTACGTTCTTCATTTTTTTTCCTAACTGCAGGTTCTGACGAGCTCTTCAATACCCTCTGGCAACAATATGGCCATTAGGTTTTTAAAGAAAAGTAAAAAGGTAATTTACCTACTCATTCAGATTTTCGTGGTTGGTCTATAAGTTAAATACTCGACTCAGCAGCTGATTTTCATACACCTATATATTTTCTATGAGCGCAATTTTTTTTCCTCATTCAAGCTGAGGATCTTACGCCATGAAAATTCGATTTCGGTGTACCTAGTTAAAAGGGGCGTTGGAACCTCCAGAAATACAGGAATGAGACAATTACATCTTTCCTGTTTGATTCAACACAAATTTTCGTTTTCGTTACAAAGCTTTTTTCTTAGAGTGGTTGGTTATCGTGACTTCATTTTTACTTCGAGTACTCCTACTCTGGGAGTTATATGATCTGGGAAACTTTGAAGACTGATAGATGAGGGATGTAGTATGATATACTGGTAAATATTACGTATGTTTTCATATTTTGATTCCTGTTAAAAAACTTTTTCATATTAATTGAATGATATAAAAACGATTTTTCCGAATACAATGCCATTTTGGTTTATTTTTCAATAATAAACCATTGTAATCGCTCTTGAAAAGGAAATTCTAACCCTGCTTGAAAATTTCATGGTTTACGTTTCAAAGGGTGTAAAATCCGAATCTGCAATACAAATTTTTCCGTCCGTCCGCCGTACGTCGTACGCCGTACGCACGATTTCTCCCAAACGGCTGCAGCAAAAGATCTGAAATTTTCAGGAAAAATCCATGTTGGTCCGACAACGCCCCAATTTTGAGCCAGCTCTCTCACTTAACTTAAAGTGCCCTTTAAGGGTTGTCAAAGTTTTGTAAGATCCCTAAAAACCTCAAAAAAGTCAAGGCCGCCTAAATTTTTACTCTTTTTGAAGAACACTCCACGAGGAATCGAATGATCCTCCCCAGGTCCGTAGGTCAAACCATTCCCGATATCCCGATTTATGGTGCCAACATTCGCGTTATTTTGGACTATTATTGTTTTTGTTTTGACATCAGTAACCTAGTGACGTAGTGATGTAGCAATGTGGATACTGGAGTGCACTCTTAAAAGGCTTTGTAGCCGATACACGGGTTGAAGCATTCTGATATGCATCAGTAGCATGTCCATCGAATTTCTCTGCCAAATAAATTTCATTCATTTGACTAGTCCTACTCTGTTGGAAGTTGCTTAGGATGTCAGCTGTTAGATTCCAATGGTTTCCTGCAAGTTTCTCAACTCTGGGCCAGTCAATCAATTTTCAAGTGGAGAAACCCAAAGTTTTCTGGCTCAATGGTGGCGAGATTTTTTCATGGTGCAATGGCTGGATAAATTGAAATACCGTGTCTTCAGCAAAGCAAAACCCTCGGCTGTTTCTTTTACTTCACCAATGAGAACTATAAAAATCTTCCTCCAGTTATAAAATTCAACCTTCATAGTGACTTTTTTTTTGGTTTGATCTCCTTTCAAGTATGCTTCTCTTCAGCAAATGAAAGTATTGTCACAATGGGGAAGAATCACAATGTGGACAAAAAACCACAACAACTTGCCTCAAAAATCACCTGTTGAAGTTATTCCAAAAATGGAAAAATCCCTGAAATCCTCCCACGTGGGGCCATCAAAGGAAAACGCTTAATCTAGTTTCAGACAATGTCAGGTAATGAAGTTTAGCGTCACAACGGCAACGACTTTAAAATGTAGTCACCATTATTTTTATTGTCCATCTCATGGAGATGAATCGAATTCATCCCACCAACACCAATATTATTTTTATTGTCCATCTCATGGAGATAAATCGTTTCACGGTAGTGCATCAACCACTACTGTCAGTTTGAGATATCCAATGTGGCGTATGCTAGGTGGCTAGGATCTTCAAATTTCCTCTCTATCCCTCTCGGGACTGCTACGATCGTCGTCACACGAGGAAGAATTTTGGGGACAACACATTTTTTGAGCCGGTGAAAATACAGGAAAACAAAGGTCACCATGATAAACTGTTAAAAATTTTATTGGAACCCATATTCTAGATATTTTTACTAACACATTCTCCATACTTTTGAGATTTGACAAACTTGAGATTTTAGCTACTCGCAATCACAATGTGGAAACTTTTGAGCATTTTAAATTTTATTGCTCTACTTCAAATTCCCACTTCAAATCACCACCTCCAATCAAATTTCCACTTCAAATCAAAATTTTGAAGCATTGAAAAATTCAGCACACTCTCCTGCGCAGTTCTTATAAAATTTTTAAATCTGTTTTTGTTTGGAAAATGTGAATTTTTGAACCTTGGCGTCGACCTCATTTTCTAGTGCCCTCCCCCCCTTTTTTTTGGTAAATGACCCTTATATCATCCGTAAAAATACATGCAAACTCCGATCAATGTTAATGTAGACTCCATTTCAATTCATTGCAGTCAGAATGACGTGGTCTTAACAGATTTTCTGCCTCACGTTTGAACGTTTGAAAAAGCTCCGCTACCACGCACTCGATGGAATCAACTCCTTCTCGGGGTTTTCTCCGGCACGGCGTCTATGTTTGTGAGTTGAAGAAACCCGCCCTTCAAGTTATCCTTCCTCGCTGGTCCGCTGAAAAACTTTTCTTTCAAACGCTTTCTGCCGTCTTTACTCCCAAGAATTATTTATACGGCGATCGGGAGTTTTTCATGAACGTCCTAAATATTCTCGGCACCACTTTGGCTCTTATTTCCCACTTCTTCGGTCAGCCCAGGTACTTATTTTACCGATGAGCGGGATATATTGTACGAGCTTTTATTTCGCCGAGTTTTTCTGGTCGGTTTTGAAACGAATTCTTCCAATTACCCGTTTTTGCAGTCTAGACAGTTCAAGAAACCGGTAGTGGATAACTGTAGCATATTACTATTGACAATAAATGAACATGAAAATTATTCGATGAATATGCCCGTGGTTGGACCTAATGTCGTGGCCTTTCACACAACACTCTGCCGATGTCAGAAAGGATTATAAGTTTTACTGTCCTGTTCTAATTCATTCATGGATAAAAACGTTACCTGTACGTAACTGACGTGTTTCAATGTTGTACAAAAACCACGAGTAGGGTATCCTGCAGGAACTTTCTGCAAAATACGATGTCTATGGAATAAACCTAATATCATTAAGCATTAAGCATTACATCCTTGAATGTTTGTTGACGTTTATGCCATGTTTTTTGTTTTCGTTTGCTCCTAGGAAGCTCGGCGTTTTTTTCTCTTATCTCCTCTTCCGTGTCAACGGACCGAAACCGGTACACATTTTTTAAATGAATTGACGCTCCCTAATAGGGGAAGAATTGAAGATTTCTTCTTTTTACACATCTCTGCAGGGATAAAACAGCAGGAGTTAGCCATGTTTAGTTACTTGTATAATGTAATGCCCCTGAATCAAATGTTATCCCGGATGTTATTCTTATGTTTCCTTTACCTTACAGGGTTTTGTAATTGTTTGCGATTAACGTGGGTGAAGTTTTCCAACTCATGTCATCGACCAAGAGAATTACGTTTGCAGCTCGGAAAAACTTCCGCATTAAAACTTCTGGAGCTTTTCTCTCCAACATATGGACCAAAACTTGTGGGTGTGTGAAATACTTGACTAAAACACCAGTTGGTTTTCGGACCTCGACATTTTTCCGGTTTGATTGAGAAAGAAATCTTGTCATTGAATCAAGTGTGATGCTGTTTAACGGAATTGATCAAACTTGTTTGATTTCGCTCTAAACAAAAAATTTCCCTGGAGTGAAATACCATCCGTCTTCTCGATTTGGAGTTAGATTGACCCAGCAGTTCCTTGCTGTGAGGGTACGTGCTCGGTGAGTGTCGCACTGCAAGAAGAAAAGGAGTTACTACATCACAATGCAATGTTTAGAGTCTCTCCACAGAAGTTACCTCCAAAGAACTGAAACTAGAACTTTTTCCTACAGAGAAGCACTGAGAAAGACCACCTCCTTCCTTTACTCAGCTAATAAGGCACATTGATCAACACTTTTTGACTGTGGGAATTTCTGGCTTATCGTAGTAGGAGGAGGAGGCTTTAGTTTTCTGTTCTAACTGTGTTTGTCCATTCGATGCCTGACTGTATACTATATACCTGTACAGAAGGAGAACTACAAACATCAGTTGTAGCTTTTTCAACGAAGGTAGTAGCCGTTCGTCGCAACTTGATCCCCTGACTCCAGTTGTAGCGCAAACTGCAGCTGGAATAGAGTAGGGAAATGTAATCATTTTTACTATTACTTTGATCTTCAACTAATTCTAACGACCACTTAAGCAAGGAATTATTGGGATTAAGCAGGAGCAATTGAGCGAGGAGCAATTAAGCGAGGAAATTGGGAATGTGTTCCTTCTTCAGGTTAAACTCAAATTACTGGCAACAAAATTAGGTTCATGTTGGGAGAGTAGTGTGAAGTACATATTAGTAATGGAACCTTGAACTTGGATAGCCCTGTTATGAACACTCAAGTAGGTAAACATGTGCACTCTTCAGGATTTTGCTGACCTCCTGCAGTTCGCCTCCTGCGCAGCCCCTGGCTGTTTTGTTTTCAATCATTTTGACTCGTACCTTGTTCCTCAATAAATTTTACAAGTTCATGTAGCAAAAAATCGAAGCGATCATTGCTTTTTCTCATTCAGGTTGACTCCAAATTATCAGGAACAGATATAGGTACATCTTGGGAATGTAGAGCGAAGGTTCGAAGAATATTTTCAACTGGGGGCGTTCTGGATGCATGGTTCACCCTCTGACAGAGCTCCCGTTTCGGCATGACAGGCGGGCTGAAAGCGCTCCCCTATTATGGACTGATGGACCTCGCCAATGTGTCTTAATGAACGGGCACCAGGTCTAGGTTTATGCATCTTCAATACCTAACCATGTTTTAAATATATCAACAGTAAGACACTTTAGCAGTTTAAGAAGAAAACAATTTTTCCGTTGCTTAGGAGATCCTGAGCTAAAATTTTAGTAGCGATATGTTGTGGTTTTGTTGATTGGCAACTGCGGTTATGTTGATCCTCATTCTCATTATCGTGCAGGTTTATTGTAATATAAATTCTGCCTTATAAAAACCAGCGTCGTACAAAATAAATTATGTCGGAAGCTTCTTCAGTTGTCACCATTTTATCTCTGTAAAAAACTGCCTGTTAGCAACGATAATAACCAAAGTTCGAAAAACCAAACAAATGGACCGCGAAGGATAGCGTCGTTTATGAAGTAAAAGGATGCTTTGCTCAGTAATTCGATTATCACTTTAAGACTTTCCGGTTGAAATCGGTTTAGCCGTGCATTGGGAACATACGTATACAGATTCATTTCTACATACAAACAAGCTTTGAGTTTTATATAATGCCTCGTGAACGCGTGAGTTAACGTCCGTAAACTTGTGCACTCTTCAAGATATCGCTGACCTGCCGCAGTTCCCGTAGGCCTCCACTTCTTTAGTACGGCTCCTTCGCAGCTCCTGGCGCTCTCCCGCTCCTGAGGATCGTCCACCCTCCCGCCCCCGTTGACGGCCCCCGGGGGTGGCGAAGGGGGTCGGGGGCGGCGCAACAGGCCTGCGTGCCGCTGCCTCAGCGAAGCCACTCGTTCGCCGCACTCCGCTCTCGAAGGACCCTCAGACTTCCGGCAGCCCACTCGACACGTGAGTACGGCTTTCGATGTTTTACCACCCCCCACTAGAAACTTGATTCAATCACGTGTTTTGTGACTTGAGTTTTAGCAAGTGCTTTCGTAATAAGTACACTGATACGTACAATCTTTACAGTTAAATTTAATCTTTCCACCGAATTCAAAAAAGAGGATGTACTCAATTCGTCGTGTGTTTTTTATGTACAAAGATTTGTTCACACCTAAAGCCCTCAAATTTGAAACCGATTTTGCTGGGGTTGGTCTAAATTGTTCGTCAGGCTCTCCCATCGATTCTGTTCAAACAAGTGTCAGAAAAGTTGATCTTGATTGCAGCGATCAAAAATGAAGCTAAGTCAGGTTTTTTGGCATTTCCTCCAACAACAAATTATTTTTTCACCAACAAAATTAATTCATAAGCAAATACAATTTATGTTGTGCAAAATAAAATTATTCTTTCCACTAACTCAAAAAGTAAAACTTTACCCGATTAGCCGATGATTTAAATTCATGGAGTTCGTTGAAAAAGTCTACCCCGCTTCAGGAACGAAATTCCAACTGATTTCTGACATTGTCTCCTTGACGATTTTCCAGTGAAAGATAAGTTTTCCAAATTCCAATTTATTTTTAAAAATCTACTTAATTATACGAATTTTGAGTGATTTCCTATCCTTTGGTTCCACTTGAAAATTTTTTGGTTTGTAATAGGGGAAAACTTAAATTTTTTCTCAAGGTACCATCCTCCTATTTCTATTGCAGAAAAATATTATTTATTATTTCCTGAATAAAAGGCGTGATTTTTCACAAAAACTCACAGTGGGATAGTTTTGGTTTGCTAACAAGTCGAAAGATAATTTTATTTAAAAAAATAATAGTTGAATTTGAAAATATATCGATTTTATTCATGAACACATTAAATTTACTTGCAAATCAAATAAGAGTTTTCTGCAAAAAGATAAACTCTATCCACAGATGCAGTAGTTATGCTTTCATTATATTACTTGAAATGAAATATACGAAATATACGGGGGTGAAAAATTGATTTGTTAACCGTTGCTCTGGACGCCTGTTTCAATAGCTTAGTGGAATTCTGGACTTTTCAAAGCTTTTACCATCAAGTAAGCAAAATGTAAAGTTTAAGAAGTGCACAACCTACGAGGCTTCAAGTTTATAAATTTCCTGTATCGCTAGGTACTATAGAATCGCGGTTAAACACGTTTTCGGTTCATTCACATTTTCGTCCCTGATAGCGCGCGATTCATTTAGGTTCATCATCATATAAAGAAGAATATGATCTGAAGACTAAGAAATGTACAAGTGAATTCTGCCATTAACCCTGGCGCTTCCAATTATTTATTTGAACTGCTTTGCAAAATGTGTTTATAATCATTGTCCGAAAAGCACTTACTTTCTGTAGTATACAATGTAAACATATGCAACACTGACCGAAAACACTTGTCTCGATTTTGATTGGTTGTTTAACTGGACCGGTCATTAGTCCCTTGAGTGCCTAAATTAAATGTCCGTTATCTTTGTAGCTAATTCCAAATAACGTGTTCAGAAATTTAACATGTTCTCAATTAAAACATAACTAATAGTACATGAGTCAAGTACAGAAATCATTTGTTATTCTTGTCGGATTAACCAAGTACTTGTTTTCGACATTAAGCAGTTGTTTTTCACGATATCGGGAGCATTTCTCTGAAAGGTTTAAAAATACCCAGCTACCTTAATATGCAGGTATTTTATCGTCACCTCTGAAGGTAAATAACGTGTTGGACAACTTGGAACGTTGTACCGCGATAGCCCCCCCACCCCACCACGTCAAAGGCTTTAGTAGGGACAGCGAATGGGAAAAGTACAAAATAAACATAGAAGTAAAAATGTACTAGTACAGAAATATGGTTTCGTTGATGCAGTGAATATAAAATGCACAACAACTTTACAAGAGTATGGAAATATCTACGTGTACCCTTCGAAGTTTGTTCCAATCACTTGTTCTAACATTGACGGTGAGCGACCGAACTGCATCAATAAATCTATCCAATTGAACATCAGTTCTCCGAGCCAACGCCATCAATCCCTTCCTATCTTCTATAACTCAACATTAATTTCTATAAATCTTTCTCTCATTTCGGACACATAATCGCAATCAAGTTGTTTCTTGGGATACAACGATATCGCTTGAGGGTGTCCAAATAGTGTCTGAATGTGGAAGAGTAATACTGAATGGTACATTTGAGTTAGAAACTGCAAATACCCCTTTGACATAAGCAGTTGTAAAAGTTCGACTCAACCTTCTTTCAACCAAGATTGCATCTGAAGAGTAAACAAATTCAACTTGTGCATAACAGTGTAGAAATGTATTTTTGCAACCCTTGAAACTCGAACATTTCAAGACCGGTTATTTTGGTTGAAACCATAAACATCATTCATCATTAAGTTAATAAATATTGTTTTGTAATAATTTATTGAGGCTTGCATTGAACGTGATGACCTCTTATTTTCAGTACAATGACTGTTGACCACCAATTTCAGTAAACTATTAGAAGAAATAAATATATATTCAGCGAAAAACGTTTGTTTTTACTTGAAAATATAATGACAATATCTTTTGATTACCACCTTCAAAATTTGTTGGTTTACGTTTTTCATTCGCTGTTCATTGTCTATCGTCAGTTTTTCCTCCTAACTGCTGGACAAAATTAGAAGAAACTGGAAAACGCCAAAAGAGGAGTAGTTGCGACTGAGTTCTAGGCAAATTTCGAAAATCCGAATATCGGAAACTTTTGAAACAACATTAGTGTTTTATATTCGTTGTTTGTAGACGCCAATGAATCGAGTGATATCATTCGCTTTACGTTCATCCCTTCGCACTCTCTAAGGGCTGGCATAGCACCAAAAAAAGAACGTCCGTATGAGTGTCAATGTTGAAGTCCTTGAACCTAATAAAAATCTCCTAATTATTCAAGACGGACGAATCGGTTGTTGTAATTGCATTGGAAGTGTGTTTTCAGAAGTTTAAAAAAAGTATAGTTATCATCACTTTTGTTATATATTTGCGAATACGAAGCCGGTAGGTATTTTATTTTATCTTGGCAAATTTCAGTTATTCTATTCTTGGGTCTCTATTTGTGTCGATTTTCAATATTTAGCACCTATGCATTTAATTAGAAATCTGTTTTTGTTATGTACCGAAGGACCTCTACAAAGTTGCTGTTTGTGGAGTAATATTTATGATGAAGTCGTCCTATTGTTCTCGGGACATCTAGAAGTCAATTACAAGGTAGCGAATTTTTGTCTAATGTATCCACGGTGTTGAAATGTAAACGAAGCTCTTTGGAAGGCATCCGGAATATTACTGCAAGTTAAGATTTTAAACCACAAATTACGTCTAGTAAACGCAGGTAGGTCGATGATTCATTTTGGAGGGCTGTCTAATGCAGAAATAGTAAGAATAATTTGCTGCATCTTTTATAAGTATACACCAGAAATAGCAAGTAGTTAGGTACATGAATAAATTGTTCACGTGTTACAGAATTAAGTCATTGCCCAAACTGACAGCTTGTTTATCTCTTTTGGTTAAATACAAATTATAACTTACAACCTGCTAAAGCTTAATACGTGCTATATATCCATTTGGAGAATCATCAACTTCCCCCAACTTGCTCTATGATTGTGGGGTACATTCCAGTAAATTATGAGACGTATCGCAGATATCGTGTTATTACCATACAGGTGTCCCAGGAGTTATGCACGATCCGACTCCTACGTGTTCTACAACTCAATCCCGAACAAAAATGTCTTCTAGCAATTTTTTTCCAGACAAAACTAACTTAAATCTTCACTTGAGAGGTCTGGCCATTCGATTCAGCGAGAAAAGTTATGTATATCCCGTCTCCAACCTTTTTTCGTCGAGACTTTTGGAAAAACCTCAATTTTAACAGAAACACACGATTTTCTGCAGTTAAACACCATTTCCTTGACTAAAAATGTTTTTTTTAAATCAAAACGACTACACCGTTGAAAAGCTGACATTTTGACGCACGTTTTACCAGGCCAGCACAGTCAAGCATTAATGGGGTTCTAGGTGAGATGAAAAACAGGCGATTTCAAGATTTTAACAAAACTGCCTTTTCGCGCAGCAATCTCACGTCTTCAATGCTATAAAAAATGTTTTCTGACATCAAATTGGAGCTATCTCTAAATTGAGGGAGTTATGACAGTTTTAACGACATAAGATCGAAAACACGAAATAAATCTTAAATCGCGAATAACTCGGAAACGATTCCTCTGGCAAAAGATTGCTAGGTGGCATTTTTGTTCGGAAATGAGCGGTACAACATGTAGGAGTCGATTGTGCATAACTCCTGGGACACCCTGTATAACTAAAAAATACCTAATGTTTGAAAATTGGGAAAGCTACGGAGGAGGCATTGTCTTGGTCAGGGGCGCGGGTATGCAATGACACGCACGACCCACAGGTCTTGAAGGAGGGGTTGCTTTGTGCGCCGTGTGTTATCAACCCCAATCTGATTTGACCCTAGCATTGGGTGTAGCAATTGTGGATAACTTGTTGTTTCTGACCAAATTCAGTTTTAGCAAAATGTTTGTTGACTCGAACATGTTATCCAGTTCCAGGTCAATGGTAAGATATTGGGGTTTAAATAGAGTTCAACGAGGCCTCTGGCAAAAAAAAATTTCTAAGTGGCATTTTTGTTCGGGAGTGAGTTGTAGAACACATAGGCACATAGGAGTCGGGTTGTTCATAACTCCTGGGACACCCAGTATAAAAAATTGTGTTTTTTTTCATGCATTCGTTGATGAATAATTCGGTTTTCTGTTAGGCTTACCCTAATGTGGGTAGTTTTCTCGCCAAACAAAATCGATAAGTTTTTGAATGTTGCGGGTGTCATGTACATATATGCAGGATACGCACACAATGGCAAAAGGTAACTGAGGTCAGTGGGAGTGTTGTCGCTTGCGCTTGGTTTTCATAGGGAAACAGTGCTACAGGTCCATTGTCTAGGTTGATAAAACCTCACGAATACGGATGGTGGCGGAGGGCTCTGAGCATGATCTTCAGTCTGGAATAAACTTGCTTCATCAACTTTTCGTTTTCCTCCTAGTTACCTTAGGGATTGAGGAGGAGATATTAAAATAGTAAATGGAGGATTAGCTTTGAGGCAAAGAGACATTCACAACCAAGCACAAGTTCTACAGCAACCTTGCGCCGATCCATCTTCGCTTCAAACTAGCTGCCACGCGTTTTGATTAAAAACATCCCAAAATAGTCAACCCTCATCAACTTTGGAGTTCTATATTCATCAGAGATATGAAAAGTACAAAATACTGACATCGGTGCTAGAGCTCATGGACATGAATCTATTTTGGCCTCTAGCTACTGAAATATTATTTTGGCCGATTAAGAGTTGGCGTGGATGTGAAAAGTTCCAAATGTGAAGTAGCTATCTTTTGCGCGTATGACAATCACGTTGCTGGTAAAGAAATTATATACTTTTTTCATCGTCGATTCTTGTTGTAAGGACGTCCCTCCAATCCAAGGCTTCGTCAGTAGAGGGACGCCTATTAGAATCGATCCGGGGGGTGTGTGAGATAACACAAACTATAAATTACCTGCAATTGCTAACAGAGTTTCTTGATTCTTTTTCCTTTTTTTAATGTTTTGTTTAGTCATAATTTTGCTCTTCTTGTGCAACAAACTTCGGCAGTTTTTAATTTCACGACGGAAGAGAGAAATCAGATGGAGTAACGCCGAGAAATCCTGAATTTTCAGTTTGGGTGGGAATGGAGCGGGTGATAGACAATTCAATTGTTGCCCCTAACAGCTTCTAAAACGATTTTCATGATTCGTTTTTGTTCGATTAAGAATTTAGATCTTGTCTAGAAACATATTTTAGATATTTCTAACGTAATTATGGGAGGCGGTAGATGGAGGGGTTGATAGTGATAAATTGTTGTCTTCACTATTTTCATGGGGTTTTTTCATTCCTAATTTTAGGGTAACAAACCATTATTGTGCAAGGGCGTGGAAGGGAGGAGTGGGGATAATGGCCGATCCATTTACGCGCTCCTCATGCCTGCTAAAATTCCCAGTTGATTTTCATGTTCTATTTATCAATTAAGAATTTGCTCTAGTTTTTATAAATATTCAAAGTGTTTATAATTATTTTTATATGTGTGATCATATAAAACATGACATAGGGGCGTCCCTATAATGTTTGCTACCAATGTGTTCTATTTTACCAACTTGTTCAAATAAGCAGATTACTCAAATCGGTCTAAGCGAATTTCTCTGGATCTATGCAAAGATAGATTTTTGTGGTCATCTGAACTCAAAGCTTTACGAGTCATAAAACATGCAGGAATGGATATATATGATAGGTGGCCATTATATTATGTATTAACTGGTTTACTCAGCGTTGCCCGGGCTAGGGCTGTAAAACAGGTGAAGGGTTCTCATCATTAAAACACAAAAGTCCTGATGAAGTCCTGTTATAAATTTTCCCTTTTTACTCGAATATTTCCTTAATAGGGTTTCCTCGTATGTTTAACTGCAAACAATAAAACGTCAACAATAAATGACAATGACAGTTCTTAATGAACCGAAAATGAAATTAGCCTCCGGGATCACAAAGCCGATGGGCGATACTCTGTAACTCATTGTATATATCAAAATATCTGTTATACTATCAATTTCATCATGAACGATCTGAAATCCATTTACCAAGACTGATGACTTTTGCCGTTTTATTTCGACTAAATTAAAATATGGTAACTGTATCGCATGCGCAACATTTGTTTGTAGGTTGATTTTCAAATTCAATTTTCAAGTTCTTTTGCTTTAAACACGCAAATTAGTATATGTATTTGATTTAATTGACAGTTTTTATTGTATCAGTATTCAAAAGACACTTTGTTCAAACAGTTACATTATCCTTACAAATGATTCTTGATATCAATAAAAGTTCGTTAAAGACATCCTTTTGAAAAACAAACGGATGAACTTGAAGAAGTCCACGTATTCTCTCTTAATTGATTGAATCGAATAAATCGTATTAAAATCAACCAACAATCACCCTTTACCGAAGGTTTTTTTGGGATATTTAGTTCAATATTTTCAAATATGTACAAAATTACCTGTTTCGTATAAATTTTTCTAAAGTTGTGACAACTTCCAGTTATAATTTAATAATAGGACTGTGAGTTTTTACAAAACATGAACACACACAGTAAAAAATGTCTCCGTACACCCCGTTCGCTTTTAACGAATATTGTAGATGCTTCTCACAAACCTTGAAAAACGGGATGCTAATTGTATGAATGTATTCACAGACATCTTAAATAACGAATTCCAAGTCAACCAACTTTTCAACTGAACAAACCATGCGAAATTGACAACAGACGTTGACGAATTCATTTTTATCAGGGCAAGAAAGTGTTCGTACAGTCCAAAGAACAGCAAAAATCGAGCTAGAAAAATTGAGTAATAGCTCGTGGGCCCTCCTTCTTGTTTACAACATCGAAAAAACGGAACTTCATCGAATCGGGGAGCTTTTCAACCAAGCTGGAAGGTATCTGAGGGTACTAGTTCAGAAGGACTTACTGTACCATAACAATAACAATACACTACACATACATTAACAACAAATCATGGAAATCGGTAAAGAATTGCCAGCTTGTTAGTGTCTATAACAACAGCACACACATAGAGACATAGAGTTATGGGTTTTCACCTTGGTCTTAGATTGGTCTAGAATGGATTTGTATTCAGCTAAGTTTTTTTATTTCTATTTTCATTCATTTATTTATTATTATTATTAATATTATTTATCTTTGGGTTATGACCTACCCCTCTGTTCAATTCGAACAGTCGTCCCTGTACTGGGAGACCTACATGACCTACTCCGGAAAAATGCTGATACCGCAATTTTCATGATTTTCTGATAGTTGTTTACGGGTGGGAAGAGTCTTGAATGATCCTGTACCGATTCAGATGAACTCCAGTTTCCTTATGGAGACCTATTTTCTTGTATTCTTGGGTAAACCGAGTTAGCTGCCTAGATTAATAAAAAAAATTACTCATTTTTGGGGTGTACGGAGACATTTTCTGCTGAGTGTATCTTCCCTATCTTTCAAGATAAATTTTATAGTAGTTTAATTTGACTCGGAGCTGCTATCCATCTTATGTTAATTTTTATGTTTGTTTACGTGAAATTAGACTTTCCAACTTTATAAATAATTTTGACCTTAACGAATTTGTGTTTGTGTTGTGATTCCTTCCTGAACTGTTGTGATTCCTTAACTGAATATAGAACCTCTTTTATGATTGAATTTAAATCCGATGTAAATTTCTCCTGGTAAATTCTCTGTTTCACATTCTTCTAGTCCAAATAGTTGGTACCCTCTGAAGCAAGGTTCAGTTAACAGGTACGCTTTTTAGAGTTGATCTAGGGGTTTGTCAGACAAACCAAACAAGCGAAAAAAATAACTGAATGCAAAGTCTTTCCAGCCATCCTAACACCGAATCTGTGGGGGGGTTAAGTGTATCTTTGTGGACGTGAACAATTTTAACGGATTCTATTTTGTTCGCTACTTGTGCAGCAAACCTCTGAAATTTCCCATTTAGCGAAACACTAGAAACATGGAGGGGGTAATACCCATTCATTTGTATCGCTTATCAAGCGGGAAATCTTGACGGATTCATGTCTTTTTATTCAGTTAAGAATTTGGTTTAGTATTTAAACATTTCAGAACTTTAAATTTTCATTTGGAAAAGGGGTGCGGCTCATATAGTTTAAAATGACTATTTTTGAAAAATATGTCAGAGCTCTATAATCTACTTATGGAAGGGGTGAATATAGAGTTTAATAGTGATAAATCGTTATATCTACAATTTTACGGATGATTTTCATTTTCTTTTTTTCGTTCTAACAGTAACTTGGTCTACTGGAGGAACTCATTTTATTTTGAAATTTCTATATGAATGTAGGTAAATGGATGTAGTAATTTCGTTTTTGTTTTTTAAATGAACTGATCATAAACACTTTATTAACGGATCGTTTGTAAGTTTATTGATATAAAAACAGACTTAAGGTCGTTCCTGTAATGCATGCGTTAAGTACTCACCACTTTGTTCCGAAAAACAATGAAAATTTTA
Organism: Creontiades dilutus; assembly: GCA_031894815.1. NCBI lineage: Eukaryota > Metazoa > Arthropoda > Insecta > Hemiptera > Miridae > Creontiades > Creontiades dilutus. The sequence continues at coordinate 41,627 of JAVIWC010001972.1, forward strand.
TACAAGTTACGATTGAATTTAACTTGTCATTATTTCAACACCTGAGGGTCGGGACCGAAAAATCTCATCATATTCCATGTTGATTGGTTAGTGTCAAAATCGTTTTTAATCGATCATTAATTCGGTGAATTTATGAAAATCAATTCTACGTAAAAACTGTCCAATCGTCCTATATTATTTAGGTTTTAATGCTGTATTCCAAACAGTGGTATACTACTGGTACAATGCAAAGTGAAAGGAGGATTCTGTTGAGGATATTTGGCGGGATCAATTGTACGGGTTCAAGTATTAATATTGCAAGCTCGTCGAATTTAACAAGCTCTCAAGTAATTATTAGCGGACACATTGCAGGATAAGGGAGTTTATTTCATTAAGCTAAAAGCGTTTGAGGGGCCAAGTGATATTCGGAATGTTCGTAGGTATACAAAACGGAGGGAAGTGGATCTACCCTCCATGGCCAGCGGCCACCAGACAATTAATTAAGTCAACACTTCTGGGACTGAGTTCGTCGTTTTATTTATTAAATATCTATTATGCAAGAAAAGGCGGTTCTAAGCGGATGTGTGAAAAGGTTGCGTAAATAGGTAATGAGTAATGACTAATGTTAATAAGGGAGAAAGAGAGCACGTGAACAGGAAGCTAATCGAAAAATGCTGCAAATGACTGTATAACGCTTCATGTTTTTTGAGCAGACCAATATATTATAAGTAGATCTCTACTGAGCATGAAGAGAGTGAGATACCTGCTTTACCAAATGCGATCCGAACAGAGAATGTCGAGGTAGAGGCAGTACCAGCTAGAACCTCTACCCTAGGGTTTCCAGTAAATTCTAGACAATTCTAGAAGCTCCAATACTGGTGTGAAGCGCAACTCCAGATGATTATGGACACCACGTCAAACTTGAGTAACATTGAGACTAGTAAAGAACTCCTGATGAAAATTTCCGCTATCTTGGCAAATAAGATTCTACAATGGTATGCATGGTATTCTGTAAAGGCACCCTGGATTGTACTGTTTTGGGTGTCTTGCCATCATTGCCCTAAGCTGTGTGCAGCTTAGTGAAGGACCAGCTCGTGTGTATCAGGATCCACTGAGCCTCAGCAGAAGCTGCACTTTGTACATACCTAATGCTGCAGCGTATTGTCGTTAGCAGGTTTATGCTGTGGAGAGAAAAGATGCATCTGAGGATAGCCATGATTAGAATGGTTGGGCCAGAATTGCTTGTAAGATCTAAGTGCATGTTCAGGTCATCTCTTATTTCTACTTTGTCAGGGAACGGTTATCATGGGAGGAACAAGGCAAGGCTAACTGCTAAAACGTAGCTAGTCTGCTGGCTTTCCTGATGCACTTTATGCTTCAATGGCGAAACTGTAACACCACTCTGAATTCCATATTTCCACCCAATGGCTGGAATAGGATTCAGAAGTTATTGTGGCTTATGGATAATAAAACTTTCGTGGTGTCCGACTGACGATTTTGGCCACAATGTGTTTGTTTGGGGTGTTCATTAGAAAGAAGGAACGAAAAATGCCATCACGGTGACGCTCAAGACTTTGTTTTGGACGGTCAAGGAGAAAAACTGGATTTCTCGGCCAATTTTGAAGGTTTCCAAATATCAAATTACGGCAAAATTGAATTTTATTTTAAATACTCGACAAAATGGTATCAAGATATTGCTCTACCTCTACAGTTTCATTATCTGCCAGATACAGCTAGTAAGCAAAGCTGTTACGAGTCATTCTTGTAAGACTTTCCTTATATTTGTGCGCTTAAAGCACAAGTATAGTTAAATTAAATGTTCTTAGTTCGTTATTTCTTCTTGGTATAGGTACTTTGGGAGTGTACTTTTTTGATCTCTTTACCTTAAATTTAAAGAATTCAATAGCGTCATTAAGGTATCACATTTTGTTTTTATGTTTTGATGTTCATTTCGTCGCCGTTCGATGGCTCTTTACATCGCGTTCCCACCCACAATTTTATCTAGAAATGAACTCGTCCTTTCGCTGCAGCGCACCGCGACCCTCGAAAGAATTTTGTTAGAGATTTCCCAGCTAAAAAGAAGAGGTTATTTTTTGTTCGCGGTCCTTTCCCGCTCTGACCACAAAGACTTCATTTCCCCGAACGTCCGCCGTAAAAAAGGCGGTGGCCTCTCCCAAAGGTCGTTTTCATCAGCCATCAGAAGCTCTGGTTGAGACGGCCTTTCACCAGGATCCTTTCTGATCTGGCCGGGAACGGACCTTCGCGGGCCCGGGCCAGAGGTTTCATGGTCTCAGAGGGGAAACATCTAAGGTTTTCATTTGGTCCTCATCTGACAGCTTCCTTTTCGCGGCGTCATCCCGCCGTTGATCCTCATCAACGTCTTTCAGCTCATTCACGGGAGGTTCCTTTTACGCGAATATCCCATCCGTTTTGGGCGTTTATAATGATTTCCGTGAGGGTTTTATGGTGTCTCAAAAAAAAGGAAAGGGCCAAAAAAAATCTTTAGAGGCACTATTATTCTGTTATTTGACCAAATAGTTGGTTATACCATACAAAAGAACGCAGCAAGTTATTACGAAGAGGTTCATTATTTCTATATTAATCTAAATGTGGTACATTATCTTAACTCGGCACCTCGCTCCTCCATATCTTGTAATTGCATTCAAGATGAAAATACTAGGGCTCGCCCCAGCCGCGGGGTATAGCTCAGATCTTTCGTCAACGAGCTCTACTGCCCACCTAACGAATTTTTAAAATGGTACGCGAACGTGTGGTTATAGATTAACGTAAGTGATCTCATTCGATTCAGGGAACTAATTTCTATATGGTCAAAACAAAATACTCTCTTAATTCTAAAGATTTTAAGATATTGTTGATTGATTATTCCTTACATATTACCGCTTAGAGTTGACCAGGATGCCTCAGGACTGATATTTAAAGATGCTTAGGTCAGGGATCAGCTGTTTCCTAAATTCTACCATATTAATCATACGATGGTGAATCTGGCATGCACCATCTTCAGGACTTATTCTTGAAGATTATTAGGTAAAGGCTCAACTGAGTGGCTCCAAAACCGATTTTCTACCGAATTGATCGTTCGAAGCTGGAATGTATATAAAACATAAATTTTATTTCAATCTATCTATGTTTGCATTCCGAGTGGTCGTAAAATGAGTGCGCATAATTCCGGCTAGGTGTGAGCCTCCAAAACATCCTCCTACTTCATAAAAGGTGCTAACCATCGGATCCGATTTGTTAGGTTCTCGAACTTTTGTTATTATAGTTGGTAGCGCGTAGAGGGCTAGCGGCAGACAGTCCTGACAACTGGGGAAGCCTTTCCCTTGCATATTTCATGCGAAGCACGGGCTTCCCGATTGTGATGCTATAAAACCATTCTTCGCCGTCTCCAAACTCCGAACCACTCTTCTCCAAACTTGAATGATATCGGTCCACTAAAAATTGGGACAATGTTGTTTGATGAATTTCACGTTTGAGTATGCCCAGAGCGAAGCATTAATTTGGGAGTGATGGAATTCATTAAGGGCCACGTGAAGCCTAACTTGCAAATTTTGTAAAAATTTCATCGAAATCGCATGAAATCTGTAGAAATTAGGCTTGTTACAAAGGGTTTGCTGACACTCGACAGGTAGGCAGACGAATTGTTGTTTCTAATGGCATAAAACGCAAAATTCGAGTTACAGTTTCGACTTTGGATACTTGAAATTGTGCATCTCTTGAAAGTGAAAACAATTCTTCCGAATTCTTGAGTCTCGTTATCGGAAGCAAATAACGTTCCCTTTTGATTTGAACTGCGCGAGAGCAAAGCCCAGGATATTGAAACAGTTATTCCGTTTCAGAAAATATGAACAAAATGTCGAAGGCCCCTTAATAAGCTGTGACAAGTAACGTGCATTGGTTCAGTGCGTCAAAATGAAAGATATAGTCAACACGAGCCGTATTTACAACGGCTGTGCCTCGCTCGGGGAAAAGAGCCTGCGAATTGTGCGTCCAGTGAAATTACGAGTAGGCTCGTTGTTTTCCCTCAACCCGTCGGCTCCGCCGAGAGGAAAAGGTGAGTGAAAACGTTTTAAACTTTATGAAAGGAAGGACCGGCCGTTGAAACGGGGGTTGGGGGCTGGTAGAATAGCGAAGTATCAGAATAGGGGTAGGAAAGGCGAGGGCGGGAGGCCACGGGGTGGGTTACCTCTGGAACAAAAGGGAGGCCAGGAAGCACGAAGGGCGGAAGGAGGTGGTGCATCAATCAGGACTATCACGGTCGAGTTGGGCGCGATCAGCGGGCTTTGATATTCAACTCCCCACCGCACCTGGCGAACGATCTCTGAACTCATCGTTCCGGAAAATCTGGGCATATCACTCACTGTTATCTCACCTTTTGCTCGTATTAAATCGAGTACGAGTTATCTACCTACATTTAAAAACGCTGCAAATATTACATAGAGGTTTATTATTTCTGTATTAGTCAGCCCTTATACACGTAAATGACTAATATATGTTTGTTAGACATTGTCCGTGGTACATTATCAAAACTCGGCACCTCACGCTTCAATATCATGTAATTAATAATTAATAAATCAATTATTGAATTCAAGATGAAAGTACTTGGGCTGCCGCTACGCGGTCTAGTTCAGAACTAAAATCTCTGCCTACTTAACCGATATTTCAGAATGTTAGCGAACAGATGATCTTATTTACCCGAGTAGTCACATTCGATTCACGTTACTAATTTCTATCTGAAAATAACCAAATAATACCCTCTTACATTCGCAAGTTTATGAGATTTCGATTTTTTGATAGAGTAATCTTCAAATACAATTTCCTTATGGTTGGTTTATTGATCAAATTGCCGAGATTACTGGCTCATCTCGGATCGATGTAGGATTTTTGAGCCAAATTTTGTGAACTTTTGTACAAGAGCGAAGAAGAGTGCCTCGAGTTTATTTTCAGCAACTTTGGCTCAGTAATTTCGGAGAAAAGCTTCTCCGAAAGTTTGAAGAGGGAAAAAATACCCTCGCAGCAATTTTTGACCCAAAATTTTCAAAATTTGACTTCTAATAGTGCTGACCAATGAAATTCTTGCTTTTGATATTATTGACACTCCAGTAAATCATCCAATCGGGAATCAATTCACAACGTTCCAAAACTCCAGAAAACAGCTATGACCCATTGTAATAGCTTAATTCATTGAGTAAACAACTAAACAACTATAATTACTTTCGAAAATTCCCGAACGTGGTCCCCCCCCCCCCCCTTAAGTTTGTGCCCTCCCACGCCTAAATTTATCGTAGTGTGTGTGTTCAAGCAAGCTACGAAACTTATAACTTGGGTACCTATCTTTTTTAATAATTTTTAGATTTACTTTATGAATCTTACGTGTAATAACTATTAAATTTTATGTGTCAAGTTGAAATTCTTAGGTATTGTTCATTTTCCCACAATCAGGAGAGCGTTGGAGTTGCTAATACCTACCGATTTTTGGGATTTAGGATCGTACCTACCCACTGCATACTTACTTACTCTAACAAGGAAATATGACATGTAAACAAATCATGAGTAAGTGTTACACGTTTCCAAATGAGTGGATGTGGCACCTAACTTGTGCTGGAGTTCGTGAGGTCATCCCTGACGAGGGTCAAGACAATATCAAATTGCCTACGGTTGAGCCGATAAAACTAGCGGAACTTTTCTTGAGGGACTCGTTTATTATTAATGCTTGAAATCCGTCCACTTTCCTCTTCTTGAACCCCCCCCCCCCCTCCCCCTTCGGCTGAGGAACAACAAATCTTCTTCCACGTTCTTTTCTGGCAACATCTCGACTTTTCCCTTGGCCATCCTGAGCAAACGAGTTGATCAGACTTACTGGCGCGTAAGTGACTCTGCTTTTGGCTGCAGCGTCCAGGCTTTAGACGTTCTGTGTCAAATCAAGGAGTAATCGCATCTGTCACACTCTGAAAACTTGGTAATGCCGAATTCGACATCGTGGCCTTTGTTCGTTCTACTTAAATTCGTCATGCTTTTCACCCCAGTTTGATTAACAAGAGGAACAACAGGGCTTATAATCACTCCCTGCGCTCACAAGCTGTAGTGCCCTCGCGTTGGAGATTCATCTCGCTCGTCTGTCGTGGGGGAGCGTTGCCCCATTACACGTGTCATTGACGACAGATAACATTATCGTCAGCTGACTTCTCTCGTAAAAACCTCAGAGGCCGACGCCTGCTTTCCTCGTTTCCCCTCGTGGTCATGGCAAGTGGTCCAATAAAACCGTCAACTGGAAAATTAATTTCTGCCTGTAAAGAGTCTGAATTGCAAAAACAAAAGATATAAAACCGCTTTGTTTAGCCGACTTTTGTATTCTTTCCCGATCAGAGCGCATAACTGTCTGCAGTGCAGCGATTGTTTTCAAAGGATGAAAAGTAAATGACAATGACGAATCAATAATGCAAATGTTCAAGAGTAAGACGATGGGTGGGTAGGGGGGACTGATTTTATGATCTACTTGTTGAAGTATGGACATCCTCAGCGAATAAATTTGATCATAATTGCTCAACATTCAGTCTGAATATGCAAAAGAAAAACGTAGGTAGGTTCTGCTGTCATAGGATCTACATCAATTCATATTCGTGAATAACATCGCCATTAGTAATGTCAACTGCGCGATTCTGCACTCGCGATGTATTATCACGATGTATTATAATTATTACATTTTATTCCCGTTATTGGTGAATTAACGTAATTTTCAAAATTGGATTTCACCATGGTATATAAATAAAAAGACGAGGGAGATATTAACCTTTAGAGGTGTTTTGCTATTTTCAAAAATAAAAGTTGGAGCTCGTTGAATAGTTACAACCTGATCTTACATTTTCAACCAATTTTGGCACTAAAAGTAGCAGTAAATTTGTTTAAATTACTATAAAAACGAAAACTTTATTATAATAATATTACATTTTAGGTGCGCAAGATAAATGAATAACGACAAAACATTTCGTCACTTTAAGAGCGTATATAATAACACGATCATTCAATAATTGGGATATTGCATCAGTTAGGTACTGGGCTGCGTTAGCTACCGCTCGGAGGTAGGCGGTAGGGTTTCCAGGGTGATCGAGTTGAGGATTTCAGTTGGGTGCACGTCGATTCTAGTGAAAAAGCGCGGGGCCGACTTTTGCAGGACTTCCTTTATAGTCGGAATCTCCAGGTTTTTTTATATATAGTGATTGCTAATATACCATGATGCGTTGGTAACAAGACGAAGGGCTCGGTTTTGAACAGTTTGAATTCTTTTGAATTGCCTATCGCACGCGGAGGCCTGTCAGTGCTAGTTTAGGGGTGTTTGATTCAATTAGGTATTTAAGGAAAAGTCGTCAATCAAGCTGAATAAAGACTATAATTAACAACTTCGTCTTAATCCTAATTATCTATTAATTAACCCCAAACTAAAGTCTCTCCTCATATGGTACCTTAACGTCGAGAACGATGGGGCGACAGCTTGTTCCGAACGCGAGGGGGACTGCTTTGAGCACTGGATACTACGACGGGGCTATTCGTCTTAGGAGTCGTGGATGTGGTAGGAAACAACAGCGAATTGTTTTTTACCGCAGCTTTCCCCGGACTAAATTTTGTGCAGTTCCCTGCTTCCTAAGAAAACTCCTGCCGTCTTCAATTTCCCGGGGGAAGGCCGCCTTGAGCCAGGTGGAGGGGACACTGGACGCTCGCTTCCTTTCCGTGGACCCGACAGGCCCAAATTTTTCACACCCATATCCAAATGGGTCGTACTACGGATAAATATATTCTACGTTTGAGATGTAGAGGTCCGGATGATGTGTCGTGGGTCGTAGGAGGAAACGTAGTTTGGCTAGGCGCAAACGTACCTTTTGGACAAGGTGCGATATGTGATCCTTCCGTAGAAGTTTTTTATCTAGCTTTACTAGCAGAAAATTTCTTTATTGTATAAAAACTGATGGGGATAATACGAGTTTTTCAACAAAAATAACAATCTGAATATAATTCTATAAAAAATGGATAATAGGAAAACTAAAAAAAAAAAAAAAAAAAAAAAAAAAAAAACTAACAAAACGGGAAAAAATGTAAGTAAATTCTATTTCTAGATAGATATCAATTATTCTGACTAATGTGCTTTTAATTCGTTAAAATAGCCCAAAGACTCAATTGAAAAAAATTTGAAAATTTATAAAAATCCAATCTATTTAATTAAAAAGCAGAATATTAACTAGAAAGAATTTTCGCTATTGTGTTTGTAGTTTAGATTTCTTTTGTACACAAGTGGCCACATTTCAAAACAGTGTATTATACATAATACAACTACAATTTTACGAAACTTTGCTCAAACCTTCATGCTACATAGCCAACTGTTTATGTCATTCAGGGCCGGTCGTGATGATCTCTTCAGTTGATTGACAAAATTACGACAATAAAATGTCAATTATCCCCAATTAAAACCGGATCTCTCATGACCTAATAACTGAATCTCGAACCCAAACAAGGGCTTTACGCTGGTGGAGCGGCGCAGTGTGAGATTTTACGACGGGCTGGCGGTAGGCGGTGTAAATTGGACCCCAGGCGATGTAGTTTAGGTGGAAATACCACTTCCACATCCCCAACGACCTCTTGGTTAGAGGCCATCAAGGTAAGTCTTTTATAGTTCTCAAGTGAATTGATTTCACTTTACTGACGATTTAAGGCGAAAGAAAACCCCCTCAGTTTGATCATTTGTGAGTAGTTTTTCTGGAACACCGCCTTCCCAGCTCGTCAAGTTGGCTCGTTTCGTTTTCCACGAAAAGGGTCTCTAATACTGGTGGAGAGGACTCGTTGAATTCTGGGAGCGTTTCCCAAACTTCTAAGTGGCTGTCAATAAAAGAATATCAGTATGAAAGCCTTCTAAACCTTCTACGATTGTCGCAGTTTATTATTTAGTTACAGAAGTTTCTATGATGTGACGTTCAAGAATGCGTGTGATATTACTCGAATAAATATATTTTTTTTGAGCCGCGTAGTATTTGGCAGCCTGATAACAACGTAAGGCAACAAGGGGGGTATCAGTTAGATAGAACCAAAAGCAAACTTATCGAGATGCTATCCGTTTCTAGATTCGACTCAATGTTTGCGAATAATGACCGGAATTTCTTTATTTCGTTTCCGTTTTTTTATTTTAGGCGCCTATTTTTAGCTTTTTTTAAGGGGATTAATTTTCGAGGTCTGCTTGAATGTGAAAATAGGGGATAGTTTAGTGATCAAGTGAAAAACCATCTTGATCTGAGAGTTGAAAGTGGGCATAAATGATAGTATTTCACAGAAAATAAACGGTCATTATTCCGCAAAAATTGAATCAAATCCAATTAATGAATTTCGGAGTTGCGTCTGATTCGCAGATTAAGAGGATGCAGACATTCCAAAACCGAGTGTTGCACCTTGGTACATTAAAAACTCAAATCTTCACAAAGATAAAAACGGAGTAGGATATAACGTTGTCTATATTTCCACGAAAGTAAAGAGTTACACTGTTAAATCGATTTCGACGGTTAGGTCATCATCAGTAACAAACATGAACTGATGATGACCTAACCGTCGAAATCGATTTAACAGAGTAACTCTTTACTTTCGTGGAAATATAGACAACGTTCCACCTTACTCCGTTTTTATTTGAAATGGGTTTCCACAACTTCGTCGCGAGTGTTGTCTTAGAGATGCCATCTTCCAAGCTTCAGCTTTGAACTCTTCATTTCAAGAGGCGGTAGCAAACCCTTGTGAATTGTTGTCATTATGGTCAGTTATGAATAAAATAGATCACACTACCTACATATTGTATATCGTATCTTCCCAATTAGCTTTACTCAACCCAAATCATTGATTCTGCTCAAATTTAACTTGGTGTCCTCAAAGTCCGCAGATCCTTGATATTGTGTGAGGGTCCATAAATTTCTTTTTAGGTATATTAAGAACGTTATTCTGTATTTTTGGCTGGCTTCGCAAAGCACTCTGAAATACACCTTGATATTCAGGGGAAGACCAAGTTCTTGAACTGTTTACAATTCCAGATTTCTATATCTTAGTTGGTGATGCGACTGAATTGATGTTTGAACTAATATTGATATTCACAGTTCGTTTGTTGTATGTATTTAGTAAGTAACTCATTTTTGACCATGGTTACACCCAATCGGTGCAGACAACTGAAAACATTTTCAATTTGATTTAAGCTCAATGCAGCCATCTCTAGTTGAAACATCATTCATTTTTGATACAAAAGAGTTCATGTTCGATTTCTCGGGAAGGAATTCCCGGAATACAAATAGGATAATAGAGTTTTTGAATGCTTTCAGATAGCATTGTTCTATCTGAGGGGAGCCCAACCCCACGAAACTTAGGTACCCACTCCTCAAAACAAAAATTTAAAAAATACTCGTAAGCTCCTCTTATTTTATCTGAAATAAAAGAAGATTTATATAGGTATTGAACAAATTCAAACCCAGTCGGCAACAGACAAAACGTGTATATTTCTTGAGATTCTTTACATAGGTAACATCGTATTCTCAATGAATTTCGTATTCTCAATTTTGAATAACATTCAAAAAGGTAAATTATTATTTACGTTTCATGTAGTGATGTTTGAATGTCGTCACTTTAAATACTGTTTCAAGCAACTTTACCCCCCACAATATTTTTGGACCCCCCCCCCTCAAGAATTTTAATGATGCAGTCGAGATATACTCGAATATTTCGTTTAGGATGTTAGGAAATGGAATAACACTAATGTCCTTGATGTAGTTATTGTGATCATTTGTATTTAGGTTGGTTCCTATAACGTTATATTCAGAAAGTTGAAGTATCTTGTGAAATTCAAAAGGGATGCGGTTTTATAAGATTGACTCCTTGCATAGGAATAGGTACAATATTTATTTACTGTTTTTCTGCAATTGTGAGGGAAATGCCTCCTACGAGGAGCGACTGACAAAAGAGAGGAAAAAATGTTTCTCATAAACCCCCGTATCGCACAACTCGTATATTTATTATTAGGTATAATATTGCGGTGATTCACAATAAGGGTGGGGAAACTTATCGCGACACAGGCTGCACCAGAGGGCCCCTCCCCCCCGAAGGCGCTGAGCATAATGGGAACCGGGGCGGGAAGCCGCTCCCTGTTGAAGTAATAAACATCAAGTGTTATGAAAAGAACCTCAGAGCCGCATATAAATGCTTGGGCCTAGCGGAGGGTCTAGGAGGGGGTCGAAAGCGTGGATCTGGCAGACCGACGGGGAGAGGAGGTGTAAAACGCAGTTTATAGACCATCAAAATCCGGCGGAGTCGGGTTTGACCTACAAACTTACCGTACTCTCGCCTGTATTACGCCATATCATCCATATCGTATGTGGTTTTCTGCGAAGAATACCTCCGGAAACTCGCGCCTTGGAGTGATAAACTAGTGTTTTACTTAAACTGTTCGTGGAATGAGCTTCGAAGCTCTTACGTGGGTTTTCTATATCGTACCCGATCATCTTGTATAATAATATGATATTTCCGTTATACTATCCACACTGAGAAGACAAAAAAACCCTCGAGTTGCAAACATTTAATAGACAATTGCAAAATTGTTAGAACTGTACCGAGAATCCTATCAGCTAATCACTATATGACCCGTAACGTCATTAGTTGATGTTGACTATTAAACTTACAGTTAAGATCAGTATGGATTTAGGACTGGAACGTTTGAAGATTCAACGTTGCATGAAAAATTAAACAAAGCATTGCTTTCTCAGTCGACTAGTTTGTATTAATAATACTGCTAGTTTGTTGGGGAGCAAGGTATTGTATTATTGACTGAAACTATTGTATTTTTTCCCAAAAATTTTTTCTTCTGATCCCAATCGATTCCGCCCAACTGGATTTGTTATGGATACAGATAAATCTCTATTCCCGATTCTTCAATCAGCTGCCTCTGAGCCTTTACCTGGAGTCTCCTCGATTCCAGATATCCTCTGAATGTTGGGAGCTAATCTCCTCGTCCCCTCGCTTGTATAATTAAACAAGGCATTGCTTTTACAGTTGACCAGTTTGCTTCAACAATACTGCTAGTTTGGTAGGGAGCAAGATATTGTATTATTGACTTGAAGTATTGTCAACTTCCTATAATTAGGGCAAGAAATTTGCTTATTGGCAAGAAAAAGAACAAATGTCATGTTACCTGAGTTATTTTGATTCCAATCGATTCCGCCCAACTGTATTTCTTACGCATACAGATAGTTCTCCATTCCTGTTTCTTTAATTAGCTGCTTCTGAGCCTTTACCTGGAGTCACCTCGATTCCATATATCCTCTGAATATTGGGGGATAATCTCCCTGGGTGGTATAATCACAGCATTCCACTACCTCCTCTGTCACAGATTTGATCCGATCTTCAACCTTCATCAATGGATAATAGTAATTGGACAATATTTTGTTAGACGCACTCAAGCAGGTATGATTCTGCTGCTTTCAAATAATATTTTGACCTCTTTCCACAACTGTGTTGACTAATCTGTCAAGTTAGGTCAAAAATGAAGTGATGATCAAATCTTCATTGTTTTTAGGAGCGTACTTATTCGAATTTATCACTCATTCTCATTTTCGTTCCAACGAAAACAATATCAAAACATCAAATTCTAAGTATGAATGTTTATTACCCCATCTAGTCATATCCTGATATCCCTCGGTGTAACAAAACTGCGGATTAACCGAATTTTAATTGTAATTTTTTTCAGTTCAGTAGCACGAATCACACATTTCTGAGTTATCGATGAGAACCATTCGTTCAGACGTATCAAATAAGCTGTGGGAAGGTTCCAAATGATTCCTAAGGCAGTTGCTTTGTGCTGATAGTTGTTAACTTTTCACTTATCAGTATTGGATATTTTCTTGCTTTGCTCTAAAACGAGCTTTGCGTAAGAGACAAGCATATTTTTCTTGTGCATTACGATACAAAAAATCTATAATAAGTAGCTTTATATTAATTTGGAGTCGAAAAAAAACCATCTGAAGATGGATGGAACTCCTGAACTTGCTTAATGGATTCAAATTTTTAGGAAGCTACGAAAAAAAGGAAAACAAACTAAAAATCCTTTCATTCGGTGGTTATTTTCTTTCCTTCTTGAAAACGGAGGAGAGGGGGGCACTTAATTTAATATTATGAAGTGTCAGGGCGTTCTAATCGCCAAGTGCCGCCATAAAATACTTGAGACTGGCGCTCATTTCAACTCCTCTCCTCCGCAACTGGGCAACGTTTCCTCCTCCACTTTTCTTCTGCCTCTTATGAATAGTCTGAGGGAGATAAGAAAGTCTCTTTATAGCTCAAACAAAAACAAACTTGGGATTCAGGAGGCCGGGGCGAAGAGGGGAAGGGGCGTGTGGATGGTGGTGGGGATGGGAGGAAAAGGAGGAGAAGCCTCTCGGTTAGACCAAGCGATGTAATCCCATACAACTCGCATCTCCTACACTGAATTTATCGTTCTACTAAACCGTTTAAATTAGGGTAGCTCACAGCAGGCCTTATCCGCTGGTCCCCGCTTCTTGGCTGCCCCCTCCCACCGCTCTATAGACCCTCCTACTCCCCTGAGCCATTATACCAATGATACCCGCGAGCTCGTATTTCACCTACCAATTTTTCTCCATTTCATTTTCTCCGCCCACATTGGATGAATTGCGTTAACCCAAATATATGCTGGACCGAGAAATTTATGGGATACTTTCCGTATCTATATTATCATCTGTATAGTAGATAGTAAAAAGTCTGGGTACAGTTACACTGAGGTCATGGAACTTTTATTGTAAACTAGCCTGATAGTCCCTTTGTTTAAGAATGCCGCAAAATACAAATAATAAAAAATGCCGTTTAAATTTTAATCGCTGCAGGCAGAAGAAGAAATTATGTTCAGCGCCTAGTGGCTATGAACGTTGTCATTGAACCCCTCAGCCCCGAAGACATTTCATTTCAAATTGCAGAGCACGCAGAGAGCTTTGAATGCTATAAAAAAAATCTGCAAATTATTACACAAAGGTTTATTATTTGTAAATTAGATGGCCCTTCTATGCGGATCACCGGACAACCAGAACTTGGCTCTTCATACAGAGTACCTTTCTAGGTATATCCAGGGGGTCCAACCTGCGGCCCAGACAGCTATGAAATGCGGCCCGAAAATCCGCGTTTTGTTCCCTCGGGGACACATTCATTTTGGGCCATGACAATGACCCTAGACTAAACTGACCTAAATAAAGTGCAGTGTTAGGACATCAACAACTTGAAGCAGGGGTTGACAAACCATTGACCGCTGCTCTCTTGATGTAACTAAAAACGAGAGAATTTGCATGTAATTTTAAATCTCAGGTAGAATATTCGAAAAGCTAACTCGAAATTGGGAACCTCGATACATTTCTGGGTCATGACACTGACAAATCGGGGTTCTCAACCCAAAAAACATGGAAATCACATTAGCTCCCAATGGTTTTCATTGGTCAATGCAGTACTCAATAAATGTATGCAAATAAGGAGAAATAGTTGAATTTCAGACGATTTTGAACGGCACAGCTTGCCATTTACATGAATTTGCCAGTAGTTTGAGAATCACCCTTATAATTTATTACGGTATATGCTCACAGTTAGTAGATGCTTTTTTTTAAAAGGGGGCTCAGATTTTGCCCCTGGTTCAGGATTCTCTCTCCATGGCCCTGACTGCGATCCAGGTCTACAGTCGGTACTTTTGGAAAATCAAATCCATTTGATTTTGAGGAAGTATGTTGCTGTTTGGGCTCAATCTTGATATGCCGAGAGGTAACCCCCCGCTTTTTACTAAATTTTTGCTTCCTCCTTCCATGTTCTCTGAATTGAGGAAGTAAATAGTGATATTGTTAAACTTCTCTCATTAAAGCTCTTGATCTTTAAACCACTAGTTGTCATAAAAACACCCTTTAAACATTTCAAGTATCAACATCACTGTTGTCATACACATAACACCCTAAACATAAATAATCAATTTACCTTACCTACACAACTAAAATTTAATGAAGTAAAATTAAACACCCACTTACACTTCACTTATCCGCGAATGTATAACATGTGGTATGAAATAATCGATTTCAAAAGAACTTCATTGGCCTACAAACAACAATCTTAAGGGATTGAAAGGTAGATGGTGCAAAGGAGTTAAATACCTAAAGTAATCAATTATAATGGTGCAACGTCTAAAAAGTCTAGAAAGGAACAGAAGAAAATAATTATTTTAATGACTGATTTCCTGCAGGTGATTATCAGGCGAGAGACCACGTGACTTCTGTCCTCGTCTAACGTCAACGAGTTCAACTTCCCGTGAGGTAAGAAACGTTTGAGTATACGCCCAAATATCTTTACATTTCGAACTGTGATGTTCAGTTTCTGGTTCGATTAAGTCCCCATAGTCGGGGCCGATAGGCACTTGAGTAAAAAATCAGTTATTAAAACAATTATTTTCATGAGTTCCTTTCTAGATTTCTCATAAAATTACATTTAATTACTTTATTTAATTAACTTCCATTGCAGTAGGCATCCAAATACGAAATTTCTGTACCACACGGAGCTTGTTCATTTCACAAATCAAGCAGAAACAAAGTTAAATTATAGTTGGTCGAAAATATAACAACAGGGATTATGATTTTTTTGAATATGACCCTTCAAAACGAACATCACCTAGAAATATCTCAATTAAGCGTTAATTCATACGCCTTCACGTAATTTTAAGAGGCATCCTTTCGGGGTCATTCACTCACTCGACGTTTAGCGTCGCGTTGCTCGCTCTAGGAAGACGGTCGTGGCTGCCTTCACCTTCAACACCAAAAACTCTCCATTGTCCCCACGGGAAAGCTTTACAACTTTTGAAGCTTCAAGATCTTCAGGCGAATGGCTTAGCTTGGTCACCTGAATGGGTAATTTACTTGGTTGGCTAATGGTCACGACTGTCATTTGAATTGAATACGTTTATGTTTGCATATATTTAGGTAATGAGCCGGTTTAAATGATTGTAGATCAGTGATCTCGTAAAAGGGGTATTTATTACAGGGATAATATCGTTGCGTAATAATTTGTTGCGTTTTTCATGTGGCGTCAGCAGTGACGGGTCTTTTCTTAGGGTCCCCACGGGAAAGCTTTACAACTTCCGAAGCTCTAAGACCTTCAGGCGAATGGCTTAACTTGGTTACCTGAATAGGTAAATTACTTGGTTAATGGTCGACATAAATTACCAACGAAGGCGGCCTGACGCCATATTGACTCTAAACCCGGTTAATTGAGGTTTACGGCGGAGAGAGACGGGACGACCTTCCGCACCTCCGCGCGCCTCATCTCTCAAACGAACGTCTCTCAAATCCCACCGAACGGTACTTAATGGTCCGCTCCCGTTGTTGTGGGTGAGCGTCTGGATCTAATGGGCGGAGTCTTAAGAGGCGGCGTGTTCTGAGAGGTGGGTTTCCGACGACGGAAATCTGAGAGTCGCGGGCGGAACGGGGAAGCCCTTCTTCGGGCGGGAGCTCCCTTCAACCTTACTCCCGTGTTGGTACAGCTAATTGAGGATCAATGGGGGAACCTCTGTGAGGAAGACATCCCAGGCGGTAAAGGGGAGTAAGGGAGGATTTCTGAGGACTGAATTCGCCTCCTCCCTCCGGAGGGCCCTTTGAAGGCTAATTGAGGGGGTTCGGCCGATCAATCAGGCGCCGTCCGCGATCCCCAACCATCACCATAACGTTGTTCGACCTCGCGGCCGCACAAATCATCCTCGAACCTCTCACCAGACCCATCAAACCCTTCAACATAAGCACATTAACACCAGCTTTAAACCCCTTCCCTCGCTTAATCCAGCACTGCTTCCTCGGCAACAATCAAACCGTTATAATAACTCACCCATTCAAAGATAACGTACACACACTCACCAAATCACCCCAACTACAATAATCACCTACCTCTTAGCAACACTAGATTAAATCCGAGATATTATTGCTAATTTCAATAATGCCACAGCCCGTTCGTTAAATCGAGATTACTCTCGATTGAGAACATTCCACTATTAATATCGACTATTTCGAATAAACGCTAACAATAATCATCGAATAGGGAATCCTAAACCAACTTATCTGTAACTATGAGAAATAATACAGCAAACAAATTATTCAAGAACGCCTGATTAACTTTGATCATCAACGTTCATGGAAATCGGCACCAAAACACCTCAACCGTCGATACTTCGCTGCATCATATTCAACTTAGTAGTTTTGGGGGCGGATTGCACAGAGTAACCGCGATACTATTCAGAGCTTTGTGAATAATGTTCTGCGCACACATTCCTACTGCTCTTCAAACAGCTACGAAGTTACAGGGACGAAGTTCGATTTTTATATGATGAAACGTACAAACATATTTATAAGTATTTTTGTATAAATTTTACAAATTTCGTGGTCAAATATTAAGTGTAGTTAGTAATTTTTTCCAATATAAAAAAAAAAAAAAAAAAAAAAAAAAATCGATAAACAATTAAAAAAAAAATATTTTACATTATATGGGAAACTCAGAGAAAAAAGAATTTTGAAAAAATATCATCGAGAAGTGAGTCAAAAATACACTGCCAAAGAGATGGCACAGCAGCTCCCTCGTTACAATCAAAGTGACACCATTATAAAATAGAAAATAAAGAAATCTTCAGTACATTGAGTTTCAAATACAAGTTGCTTTTGCGGTTACTCGTCAGAGGCGGGCAGTAAAAACAAAAATTAATTAATTCCACGTAAGCGCATGCGCACGGTACCAGTTCGATCATGATGACATTCATATGAGACCTTGAGGGGCGTTGTGCGTATAATCCTTTATCATAAGAGCTAAATTGAATCAAAATTGTGAATGTTATACCTGTTTCAAGAATTTCACGTTATATTGAGATGAAATTCCTATGGGATATTAAAAAACCTTATCCACACAATCCTTCAAAATCTGAGCTAAATTCATTGAAAAATGTCGAAATTACGGCTGTTTCGAGAATTTTACGTTAGCGCATGCGCAGAGTGTACCGCTGACTATATTGAGACGAAATCGTGTGGGACCTCAATAGACCTTATCCTCATAATCCCTTGTAATATGAGCTAAATTCATTCAAAATTGTGGAAGTTATGGTTGTAACAAGGAAATGCGGACAGACAGACAGACCGACACAAAATGTACAATTTCAACAATACGTAAACAGGGCAGGTCACACGTTACAAGTCAATTTAGACCAAACCCCTATTAATAATAGAAAATCGCGGTAAAATTTTCAACATTGCTGAAAAGCCCCAATGAAAAATCGATGTAATTTTTGGTTTGTCATCTATATTGGAACGACGAAAAAATGAATCCAGTGAAGATGTTGTTTGTGTTGTTTTACAGTAAGAATAACGATTTACTAGATATACCACGAATAAGGTTGACCATACTGGTATGTAAAGCAAGAATTACGGGGACGCTTCTATATCCAATTAACATTTTTTTATTTAATAATTTAAAAAAACTAGGTCGAGTTCTTGATCATGACGATTAAGACAAGACAATTTTAATTGGTATGAGATCGACGGATTTTTACTCATCGGTTTAATTCTATAAAATGTATAAGTGTGGCAGAGATGAGTGGAGCCATCCTGTATACATTTTGTTGAAATTGTAAATTTTGTTCGACTAAAATAACAGATTTTCCCTCGGTGTCATTCAACTTGCGGAAACTTCAATTCCGTTGGAGGAAAATTGAAATAGTTTTGCTGAAAGCCTAATTCGATTTGTGGAAAGTTTGATTCAATTCTGGAAAGGTTTAATTCAAACTGGGAATGCTATAATTGTACTTTCGATTTTTCGAGTATTGCTAAGATAACATGACGTCAAAATGATGTCATTGAGATGTCACCCGCAACCTTTGGGTCTCGTTTGTCCTAATTTTTTCCTAACGTTTTTGGTGGGTAGCTCATGACTGAAGCGTTGTCAATGATTGATTATTTTTCCTTCATAATGCAAAATCCATGCAAATATAGGGTAGGTACTGTATCGTACTTTATGTCTGCGTGAATTGTGCGTTTATAAATTATTCTTAAAATAATTCTATAAGCCCATGGAAGCTAAACCACTCGATTTGGAGGGGGTTTTTCTTCCTAGAAATTTATGATATCGTTTCTATATCATTCACGGTTTTATAAATGCCTAAGTAAGTTCACAGTGTTGTGAATGGTTGTCGAAAACGATTGTTGATCTACGAAATTCCAACAAAAAGCAGTGTAGAGGCTCATAAACGGACAGACAAGAGACACATTTTCCAACTCGAGTGATAAAAAACTATCCGTCACTCGACCTAAGCTATAAATCGTTGATTGGGTTGAGCGAGCGGGGGGTCAAGGGGGGCGACCAGTAGCTATTTTAATCGGTGGCATCGAGTTGTCCGAATGTTCGGAGATCGGAAGGATCAAGTGCCCGTCAATATTTACTTTCGTGTCGGCAAATGTTCCGTTGTCGCAAACTGTTTCAGTGGTAGGTTCGTATTTACGAATCGGACTGCTCTGTGTGACTTGTCGCTTCAACAGCGTGAACTGTGGTAAGCAGTTGACGTAATAGAGAAGTGCTATTTGTTTCGCTTCCGAGTGTATCTGTAGGTAGCCGAAGTTTTGTTAGTCCATTCGGGGAATGAACAATTTTTATCCACCAGAATCAAAATTTCCACACGCATTTTGAGTTTTAGCGCTTAATATCCCAAGATCCAAAACTCTTGACTATTTCCAATTTTTTCCACATTTTCTTTGAAATATTTATTTTTTCTTCTTCTAACCATCATTTCTTTAATTAGGATGAATGATAAAATTTAATTTTATATCTATCTTGTTGGATATCTTTCTGAGACACCCAAAACTCATGGTATCTTGTAGTTCGCCTTATTTTCCGTGATTTTCTCGCTTTTTCAGAAGATACTGATGAAACTCGAAACCCAGACTAAAACATCAAAAGTTCGGAAATAAGTTTTGTTAGGTTCAAACGTATCTTTTTTGAGAACTGAACAGGAAGAGAGGCATCCTAGTTCTCTGGCATCTCACTTAGAAACCAGAAAAAAAAACAATTACAACCGTTGAGAGATAATTTATCATGCCAATAGGGGTTTAGAGTGGACTAAGAACCCATTTTTATTTATGTCTCTCATTCTCATTGGGGGAAAATGAGATTGAAAGGAAGGTATCCAGTAAGATACCGTGCATCATTAAGGGTTAAGCCGTTCCAAACAACTTCGTGGTGTGATTTCGTCCGATTTTGATGAAATATGTAGGGAATTCGTGGTTTAGGCTGCAGATGGTCTTAGTTTCATTATCATAAATCAATGCATCAGTATGCGCATGCGCGAACGTGAGTCCTAGCAAGCATTGTCATTCAGATTCAAGTGGTTCGATCGCGCTCGTAAAATAGAAATCATTATATCAGTATGCGTACGTAAACGTAGAATCCATACAGTTTTCCCCCGGTTCAGATGAAATATTTTGGGAATATGTGGTTTAGGCTGTAGATCATCTAAGTTTCATTAGTTTTCTGCTCTTTCTGGTTGTGTGGTTAACATGTGATAAAATTTGTTCTTACGTTCAAAAGCTTAAAGTTGTTTGACCACATTTTGCAATTTTGTCCATTTTTAAAAAATCGTTTTTTGTCTCGGAATACGTAAATTTACATGTGTTATGTCACCCTAAAAGGAAATTACGGAATTCGAAGTAGTTTGGACTGTGCAGTCAAAAGTTCCTTTGAAAATCTCGTTTTTGACCAGGAAACCACTTCATTTTAATATTGCGGCACCTTCAAATTTTCTTTCAGAAAATAAGTGGACCTTTGATTTCAACACGCATCAAAATTAATATTAAAATTTCAATTTCTTATTAAGATAAAAATGTCTACACTTTGCAGTATTATAATGAAGTGGTTTCCTGGTCAAAATGAGGTTTTAAAGATACTTTTGACTGCACAGTCCAAACGATTCGGAATCCAATAATTTCCTTTTGGGGCGACTTACCACATCTTGATTGGAACATTTTAAGCCGAAAATCGGTTTTTTAGAAAGGATCCAAATTGACATAATTCTTAATAAAACTTTAAAATTTAGTTTTTTCCTCTAAAACCAAATTTAACCACACCACCAGGGTAGACAATTTCACCTAAAATTCACTCTTTGTACAATTTTTTTACCAAAAGTGTAAGGGCTTCAACATTTATTGAACATTACAAATGATTAATCAGTGTGGTCAACTTATGTCAACCTAAGACAACTGTGGCGAACTCTTCCTGTTCCCTCCTAGGTGCGAATTATTTCTTCCTATTCTTGTCATACCTATTATTACTTTATACAAATGAACTAGTATTTCTCAAGTTTGTCAGGATATTTTTCTTTATTTAAATGTTAAATACCAATGTAACTACTAAATGCCTGGTGATTTGGAATTTTGATGAAGGTGAAATCAGTTGAACAAATGCCGAAATCCATTAGAAACATCATAAATCAATCAATTTCAGCGAATTCGTGACAACAACAGCCTCTGGCGTCGGAATAGTCCCAAATTCTGAGATGATGTTCAAGTCGCGTGGTGGTGAAATACGTGAAAAATTAGTCATTTTTGAATACTGGGTATTGTTTGTTTTGAGTTCGTCCTTTCACATGGAGAGTTCCTTCTTTTCTAAATCTTCCGGAATTACCTAATACATTTCGAACGATCTACTTTCATGTTACCTAGACGAGGAAACTATGTGGCCGCCCCGGCAGACGTGTTTGATATGTTGGGTTTATTGAGATCGTTCAATACGTTTCAACTCTGAAAGTCTGACTCTGAGCGGTCTCTTTGGCAGGATATAGAACTAAGCGCAAACTTGAAGAGCGCCTCACAGCGAACACTCTCTAAATCAGGGGTGATTGCTAGTGCTGGTCACATGGCCATTGGAATCAAGTGCCTTTTAGCAGCGATTTGGCGGCTTCAGAGGCAATCTCTTGGTGCAACTTGTGAGGGTGATGGAATGGTATAGTTGCCCCTTCCGAGGAGGTGGATACATTATTAATGCTCCGCCACGCTCAGAGGATGAATCAGACGCTTGCAGGCGTCCGGTTCATCTCCCAAGGCGACAGATTCTAAAATCGGGAAGACCCCAACTAACCATAACCGTCACAAACTGGATCACAGTAACCATCCCAGGAGTCCGATCGGCAAGTATGCGATTCTGACTTCGCTCAAAATATCACAGTAATGCGCATGCCCATGTAAGAAATCAAAATGTAATAACAGTGTCGATGTTGTCTGCGGTTGCCAACGTTCGTTAGGGTTTTTCTTGTTGTTGTTATTTCCGGTGAACCGATGAAAGACGTATTCCACGGTGAATTGAGTTTCAATTCCGGTCGCGTAGAAGTTGACTTTCGGACCGTCACGAAATTGGTGGTTTCACAGCAAAAGTTATTCAGCAAATTAGCGAGGCAGGTCAGTCGAGAAGTTGAAGAGGAAGTTGAAGGGGGGGCCAAGGGGAGTGAAGGGACTGAAAACCTATTAATCCACTTAGGCCCATAGGGTCGAACCGGAGAGCGAGAGTGGGGGTAAAGACCCTTGGAAGAGTCTGTATGGTTAAATCATTAAGAAGGTCCGTGGACTCAATCCGTCTCCCTTTTCCTCGCCCTCAATTTCCCCTCCTCGATTTCCCCTCAATCCTTTGCCCCCTCCACGTTCCACTGACGTCCTACCGCCGTAGTCTTGACTTGGGCTGCCGGACGAGGCGGCAAACTCCTCTTCAATCTACATAAACAATTATCTCCTGTACAGTCCACTTCATTCCCTGTACACTCCGCCCCACCACGTTTCCCTTTTCATTGTTCGCCCCACGAACTAATTATCAAACCTCCCTTTCACTTTACCTTGACCTATTTTTGCTTTCCCACAACTCAAAGTAGGGAAGGTTAATGTCCGTCAAAGAAGTAGAAAACGGTACACATTTTTACAGAGAGCTTTATTATTATTGTACTATAATAACCCTTCTACTTGAATCCATGACCCTGTTGGTGATAGTGGTCTACGTGTCATAGAGATGCTAACGCAAATCCCTACATAAGATCTAATAGACGAAAGAATATTCGTTCACTCGTCTTCAATGATATGGATGGTCAAGAAGACTTGGATTGTTCATCAGCATTACAGCTCTACCCTTGAATGGGACCACGTATAGATGAGAGCTAATTAGATCTCTACTCTAAAACCAGTGCTACATGGCTTGGAACCCCAAAAAGTTGAAGGGACTGTTGAAGGTCCATTCTGGATTTGAACCCTCCGGGATACGAATGGGATGCCCCGCACGTCAGATTGCAGTACACGTGGTACAGAGTTACCGTTGAATGGTATGACGTAGATGCTCCCGTCACAATGCTACTCAGAGTTTCTTAGATGGACGAGCTCGACGGTAATGGTGGCCAACTTGGTTAGAACCTCATACTAGCTGAAGAGATCGTGGAACGTCCTGATCTTCTGGTAGTGACACTATCAGAGCACACATTGTTTCAGCGGTCTCAGGTTCAGAAAGGTGATCTCTTGCGGATATCAACTCTTCCGAAAATAGGAAGTATCAAGTTGATACTCAACTCCAAGCCGCGGCACAGTTACCAAGTATACAACCGGGCTCCAAGCAGGTGATTGATGCAGCCATTACCTGCCGAGGTGTATAGTACAAGAGGTCACAAAGTGAGCTGGCGCAGGCAGGCTTTCCTTCCATGATACTGGAAAAGATGACCATGAGGGTCCAAACAGGAGGAGCATTCCTATGGTCAATGTTCAGAGCAACTACTCCCTGCCATGTATTGATGGCTGGCTGACTTGGCGTGGGACCTGGACACATCTTTGTTTATTAGTTGTAGTATTTCGTAAATGATAAAACTTGTCCCCTCGTGCTTACATACCTCTGATTGTACTGTAGGTGCCATAAAAAGAGCCCTATATATATTTAAGTCCTGTAGATCGATTAGAAACGAAATTACCCAAAAGCGTTTGCAGGTGATCATTGTGTTTACATACTTCTAATTGAGTGCTGGATGCCCCAAAAAGATGTAAAGATGTCTTGGTTTTAAATATAATTCCGTGATTCTATTCGCTTTGTAGGAGTGAACTGAGATCAAAATACGTACATTTGCACGTTGGAATGTTGGAAATACCTACATTGGAATGTTAACACAATGTAAAATTCCCCGATTAGAACAATTCAAATTCAAAGAGTTAAACTAATACATCTACCTACGCTTCACTTGTCCGTTATTTCGTAACAAAAGTCTCGAAAATCTCAATTTTAGAAACTCTTGAAAACCGAATTCCGTTGCAATTATGTCACCTGGTTCTCACCTCAGATGATGTCCGTGCACATTTACATTCGTGTTCACGCTCTTAATTTCTGTCATAGTTCTAGCCCTTAGAAAGAGTGAACGGATGAACGTGCAGCGGCCCGGTTGGTCTCATTCGATTCATTGTATGGTAGTCTATCAGTAACGAACATCAAAACTTTATTTTTATTTCTAAATTTTTTGGTATTCTGTTTTTTAAATATTTCAGCCTTTCACCCTTTGAATTGAGAGTCCATATGAAAACTCATTCTCGTCCAGACCCTAATTGTAATTTTTGACCCAAGTTTAAATTTGCAATAATTAAATTATGCATTAGAAATTATTTGCAAAATTTTTTATTTTTATCCGAATATTGGGCTATTGGCCTCACTGTGTGATTTTAAGTTGTGAAGGCTTTAGTATACCCTTTTCTAGGAAAGGTTTGGTTAAAAATGTAATTGGTACCTTGTCACCCTTAAATTTCTGGATTTCAAGGTATAGCTGTTATAAATTTTCCCGCTCAGCATGGCATTTCGAATATTTGTTATATCGCGGTTGAAATGGCTAAGTAAGGGGAGGGCCAGGGGGGTTGATATCCCCGTAAACCGCCTTAAAACCGCATCCTCCCCTCCCCTCTTAATGACGGGAAATCCCTCGCATATTTGGGAAGTGATCAATCCACTTACGTAAACCTCACGGAAAGGGGGTGAGTTATAGGGGTTGAAAGAGGGGCGGAGTGTGGCGGGATGAGCTTTAAAATTATGAACCGCCCTCTGCGGGAAGTGGGTAATACGGGATATACAAGACGCCAAAACCTTCCCAGGGCCGTTGGAAAGGACCGTCAAAGCTTTGCGCGGCATTCCCAAGGCTCCTATCCTACGTGGCGCTACCCAAAGCAACCTTGTAATTATGTCCCCGGTAAACCCTCTGGCTCCATCGCAGAAAAGCATATTTCATCCTCCGCCAGGTGAGGCACCCAAGGAATCCCTCGTCTGTGCTGCAAAGGAGTTCCCAAGTCTACTGAGTGGTAAACAGGAGAAAAACCTGCCCGTTTTTCAACACTAAAAAAAAACTCTGCATTCTTTTCTCTCTCTCTTCTTTTTTTTCTACAAGAAGACAAGTATGCTAATAAAATTGCATTTTCCCCGTCTGTTTTTCCTACGCCCAACGTCACCCCGCGGGCTGGAAACTCTCGGCCAGTCTCTCTCCTTTATACCGCAGGCTTCCTCGTTCTGCAAACATTCTGAAGTGAGGCCGGCGGTGGCCTGGGACAAGTAAAACATTCCTAGGATTGCTGGTTTTATCGTTGCCCCTTTCCCCGCCCGTTTCACATTAAAAGCACTCGGGACGGTTTCGTACTTTTATCAGACCCCCGCCTCTTCCTCATCTTCCATTCTCTCCACACCGTCCGTCGCTGAGTTCTTGCGGCTTCACTTTCCAGCTCTTAAAACTATGTACGGGATTTTCGCCGACCTTTTGACATACTTTCTCAAATTTATTTCTGCTTGCCCGTTTTTTAGGCTAACGTCATTCGACATTGGACGTAAGGTGCATGTTTGCATTATTGCCTAGTGAAGTACCAGAAACTATCACATATTTATGACAGATCTCATAAATAGGAAATTTGGTTGAAAGTTAGGGGGGCTGAGAAGCGATAATGTTGCAATAAGTAATCAGACAAATATTGTGGTTGCCAGGTGATTTCGAAGGGTAGAATCCTAAACGGTGGAAGCAAGGAGTCGCTTGGAATCAGCTTGATTTCCAATGTTTGTAATGTGACTACATTGATTTGAAATGTGATGTAATGTGGAGCTTATGGCTCCAATCGGTTTGTTTCTATTTGCTCTACAATTTTGCAATGAAAATTTTTGCAGGTATGGTTTTGGAATTATTCGCAAAAAACATCGAAACGTGCCATTTATGTGTGAGGCATTTGTAGTCCACTAATTTCGAGATGGGCGTCAAAGATGTTCCCACCCCAAATGGACTAAATTTACAAAAACTCACCCAAAATCATTTCCAGAAATGACTACCTATTCTCTTCTGCTCGTTCCTACTAGAATTAAGGTGAACAGAGGAGTGAACAGAAGATGCTGAATTCCAGAAATCAATGTTTTCAACGAAAAAATCTCCATTTCTTTCAAGCTTTGTTTTCTTCTCTAATTAGCAAACCAAAATCAGAATGAATTACTCCGTTTAGAAGCTGAAATGGGGGACATGTTCCTGTCACGCGTATGGTTTTAAATTTTTTTTTAATACTTAACGGACCATAAAAAAAATGCTGCAAATTATTTCATATAGTTTTGTTATATATATATTCCCTCCAACGTAACTCACTGATATGTTAATTACACGTGGTTAATCGAACTACTCATACTCTCAAAACTTAGTTGGAAACATTGTTCCGCTTGATCCTGTTTAGGAAAGGAGCTATTCTCTGAGCTAAACCGCTTAATATGTGCAACATTTATTTGAATCAGATCAATAATTAGTATAGTTAGAGCTACCTATTACGATTTCTCTTAGTGTTGAAATATATTTTTTGAACCTAAATTGGGAACATTAAAGTTTGTGGCATTTCAAATCTTTTCTAAATAAAATATATTAGGACGAATCACTCGTGATGAAGTTGTGGAAACCCATTTTAATGAAGAAAACATATGTTGATAAAGACGTTGCCTATTTCCATGAAAGTAAAGAGTTACAGTCACGTTTAAAAATTAAATGACAATGAAATTTGATAATTGAGAAATAAAATTCGCTACATTCTGAATAAAATTTGTATTATTAGGTATCTACTACTATTTTGTTCTAACTTCTCCGTTCTTTTTGCGTTTCGCAACTCCATTACCCGACCCCTTCTGTTTGCCTTTGGTCAATATTAAGACTTTCAGAGTTTTCCCCTGAATTAATTTTATTCCTGCACAATTTTTACTATATTATTAACTAACATTGATGTGATTTTTAGGGATTTTGCGAATTGCTTTAAGGGTCATCGTCATAGGATTAAAAAACAGACACGAATGTACTAAAACATCAATTTGTCCTAGTGATGTTTACCAATTCGTACAAAATTGTAAGGTAGGTACTGAGCTGTAAAGGAAATGTATTCCCTAGAACTGCTCTAATCACAAATGTTAAATTTGATGTTGAATCCTAACCTTTAAACATAATCACTCAAATCAGATTTACATTACATTTCGCTTTTCAAGGAATAGGTTCACAAATTTCTCATCGTCATATCTTCTAATTCGAATTTCTAATCGTCATAGGATTTCATTGTAGGATATGTATTTAACGGTTCGGAGAAACCTTTCATGACCTAATTGCTCGAATAGCTAATGAATTAGAGGAAAAATTATGTTGGTAATGGAATCATGTCTACAGTACCACCTTCGGAACGGGAAAGTCCAATACAAAATTCAATGCAAGTTGTGAAACACAAATGATCTTTGAAAAAAATTAATACCTTAAGCAGGCCTTAGTATCTAAAGTAAAATTGGCAGTAGATTCTAAACATCGTTCATTTTCAAACGATTAATTCACAAAATTGAAAGAGAAATGGGGAAATCAGATGTTTGAGGGCAAGTTCCATGGGGTATTTTAGCTCTCGCAATAGCTAAAAAAACTTTTCATAAACTTACTTCACGGAAATCCGTTTTAATCCATTCTTGGATTTAGAGTAATTTACTTATGTCATGAAAGACAATGACTCTCCACAGTACAAAAATAAAATAAAAATACGATACCGCAAGAAGCCAAAAAGAAACAGGAAGGGATCGCTAACTCCTATATGAATGAACAAGGGTAAATAGCATAAAGCTTAATAGTTCAAAATCATATTAATCATTAAGCATATACCATGGTGGACATTTTTGTTGTGACTCGGGATTTGTGAATGGTGAATACTCACTATCAATATGCAGGACATTATTCAATACATCGGCATCAGTTTTCGCAGTGCTCGCGAAATAATGAGTTTTGTAATCAGCATTTTAATACATTCGGTTACGTTGTTCCTTTTTAAGTACGGATTTCCACAAAGTATGGCCTATTAGTAGTTTTTGAATCAAATCTTAACAAACGAAAAATAGGATCCTTCCTTTTTATATATCAGTGTGAATGTACAAAGGTTTTAACCGATTGGACGAAGTTATTTTCGCGTTTCTACCGAGCTTGGTCGATCAGCTTCCCCTTCTTTTATGTTGTTTTAAAATTTTTTACCTCCGAACAAGGGCTATTGGATCCGTTTTTTTTTGTTTGAGCTTTTAAAATAAGCGAAGCTCATATCTCCTGAATGGGATAATAAATCCTAAATGGAAGCAACCAACGAAAAATCGTTATCACTTCCCTCCACTTCTCTTTACCGTTACGGGTTAGCGTTGCCGGTTACGTAAGCTCCTTTTTTTGTTTATCGGTAATAAACAAATATAATAAAATACGAAAGTGATTGCATCTTAGTGTGCTCTTCAGTTCTAATCTTAGTTTCCCTGTTGATCAAGAAGAAAGTGCCGAGACGGAAGGAAACTTATGGTATAAATCGAAACAGACTAGTACCTCTATAAAATACGGGTTTTAATAGACCACACCACAGCCCACCCCACACCACATCCCGGCAGTATTGTATTTTTGAGAGTAATTTTGTAAAGTTTGGTCCTCTAGTTTCGTAGAAAGCCTTCGGACGGTGGACTGCGGAAAATCCACCTATCTTAAAACGCAAACCAACAACTTTTGGGAGGTTGTTGAACATTTTTTCTTAGTCGATTACAACTGTTCATTATTGAAAATAATAAACCACACGAATATCGGCTGAGGATTTTAGTAGGTTTGAGCAGCGCTTGGATGGATCGGCTATTACTACCCCGATTCCTCTTCCCCACATATAATTAACAATTTCTGTGGTTTATTGCGCGAGAGAGGCAAAAATTTTGATCGATCAAAAAGTAAATAGTGAAGATTTAACGGTTTGTCATCCCCCCTCTTCCCTCACTCACCCCCTTTCATAAATTAGAATATCGAAAATCGGCCACATAAGCTTTACGAGCAGCGCTTGAATGAATTGTCTATCACCCCATCCAACCCACATACTGACAGAACATTAAAATTTCCCGAGGTTTGTTTCCCAACTAGAATAAAACTGCTGTCGACAAAAAGTTTTTCAAATAGTCTATGAAATCAGATGACAATAAAAAGAAATATGAATTTATGTATATTACCCTCCACTTACCTTTTTCATAATTACAATTGAGTTTGCTGAAATATGTTGAAATACTAATCTAAATGTAAACTGATTGTAAAAAAAATGACATGAATCGTTTGAGAATTCTAGCTTGGTCAGCGGTTGAAAGGATTTTGGTTGGCTTTTACCCTTTTCATTGCTCCTAATGCCAGCAAATAACGAAATTTCCGAAATTTATTGTGCAACTCGACTAAAATTGGAAACGAGCAAAATAAAAATCATGAAAATCATTCAAGAACTGTAGGCTAGTCAGCGTCAGACAATATGCATCACCTACACACTCACATACAAACACCGACAGTTTTTCTTCTGATTCGGTCTTACAATGGTCTGATACGGTATTAAGTTATTTTTCGTTTTCATATTCACTCCTCTGTTACCAATTTTAATTGACCTCTCTGTATGGACGTAGCCTTGCTTCAGAAGGACGACCTTAAAACCCAGGCGAGAATAATGCCTCCACTTGCAGCATCTGAGTTGAAGCTTGGGAGACTGTTGGCTAGTACATTCGCATAGTGATCGTAAAGCAACCCGACTGATCTCATTCGATTTACGGAACTAATTTCTATCTGAATAAACACAAAACTACCAAGTTGAATCAAGTTCTCCTACAAACTGCGTTTTTCTTAAATCAAGGATTTGAGATTTCGATTTTTCAATATTTCAACTCAATATCTTTAAAGTATTCCGTAGAGTACTCCGACCGTGATGCCGATGTAGGAGGCACGGTATGTGTTTTTTGTGTCATCGTATTTAATCATGTTTCATTAACTTTGGTCTAATAGTTCCGGAGAAGGGCTTTGGACGGCGGACGAACGAATTGTTTTTATTCGAATTTTAGATTCTGCGCATCTTGAAACATAAACCAACATATTGTGCGTGATGTGTTGGGCTTAAGATGTTTGTTTTCTTGGTCAATTACAGAAGTGCAATATTGAAAATGATAGTTGAAAAATTTTTGTAATTAATAAATGGATTGAATACCTTCAGAGATCAACAATACTTGGAATAGGTTTTGTGATTCTACCTAACCTGCGAGTCCTTAGAGACTATTTGTTAGGTCAATAAGTTGACAAACGGTCTTCGGAAGGCAAGTGAGATAACTTTTGATGGAATAACTGTTAATAAAGTCCGGAAATAAACAGAGGGAAACAGAAGAGGGGAGGACGGGAACCCGATTGGGACGAGGGCAACGATCAAGACTTTCAAACGTGGCTTCTGAATTCTGCCTTGAAAACGAATCCGCCTCCCATTCTTGACATTCAATTAAAGTGAATTGCTCGGAAGAATGGCCGCCCTCTTTTTTCAGATGTACTTACAGATAGGGCAAATGGAACGGCTGTTAGCCACTTAGGCCACACAGCCATAAGACAAGTAGGAAAATTATAAGGTTATTTGAACTTAGAAGATACAAATAGTTTAGGTTATAGATGAATGGACAATTTCTAAATAATTGATCAAACATTGCCTCCGAGTCAGCCTGTAGGAAGAGGAGCCAATGGTTTCACTTTAGAGACGAAAAACGACGAAACGACGAAATTTTTCACTCTCCCTCAAAATTCGTTGTTTTACGTTGCTAGATGAGTTAAATCCTAAAATTGAATAGGATTCGGCCCCCTGCGCCTCCTCCGGATGCGTTTGCTTAGCTTAGCCTTTGGTTGCAATTGGTGAAACTCGCAAGAAAGACGTACTAACAATAGGTGAGCTCCCTTGTCTTCGAAAATTGAATCGTTATATGCTTTCGATTAGGTACCTTGAAGAGTTTTTTTTTTAGTTGCAATAATAAATCCCTATAATCGTCCAAGAAAAACTCACCCCCCCCCCCCCTTCCGACAAATTATTTCTTTTTTTGTTTCAAGATACGTAAATTTCAAAAGTCTGAAGATTTTCTCCGAAACTACAGGACGGAATTTCCAAAAATTTGGCTCTTAAATCTAAAATTGACCCAGAATGTGCCAATAATCTCGTCATTTCGATCAATTAGCCCTAAGGGATAATACAGGAGTCCCCACAGTGGGGGGGGGGGGGGGGGGTTCCAAAAACATTTTGGGGAGGTTCCAAAAAAACCTTTTTGGGGGTAAAGTTGATTGAAACAGTGTTTAACGTGAAGACATTCAAAAATGTATTAACTCACTAGATAGAACGTAAATAATAATGAACCTAGTAATTATTTTAAAAATGGTATGTTTTTATATCTGAAAACAAGTCTATTTGAGTTAAAATCATCAAAAACAGACTCAGATCAGCTATGGAAGACTCATGGTTGTCCAATCTAATAGTTCTAGCTGCAGAAAAGATGTACTTGAGTCTATCTCCAATGAAGAAATAATCGAAAGATTTTCTGTTTTCTCATCTCAAAAACAAAAACTGCCATGTCGGGTTTAAAGAGAAATATTTAACAAGCCTGGATAACTCGTAAAGGGTCTCAGACTACAAATTCAAAAATTTTGACTTCAAACTGTTGATGTTTTTATGTATTTTACGATATTATCAACATTTGTTTTTTTACCTTTTTGAATTTTCCCATTCAAAAAGCATACAAAAGAGCATACGATGTTACCTATTTAGAGAGTCTCAAGAAATACACGTTTTGTGTATTGCCGACTGGGATTGCATTTTTTCAATACTTATATGTAACTTCTTTTCGTTTTAGATAAAATAAGGGGTGTTTACAAGTATTTTTTACATTTTTGTTTTGAGGAGAGGCTACCAACTTAAATGGGTGGTGGTCCTAAGTTTGGGGTGGGGGGGTGGGGGGTGTGCACCCCTGGATAATTTTTAAATGAATGAACTATTAAATAAAGTCGAAATATCAAAAACTTTCGATAGTTAGTTCCGTCAAACGATTGAGAGCACTCAGGTTAATATTTATTCAGGTCATTCATTGACCGTTGAATCATCAAATGTACATTGCATCTCCCCATACCGTAACGTACGTGAATTTCAGTGTTAATTTCGGCTTTAGAATGAAAGGGAGATTATGAAGGGCGTCTGAGGAAAAGGTTAGTTGTGTGAAGGTGCTTAATCGTCCGGTGGATCATCAAAAGGTTCCCTAGCGACCCTCTGACCGACCCGAGGTGGTTGTGATATTAGAGATAAATACTTGGGTAGGTGACCTCAATACCTGATATCACTGATCACAGCTCGGATTATACATTGGAAACGATATCGATCGCAGATCGGCAACCGAGTTGCCTTGTACTGGTGTTGATTGTGGATCGAATGGGACACTACGCGAGATCTTGTTCGGCTCCGCTACAATGAACAATATCTTGGACTCAACAGACGCCTGTTGGCGTCTGGAACAGGTCGAATGGATAAGATGCCGATATGAATTTTTCAATTCAAACCATATCCCGAGGATGAGAAACAGAATATATATACTCACTGGATAATATGAACAGAGAAGAGGATACGATACACTTCTTGGGGATTTGTCCAACACTACCAAACTACAGGAGAACGTTTGTTTTGAAATTCTTAACGGAAATAATTGGAACAGTTGGTGAAAATTTGCTAGAGTAGCCTGGACTCGTCAAAATGCTGAGTTCAGCTGCAACTAGGCATACCAGCAAGAATCTAAACATCACCGAGTGAGACTTCCACAACATACACATGAAGAGATCCGGTCAATATGAATGAATCAATAAATGCAAATACCGGATGCTCCCAAAAACGATTTCCCCATACTAAAATCGTTGTTTACTCGCAAAAAAGTGGTTTGTTTTTCAAACTTGATGTTTCTTGTTAGGATCTCAGAAATGAGAATGTTGATAGACACAATAATGCAATGTTGCGCAACCAAGATAAACTTCATGTTTTCAAATGGAAACCCCAAAAATGCCGATACTCGAAGTACTCAAGTAAATGATATATTGGTATTTTTCTAATCCGAACCACATGGCAATATCCGTTTCTTTATTTGACAGCACTA
Source organism: Creontiades dilutus (assembly GCA_031894815.1). Taxonomy (NCBI): domain Eukaryota; kingdom Metazoa; phylum Arthropoda; class Insecta; order Hemiptera; family Miridae; genus Creontiades; species Creontiades dilutus. The sequence continues at coordinate 75,176 of JAVIWC010001972.1, forward strand.
TAATTAAATTACCAACGAAAAGTCAGAAACATATCCTCTCAAAGAAAAAGTACCTGATTTAAGGGCCAAATCGTTACGTCTACTTGAAAAAGATTTTTTATCGTCAAAGAATAAAAATTAGGAAGGCCATAGAAGGGGAACAATAATATGACCTGTGTTTGTATTCTTAAGAGGCAAATGGTCGCGTTAGTTGGTGATAAATCGTAAGTTGTGCTTGCATTGACACATCGATTAGGCAGTTATGAGTGACTGACGTTGAGTTTTGTGCGTACGCAAATGCTTTATTTTCCCTTGCCAAATCTTAGTTGTTTACATTCGTGGATTTAAATATACAGATACAGTATATTGCACCTTATTACACAACGACATTCCATGCCCATACTTTCAGCTGAAATTTGAAAGGTAGCATGATGATTTGAGGCAAATTCCCATGGACCATGGATAATGACCCATGGACTAGCGTGCAGAGCTTCGTGAGCTGTAAGTTTTGATATTAGCTTCTGCTTCATACAAAGAGACCAGTAAAGGTGGAGTCTTAAATATTGAGTGTTGATGGAGTTAAATTTAGTACAAAGCTATCCAACTGTCATTGGATATTTAGAAGTCAATTGGAATTTGTGGAGATTAGTGAAGAGCAGAAGGCCCTTGTGGCTAATTTCGTTTCTAATCGATCTAACGTGCTGAACAATGAATGTTGCATGTAGAGTGAATAAGGCACCGCAAGGCAAGCTATGGATGCTCGAGGTACTAACAACTTCTAATATAGCATTTCCAAATCGAATAAAACCTTGTCCATATCAAATGGAACCTTACCCATGATCCAAATGAAACCTTTTCCAAACCAAATGAAACATTTACCAAACTGGACGTATGTATTGGTGGCTCACCTTAATTATCGGTAGCTGGCACCAGTTTCTCTGTGCTAGTGTGGCGAGTCCTAATCACATTCAATTGTTAGAAATTTCTAACTTACCTACTTGTTTCCTTTTCTACTAAGTTGAGATCTACTTCGATAATCCTACGTCTAAATTTCATAGACAATTTTCTCTTTCTTTTTTTAATTTTCTCTACTTTTTTCCACGATGGGTACATCGCATCTGCCTGCAGTTTGCAGGGTACCTACCTATCTAGGTGGCTAATTTCACTCATTTTCTCAATAGGTTTCATTTGATTTGGAAAAGGTTTCATTTGATATGGTAAAGGTTTAGTTTTGTATGGAAGAGGTTTCATTTGGTTTGGAAGTGGTATATACATAGATTAGTGATTTACATAGAATGGTTATTCAGATAGAAAAATGATAAACCTGTATATAATAACGTGAACTATTTTCTTTTTCTAAAAAGAAAGAAAGTTTTTTATCACAAAGACGTTCCTTGGGGGGACGAGTAAGCGGACCGGGGAGGTATCACGATAGTGTGAATGTCTCGGGTGTGTTCCATTTTCAGAGTTTATGCAGAGGCCAACCGCGGTGAGCCGCCATCCCTCTCCTGTTGATTTATCTACTGTTCGTCGCCCCGCCGACAAAACAAATATATACCTATTCCTTCAGCCCTCCCCCTTCCTCATTCTCGCCTATCCTCGCTCCACTCCGATCCCTCTTTCACAACCTACACTTCCTCTCATCATTCCACTGTATGAATAAAGTGTGCATTTTTTGCTATTCCCTCTATTACTATCTGACAAGAATTTGGTAGAATACAGTAACTACTCATTCCAAGGGTTAGGGTGATTATTCTGCAAAACTCAGAGGATACCTAAAAGCCTGAAATTATTACAAAGTTAGAAAAACTGAAAGTTTCAAAGACAACGTCATTTGCGCAATAAATAAAGCCCGACGTTAATTCTAAATTTCTGTATTAAAAATTACGGAGTTAACAATAAAACAGCGCATGAACCGTGAATATCTGTTCAGAACATGAGACAAAGTGAGGTTTGACAGACTGACGTCAAGGTTACAATCGAGAGACTTTCCCTTACCCCCTGTACATGGATTTCGTGATCGTGTGATACCAAGAGATGCTAAACACCGAACACCGTCCACCGTTTTCCCAAGTGGCACAGTGTGTTATCTCACGTTAGAGAATTTTTCCTTCGCGTGGTTGGCAAACTCACGATGCCGCTAACGTGTAAACACCTTTTCCGATGATTGCCCAAAAGTGACGAACTAACACGAAGTTGCCCCCGAACCGTGCAATCTGTTACCTTTAGGATGATACACTGATAATAGCTGCAAATTGTTACCTTCGGGAGGCATGGGAGAACAAAAAACTAATCACTGAATGATGAAAATTCTCTCAACTACATTCCTAAAATCTATTTCAATGTATTTCAATGATTTGTTTGTGTATTTTTAGTTATTAGATCTGAATCAAAAAACTTTATGAAGGAAGGCCACTTCAACAGCCATTCTTTTGTCTAAACAAACAAAACTTGGAAAACAATTTTCTTAAGCAGTTCTCGAACTAAATGAATTATATCTTGAATCTATCTTGTGTACTTAGGTTTCGGTACGTACCTACCAAGCAAAATCTACTGAAAAATGCTTGAACTAATTATAAGCCAAATAACTGATTTAGTTTTTCATTCAATCATTAAGAATTTTCCAGTTAATTTTGAGTGGTAGATACTTGTCTGGTTAAACTCAAATGTGGCAAGACCTAAACGAAATGAAAACAATGGAGAACAATTCGAGATGTCAGTTTACAAATTGGGATAACAAACACACCGTGTCTTTTGATGCGGTTGGGAAGACAGTGAGGAAGTCCGTCGGTTAGCATTTATCGGGTTCCCTAGATTAACAGGCCCGAAATTCTCGTACCATAGTAAGGAAAACCTCTCTATTTGTAATTTGACCATTTATCTTATTGTCCAGGTGGTTACAGGGTGTCCGCACCGTGGGGTTGAATATCGGAAGAAGGGAAAACACGTCAAGAAAACAAAAAAACGACATTTGCCATATAAAAGCTAGCCAAACCAAGAAGGATCTTTGGAAGTTGTGATACAATCCAGCTACCCTTCAGTTTTCAGTGCCGCATCTAAAGGGAGAGTACAATGACTCGAGAAAGCTTTAGGTCGAGCAGTACATGTCGCGTATTGAATGTGTTAGGTAGCATTTGAAATTTATTTCCTATTTGTCGAATGGGGCAGGATGGGGTCGGAACAGTGAAAATTGAAGAGGGGCGACAATCTCTGCTCAATACTTTCCACCAGTCTCTCCACCCCTTCTTTTCTTTCCCCCTTATTTTTAACCGGCTTAGGGGCTTAGGAGAAATGTTTGAAAAAACTGCGAAGTCGCCCACAAATCTTTAATTCGAAGAGCCCAGTTTGAAAGTCTGATCATAATCAAGCCCTGATCAACCAAGTGATCCATCAAAATCCATCACAATCGAATACCAACTGTAGCAAATATGCAGTTCCTCGAATTTAGAGCGTGAAACTGGAAATTTTCCCATTGTTTCATTGTTTTAGAAATGATATTAACATGTTTTTTAACTAAATTTCATAGGTATTGTCTTTTGTCCATTACCTAGTCACTATAACTATGTTTCTCATTGAGCATTTTTCTATATTTCCTAAATCAAACTTCAATTTACAGTTTAAGGTGATACCCACTTATTAGATACCTATTAGGTAATATCCCAAGGTGGATAATATGTGCTTCAGCCATGGACTAACTAGCCAAAATAGCTATCGAAATTTCATAACGAAATCTGGGACGACAAAATGGATACCGTTGTCACCCAACCAAGCTATGAATGAAAGTTGTTCAGTTTTCGACGGACAAAAATCGTTCCCCATTCGTTGGAAAGAACTCGATTTATCACGCAGGCCTTTGGTTCTTGTTGTTGTTATGTATGTCGTAATTTTATTTTATTTACGTTATGTACTGAACTTAATCCCGTACCTACTGAATAAAAAATAAACTCACGTAGTTTTTAGTACTCAGGCGAGGTCGCTTCCGATTAGCAGAGTCCGCCCAAAGGGTATTTTTTGCCCTCATCCAACTAGAAAGCTGACATTTTCATGGTATCTTCTGTGGTTCTTTCTAGGTCGATTAGAACAGAAAATCGGTTGATCAAGCTGATCAAGATCGACATTAAAATACCTACAACGGTAAAATATGCTTTATGGGGACACGACAAAGGAATCTACGAATTCCGTTGAAATTGCATCAGCTGGTCGTGGCTCACATGGAGTTTTTAGTAGATTTCATTTTTTTCTTGAAGTGGGATGAAAACGTAAATTCTTGTATTCAGGGTATCTGGACATGGTAGATATTAAGAGCTGGAGCGGTGATGTGTCAACCAACTTCCTTGAGCTGATCACAAAGATTCTATTTCTTTTGGTATTTCGATTCTTGAGCAGTGAAATTCAAGTGGTACCATCTACGTCACAACACAAATATTTCTTGAAAATTTCATCGAAATCATATGAAAACTGTAAAAATACAGTTTATTACAAGGATCAATGGACATATTCACAATTGCTCATACCGAAAGGTATTCAGAATGGTTTGAATTTCTGATTGCGAGTGCAAATTTTGATTTCGTGCTAGAGAGTTTGTCTCCTGAATATGAAGACATCACTTCCTCTCAAGATAGGTTCATACCACCCACGTACTAGGTTTAGTGATTGGGGTCAACAAGGGGCCAGACCAACCCCTCCTTCAAGACCTAGCGGTCGTGCGGGTACTGTATACCCACTTCGCCGTCTCGTACCAATTAGGCACTGGTGCTTGAAGTTCTGTCTTGGTTGGACGGTGGTGGGATTGAAACTCAGATAATCAAGAGCAAATGGTTCCAACTTTCATTGATTTACTTGGGTCGTTCAATTGATGAGATAAGAATTCACCCCGTGGAGGATAATTTGAAAGGATTGCGAGACAGGTCACGTTTAAGGTATGATCGTGAGTTAAAATCCAACCTGAGGACAGTTAATCATAATGGCTGATGAATAAGAGACTTGCGATCTTTTCTGGTGGAGTTCCTCAATTGATCGAGATCTGTGCCTTACGTATTTGCGGTAACTTAATTCTACCAATAGCAAATGAGCGGAAGTTTTCCTTTTTTTCTTCGTCATCGGGGCTAGCACCAGCAGGACCACCGATATATTCCTGGTGAACTCCTTCATAGATTCGGCTGAATTTGGACCTGGTTGACCTTTTCATTGTTTTTCATTGTTTTTGATTGTCGTACATGCTTCTACTAAATTAAATGGCTGGAACTGATACCAATGAGTTTCACAACCGCATCAGCAACTATTAAATCACTCAAAGCAGTATTAAACTGATTGGACTAAAATATAAATGCTTGAGTCTGACAATGGGATAATATTCATAATAGTAGAATTTCAAACATTCTGTAGAGAATTATCGATTCAGCACATCAAAACTACTCCTCGCTCGGACGGCCTTGCAAACAGGTGCGTGCAAACTTTCAAGGACAGGCTATGTTCAGGAAAAGAGAAGTGGATAAAATTTTGGAACAATTAGAGAAATATCTGTTCGATTGGAGGATAACTCCGCATGGCACTGCTGGACGATCTCCAACGGAATTCTGTTTGGACAACGATCGAGGACGAAATTTGACCTGTTTAGATCCAGCCTACTGCGGAATATATCTCGAGGATCTTGTTCCACTAACTTAATCATGAATGAAAACAAAAAATTTCGACAGGGGGTAGAAGTTAACAAGTAGCAAAACTTAGAGAAATTACTCCCCTAGTTGCCATATTTAACAGTCGGGGTTGGTATCATTCGATTCAGTAAAGTATAACCTTTCAAAAATTCACCTTAGAATATTTTTATTAGATTTTGTAGAGTGAGTAGAGAAAACAATGCAAGAATAGAACGGGATGTTGCTAATTTATGTTCTGTTGGATCAGGTTTTGTATGGTCTACGAATGATTCAGACGAAAAAAATGTATCTATTCTGCTATGAATTTTCCATTCGAAGGGTGAAATTGCATCAACTGGTCGTGGCTCACATGGAGTTTTTCCTAGATTTCATTCCTTTCTTGAAGTGGGATTAAAATGTAGATTCAGTGAAGTTTTATTCTTAGTGACTTGTGTTCAGGGTATCTGGACATGGTAGATATTAAGAGCCGGAGCGGTGATGTGTCAACCAACTTCCTTGAGCTGATCACAAAGATTCCATTTCTTTGGGTATTTCGATTCGTGATCAGTGAAATTCGAATGGTACCATCCACATCACAACACTCATATTTTTCGAAAGTGTTATCGAAATCATATGAAAGATGTAAAAATACAATTCATTACAAGGATTAGTGGACATGTTCACAGTTGCTTGTACCGAAAGGTATTCAAAATGGTTTGAAATTCCGATTGCAAGTGGAAATTTTGATTTCGTCCAAGAAAGTTTGTCTCCTGAATATGAAAACAATGCTTCCTCTAAAGATAGGTTCATACCACCCCCGTAGTAGGTTTGTTGATTGGGGTCAACAAGGGGCCAGACCAACCCCTCCTTCAAGACCTAGCGGTCGTGCGGGTACTGTATACCCACTTCGCCGTCTCGTACCAGTTAGGTACTGGTGTTAGAAGTTTTGTCTTGGTTTTACGGTGGTGGGATTGAAACTCGGATTATCAAGAACGAATGGTTCCAACTATCATCGATCTTCTTTGGTCGTTCAATTGATGAGATTAGACTTCACCCCGTGGAGGATAACTTGAAACCATTACGAGACAGGCCACGTATGATCGTGAATTAAAATCCAACCTGAGGGCAGTTGGTTGATGTACCTAGTAAACAACGCCGCTTATAATGTTGTCACTTGGTTGTAATGTTGGTTACAGTAGACGCTCACCAGGATAGGAGACTACCTACATCGTATAAGAAGTAGTGACTATCAATGCGTTTTAAATACTACCGGTGCAATTATCAGTCTACATCTAGTGCATCTAAATAAACCGTTCAATAACGATTTTCCATCAATAAATGGAACTCAAACCAAATTTCATAACTAAATCTGGGGCGATAACATTTTTTAAAATCCCAAAGATATGAAACTTTGTGCTGAAAAGTTAGTTTCGAATGTTGAATCGAAAACAGTCAAAACAGCTACTCGTAGTTTACCACATGTTATGGAGTCCTTTCAAATAATGTTGTAATCTCAATAAAACTATAAATCACCTTTCTATCTGAAGACTCACTTTTTAAAAGGCTAGCGATGATACGGAAGTAAGGATCGTGTAACCTATGCGATATTTTTTTATGACGCAGTGATTATATAGGATTCTGATTTAGTGGGACGAAAGTAGCGAATTATGTGAAACGCATGGGCTAAAGCACATTCTGTGTTTCAATAATTTCGTCCAAAGTGTGTAAATGAAGGTAACCGGGGGGTCCAGGGGGCTTGCCACTTGACGAGACGCGGAGCGCCGAGTTTTTTGATTTGGAACAACTTTTGGTTCATCTGGGAATCACTTGGGACTGACCCCTCCCTCCCACCGTATTATTTTGTAAATTGATGAATATATTTAAAATGTACGCATAAATTTTCCGTTTGAAAGTTATTGATCACGGTATGGGCGAAACAAATTGGCTACCAATTTAAGCTTATCATAGTGTGGCACTCATCTTCAATTTAAAACCCCAATTCCATAGACAGAGGATAAACCGAAAATGAGAAGAGGAGAGAATTAATTACTCAGCAAGGCTGCCCAGTGGAAGCGAGGGCTTGGAAGTATAAATCACGTAAGGCAAAAGTTTGTTACTATTTCTTGGGACCGATGGGAAGAAAAAAAGAGAAAGAAAAAAAAGGATGGTATCTGACAGAACCAGTTGGTAGAACTGTGTCGGGGAAATTATGAATGCAAGTGGTGTGGCCAGCCTGTCCCAGGCAGGCCCCGAGCGCTGGGGATATAGAAAACGGGAAGCTCAGCTCCTTCCTTCTTCCTCCGGGTTTCTGGGCATCTTGGAAAAAGTTTAGAGATGGGGAGCTTCTTTTTTTTTTTTTTGCTCTGGGTCGAGTCGCGTGTTTGTGATTCCTTGGCAAACTTACCTAGGAAACACTTACTTTTTCAGCAGAGACTCCAAGAGAAGATATGGGAATAAATGGAAAGATGATTTTTGTAGGGCTATTCATCTTATGTCTTTCTCGAGTTATTTTTACGTGGTTGCCGTGGGAAAAATAAAACAACTTCGTTTACACGACGTGGATACACTTCAAGAGAGAATCCCGCTATTCTGTTACGTTCCATTGAAGATCAGCTCATTTCCCTGGCTTCAACATTGTGATGAACGGTGCCCAAAAGACTTCTATAGGATGCTGCGTGTAGGATTGTAATCGCATTCATGTCACAATGTATGGTGGAGCAGGAAAAAAACGATTCTGCTCAGAAGCCATTGTGTTCTTTGCTGTCAATGATTTGATAATTTTAATACGCTCCTTGTTGCTACTTGCACTCCTGCTTATCATGTAGGTACACCATAGGAGCCGTATTCATTCCCAGTCCAGAGCACCCTGAAGCCGTATGCTTTCTGATACGATAATTTTAATAGGATGTGTTTCAGAGGTGAATGAATGAATGAATAGTGCGTTTATTCCAGAAAAAGGTATTAAAATTAGTACAAGTTTTACAATATTTGGAATATACCCTTGCCATAGGGCGGACCCTGTTCGGCGAGGGGGAGTTGGTTGAGATTCTTACAAAGATTGCTTGCAGAGATCAATATTATATATCTAACAGGTTATACAAAAGATTATCATTAATAAAGTTTAGCCTATCTTACAACTACAATAGTCAGTAAGTTCTTACAATTATCCATACCTTCCGATATTAACCAAGAAAATATGCCATTAACCACGGTAATGTCCAGAACTAAAACGAATATATAAAAACCACTATTTATACTAATTTTACACAAATTTCTCGAATTATTGAAAGAACAGATTAGAATTCTCACTAATTTGCGAGAATTGGGGGAGCTGGGAAAGTAAACTTTCGCATCGGGAACTCGGACTCGTCTGGATATTTCACGTGAATAAATTAATATTTTCCCAAACGAACGGAGGCTGGATAATGAGGTCACGCTGCTTCATCACAACACCTCTCTCTTGGTCAACGAATAGCATTTTAATAGGCTGCTTGCTCACAAAAAAGTGTGCAACACAACATCTTCTTATTCTTGGAGTTTTTGACAAGTTGGGACGTCTACATTTTCCGTTTCGGGCAGTTAGGTGTAAAATAGTCCATGGTCTGTTGAAACGTCAGGTTCCATGAAGGGTGTTTCTAGCCATATTTTGACCTGTGGTATCGAGCGCACTATTATCCATCTCCTTTCTTGCTCTTTGGTCCACATTTTCTGCTAACTTGCTATAGTACTATACAGTGTGTTACATTTCCTGACAGTCACAGGCCAAGAGAAGATTCTACGGAAAATTGCTGATCGAAAATGCCTCCAAGCAATTTTTGTTTACACCCTTGGAAATGCTGTTTTTTCAATTTTAAGATTTATCTCGTTTTTTCGACCTTACCGCATTAAAACGGCCATATCTCCCACATTTTGCGTGCGATTTCCAATCTGATTCCACTATTGGAAAGAGCGTTAAATTTCCTATCGCTCTAATGGAAAACCAACTTTTTTGAGGCGAAAAAGACAAATTTTCAAATCGTGGAGATCTCGACTTTCTTCAAACGCCTATGAGTCTCTGTAATGAGGCATGTGAATTTTAGCCTGTAGTGCTAAAAGATGAGCCAAAATCTAGGCTTTCCAGCGATAGAACCAGATTCGAAATTCCGTGTTGTTTTCTTGGAGAAAATTGCTTTTCAAGTAAGAAAAACGTGGTTTTTCACTGGATACTCCGGTTTTTCATCATGCGTTCGTTTGTCTGGTTAAAAAAAAAAAAAATAATAATAATAATTCAAACACGGTTTAAAAAAAAATTATTAATGAAGCATTGTGCACCAATGTGCTCACGTCATGAGACAAAACACCAGGGAGCTGGAGCGAACAGTCGACATCGTTCGGCGGAGGTGCCGTCTCTGCATTCAGGAGAATAGTGGACATTTTGAACAGTATCTACAGTAAAAATGTGCAATTTATTACAATGCTTCATTAATAAATAATTTTTTTTTTTAATTCCATAGTTACTTTTTCGTTGTTCCATAACAAATATTAACGATTGACTTTTCAGGAATGGAAAATTTCGAAAGTCAGACACTTTAAAACAAGGTTTTTAAGCATCCTAGAGGAATTTGACAAATTCAAAATTAGGCCTAATATAAGTAGGAAACCGATAACTTAGTTTTTCGTGATTAAATAGGTACATTTTTTAAATTCCATTATTATTAGTTTTTCATTGTTTAATAAGAAATAATAACAATTCCATTTTCAGGAATATAAAAACAAAGCATTCAAGAGAAATATATTTTGTATTTATTCATTTAAAATTATTACATTCATAAAAGTATTTTTGGAAAACAAATCTAATGTGATGTGTGCAATTGTTTTTTGCTTACAATGTCTTTCAAAATGAAATCAAAGCTTGTTGTTCCACTCGTAAGTCACATGGCTGACTTCCCTTTCTGTTCTGGTGGTCACCTGATTTTTTCTATTGCCGTCCGCCGGCCTTAGTTGGGAAACCCCTGCTTTATTTAATAAAAGTGAACTGATTGCTTGCTTGCGTTCATGTATCCCATGAAGCGATTAAGAGCTGTTATTTCTTCTTTAACCTTGGCTGTAATTTGTACATTCGCTCCAACAATATAGTTTTGGATTCAATGGCTGGGCCCAGACATCAGCGAGACAAGGTCCAGTTCCTATTATAGCATTTGAGAGACTTTGGACTTTGCCAAGAACTGTGATACCTCTACCCTGTGATATATTAATATTCATCTAGTTCTAGTAGCAACTTCATTTCACTCAGCTGAGTAGTAGGTCAATATTATTTATGTTGTAGGTATCTGCTGCAGGGGAGAGTAAACAGCGATCATTGATACTTCACTTGTCGTGTTTGTTGCCTTGCTATGGTGGATATTGTTATTCCCCCCCCCCCCCCCCCAAATCGCTATTAGAGCCCGTAATATCTCCCTGAATGAAATCAAATGACTGAGGTACTCGGATATCAAGATATAGAAAACGTCGAAGTAACACCAGGGGTAAATTTGTACTCGAAAAACATCTCTTCAAAGAATCAAATGAGCCCACTTTGATCGCTCTACTAGCTCGACCTCGAGAACCTATTAACATGACAGAAGGAAAATAACTTAGTGAACATAGTGAAAATCGTCTAGTAACAACCAAAGGACCACATAGATCCACCTTGTTTCCACAACCACAGCTGTACATTCCCTTTTCTAAGCCTATTGACCGTCGACGGCCGGTTTTCGAAACACCAAATCCTCATAATTGTATGAACAGAAGTCCGACGGCGCTAAGGTTATACAGTACCCGCACGACCTTCCGGTCGTGCGGGTACTGTAGCTTCTTGCTCCTTCAACCCCATGGAATGAGGAAGATGTAGGTTTATTAAGAACAGTAAAAACAGGATTTTCCGAAGAAAAACGTAGAGGTTTTGTCTCAACGGTTCTCTATTTTTTTTTGGGTCGCTCAATCCGATTTTCGGGTTCGGCCCTAGCCAAAAGTAAGACAAACGCAAGACAAACATCAATCATTTATGCATTTTTTCAGTTTTTCAAAACTATCTTGAAAACGGTACGTTTTAGCGGAAACAGTACTAAGCACGAAACTAAAGTACGCCGCAATTCCTACAAGATTAGATGATCAAGTTCTTTTCTATCTCCAATAGGACCGGCACTAGTGTTCTCTGAAAATACACCATTTTTTGACTGCAAGCGGAAGATTAAAAAAATTAACCGTACGTCCTGAGCTTTTTTCCATATCCATTGAACCGGATATTATGGAACTTGGCTTTAAAATCACAAACGGATTTTAGTTCGTATTGGGTTACAGGCCAAAACTCTATTATTGCTTTTAGCACCATCTGATTGACGGGTGGAGTATGGACCACCAGCGATTAGTTCTCAGATACCCGGTCTGTATAAGGATATGGACAAATTCGACGTAAGCCATTAGGAGAGAATGAGGGTACTTTCAAATGCCATTGTTTCGACAGCGTGTTGACGTGTCCAACAAAACCACCCCTTTAGTCTTGGACTAGTCATCAGTTCCTGTCCATCTTGAATAATGAAATCAACTGACTGAAGTACTCAGATATCAAGATATAGAAAATGTTGAAGTGACAGGGGTACATTTTGTAGACTTCTCTTCAATGAACAAATAAACCCACTTTGACCAATATACTTGCTCGACCTTGAGAACCTATTAATTTGACAGAAGGAAAATAACATCTCTGCAACCAAAGAATCATTGATCCAATGTTTCCACAAACAGCCACCCTTTTCTAAGTCCAAGAAACCACCCCTCTAATCTGGGGATAGTCATCAGTTCATGTCCATCGTTGACAAGATGTAAAAAATGTCGAGAAATACCAGTGGTAAATTTTTATTGAAAGAACTTCCACAGAACAAATAAGCCTACTTTGACCAATATACTAGCTCGACTTCGAGAAATTATTAACTTGACAAAAGGAAAAATAACGTTGTGAACATAGTGAAAATTGTCTTGTAACCAAAGGACCACATAGATCCACCTTGTTTCCACAACCACAGCTGTACATACTCTTTTCTGAGTCCAACAAACCACCCCTTTAGTCTGGAGCTAGTCATCAGTTCCTGTTCATCTTAAAATGTGTTCCTGCAGTGTCCCCATTGACAAATTGAACAAAGCACCCAATGACCGAGGTGGTTGATAATCGGCCCAAAGTTTTACTCTCAAGTAAGTACTGTTACGTTCTTAGAATCCTGATCTCCTTATATTGTAAAAATGAAAAAATACTCCGACTCAGTATTTCCGCACACCCAATACCTACCAGTTTTTCGGTCCATTCGTCGTTGACAGTCCGATGGGGCTATGAAAAATTTGTCGAGCGCCCCCCTTTTACCGACCGCTGAACCTTCCGCTCATTCGCACCGTCCCCGGACTGTTTATGCCGATGGGGGAGCTACGCCATTTCCCCTACACAGGACGTGAAGTATGCGACCAATATTGCTCAAGTGCCTGCTTCTGACTTTGTGGGAGGACAAATGCTTTTTTTCGGGTTAAGGAGTACGTTAGGTATCGTAGAGAAGAAGGCGGGGGGCGCCCTTCGGCTGAGTCTCACCGTTTACCTTCATTCCTTTCCAATTCCGGGTTTTCCTTTTTTCAGAGTTGGCAGCTTCCGTCGTACCTATGATTTGGTTTTTGCGGATACCACGCTATGTTCTTTCCTTTAGAATGAGTGGAGACATCTAGACTTCTCCCTAGAGAAAAACACTGATTGCTCTAGGTGCCGTCTTGTGGATTGATCCGAACCGATTTGCGCACGTTAACTCCGACCGACCCAGCTTGCAGTCCGTGGTTTATTCGGGAAATATTGGCGAACTTAATCACAAGCACATTTTCACAAACTAATAGCAAGCCAAGCAAAAATTTGAATTAGTGATAGGTTAGTGATAAATTAGTGGTGAATAAAAATTAAACCTGAAAACTAAAAACGCTGCAAAATATTATAGGGAGGGTTATTATTTCTTGCTATATTAGACGTAGTCAGTGGTACAATGTCTAAATTCGGGACCTCGCGCCTCCGTATCTTGTAATTGCATTCGAGATGAAAATACTTGGGCTGCCGCAAGCCACGTAGTCTTGCTCACACCTCCAATCGAACGGATTCTTCCGATTACCGAAACGATTTTGGTCTTTGGTCTTATTTAGACCGAAGTGCAATTCAGGGGACTAATTTCTATCTCAATCAAACAAAAAACTACCCTCTTAACCGAAAGTTTCAAATAGATTAATCCTGAAATATAATCTTAGGGTTGATTGATCAAAATACTGTGGTTACTGACACAACCCGGATCGATTTTGGATTTTTAAACCAAATTTCGTAAACTTTATTCTAATTTTTTCGATGAAATGTTTCGAACGGCGGACGGGCGGATTTTTTGTATTCGGTTTTCGAACTTCACGAATCTTAATATGTAAACCAACAATTTTTTAGGGGGTTAAGAATTTTTTTTCTTGGTCTATTTCAAAAGTTGGTCATTGAAAATAATAAACCAAAAGTGATAGATAGAAGTGATGGTATGGATAGAAACGATATTGTGAATGAGTTGGGAGAAGACGGAATAGGAGAGGAATCAGTTCGTATCAGGAATGATTTAATTAGGTAATTAAATTGGAATACATACAAATTTTTGCAGAACACAAGGGTGTAACAAAAAAAGCATCAACACCTGTTTACAAGCTGCCGACAACTCTCACTGTCCCTACCATTCTGTGCATCACAAGGGTTATAGCCATCTGTGCTCCGTTCATGCTACATCTTCGCATCACGTCCTTTCTGTGCCAACTGGACCCCCACCTGCCTGTAATGCAGAAGCTCCGGTTCAGCTGAGTTGCTTCTAAAGCGGTTTACGCTCTTCAGCTGCAATTTAGTAGGTATATCGGCTTCTTGTTGGTTTTCCCTGACGATGAATAAGCCTCAGATAAGCTGAAAGGCTCCTAAAGGTGATTCCAATTCTGTTTGCAGGAACTCAATCACAGATCACATCATTGTCACATTCATACTTACTTTTCAACGTGAGATAACTTGGTCACGCCTTTTATTTGTTTTGTACTCTTGCTATTGGCTGAAATGAACACGTGTAATGCTTTTCATGCAGAACGCCTACTTAATGTGCAGAACATGGTACGATTCTTCCACGGAGAACTGTGTTTATTGATTCTGAGTTTGCTGGCGATACCTTTCACATATCCAAACCACCTATTTAGTATGCGGGATGAGTCCGTTATGTAGAACCGAGATGTTCCTTGAATCAAGTGAACTGAATAACACCGTAATTCGTGGTACGTGTGAACGTGAGGGCACTCTCTACTGTAAACCAAGAGGCACAAGCAAACATTTTAGGTTGGCTATAATAGAGGCGGTGTCGCCCGATGAACGCCGTGTTCATGGGATCTGAGAGAGGCGTAATACATCCCCGGGTGTCCATCTCGTTCAACGAGTTGAGTTCCACATTCCAAAGCTCGCTAATAGTTTCAAACAAAGCATCTCGATTCTGTAAAAAAACAGAGGCTTTACGGAATAATTCTCACCAAGAAATCGAATTTTACCCAGGAATCACAATGATCAGATACGACCAAATGATATTCTAGGTGGAACAATTATTTTATGTCGTTGTAATCTGAAACTGTGCGCTGATTCCGAATATACGTTATATCTAAAACCACTCATTTACAATGATTTCTTTTTTTGGAAACCAATGGAAGCAGAGTTTTATGCTCTACAACTTATAAGCGTCACAAAACTTTTGTTGACGAGTCATTTTGACCATGAAATTGAGAAATAAGTAAAACATGTGGGTACCGTTGAGTCGCCTGCATTTTGTGATGGTGATAGATGAGGAGAGCTTTGTCTTAGGACAAACTTACACCCTCGCCCTAACGGTTCTGGAGTTTGGCTGTAGATTGGAGTCGATTTAATATTGCATACATGACAGGAAACTAGCTGTGTTACCTATACTCCACTGAAGCCTCAGCATCAGTTTAATTATGAAAGGATGGATGGGGAGCGATTTCTCTACTATTTTCATCTGATTTCATTTTGTTCATATGAAATTTTTGATTGTTCAACCCCAATTTTAGTCTCTTTAAGAACCTCTTAATTTTTTTGAGGGGTAGTAGACAATCCATTCAAGATTATAAAGGTTATACTGCCAATTTTCTCTATTCTTCTTGTTCGATTAAGAACTTTGGTCTAGTTTTGAAACACTCTCAGATCTCTCTAATTTGATTATGAAAGGGTTTCAATAGTAATAGGTAATGATTTGTTATGTCTTCACTATTATCATGGTTTTTCATTCGATCCCGATTTTAGTCTAACAAACCTCTGTTGTGCTATAAACCTCAGAATTATGGAATTTGATGTAAGGAATGCCGATGCGGAGGGAATGATTTATGGCCAAACCATTCAAGCCCTACTCATACCTACTTTAGTTCTCAGCTAACTTCCCTGCTTTTATTTCAATTGAAAATTTCGACTAGTTGAAAAAAATATTTATAAAGGTTTATAATATCGTTGACAAGTGTAATCATATAATAACTGTGAAATGGATGCGTTAATTATATTCCAATATGTTTTTATGTTATCATCCGACATTTACCTTTCCAACTCGGATATTGGTTTAGTTGTGGACTGCTTTTGTGTGATTCCAAATTTCGTAGATGGTGACATGGGAAAGGGGGGGGGGGGGGACTGGATGAAGAACGTCAATAGCGTCCACTGTTAGAAGAAATCACAGCAAAATCAGCGAATCCTCATTGTCAGCGTAGCTGCGGTGCCTGGAGCAGTCCGAGCAAACAATGACAGTCGTTCTCTCATTTTCGGAACGCAGAACAATACGTTTCTAAACGGTTCGCAGGAAGGTGCAGATCTGTCTTTTTTTGTAGGAGGAAGAACGCTGAAACGAAAGAAAAAAAGGCATCATCCAATTTTTTTTCCTATGGACAAAAGAGAAGGTGGTCAAAGGTCGGAGCTCCACCTGACCGAATCGCTCGCAAACAAACTACATAGAAGCGAGGAAGGTTGGTAGGAGTTTCGAAGAGCTGATTGTGTAGGGGGGTCTGATGAACGAGGAGGGGAGCCCGACGCATTGTGTTGGCCCAGGAAACACGGGGACTAGTCTCTCCAGTTTTGTTCCTTCCTACACCACGCCAGTGCGACGCCGTGTTTACGACGTCCACTCCCATTACTACATGCATAATCCTTAGCCAACCTTAATTGCCGTATCCCAAACATAACGCCATCCCTCATAATTCTCTCTTACCCTCCTCCCCATAACCTAACGCCTTTTAGTCTATCTACATTATGTTTCCGAGCACAACTTTCGCGGGCTTCCGCCCTCCCCCGTTTCTCTTTAGTTCCCTCGGAAAACTTCAACTTGCTCCTTATACTCAACACGAACAAAATGATCTCTAATGCATGAAGTCATTGAAGTCTGCTCAAGCGAGGATTAGTCATTTTTGCGAGGGCTTCTTCCGCGAACAAACTGTCAACAAGTTGAGCGCAGGTGCAACTTGGCTGTGGGGCATAATGATGTGGTGGCTCCGGCCTCACCTTTGAATTTTCTTACATCTACTCGAATCATGAACTGAGGGGATCACCCGGTAAGACCCGGGAATCATTTCAGAATAGCTAAAAACGTTTTTCCAAGACAATACGCTACAACAAACAAAATTGATTTAGGCTTTGAATGCCCATTGTTTTCGCTTGAACGAGATGCTTACATCTTGACGTAATCCATCACTACGATGCCCTAACTGTTAACGTTTTAGAGAAATGTGTAATTATTCATTAAAAAAAAAGAAATCATTCATAAATATCTTCTAAGCTAATTAAAAGAATAGGGATTTAACAAAAAAACGCTGCAAAACTGTTTATTATTCAATGTTCATTATTTGAATTTCTACTAAGCTTTGGAGTGTGCGTGTTTCACAGGATAGAGCGATTATTGAATTTCAGGAGATATGCATGGAGCACGTAAATCTGTTCTCAACCAAAATGCATATTTGGATTGATCAGTTGATCATATTTGTGTGCCTCCTGAAATTCAATAATCGCTCTACCCTGTGAAACACGCACACTCCAAAGCTTAGTAGAAACTCGAATAATGAACGCAAGCCAATTGAATAATAAACCCCAGTGAAAGAATTTGCAGCGTTTTTTGATTGAACCTCAATACCCCCACAATCAAGTCCTTTAGCAACGATGTAGCCAAAGGTAGACTGATGTGGAGGAGGCACACAAATATGATCAACTGATCGGTTGAGAACCGATTTACGTGCTCTATACATATCTCCTGTTTACATTCATGCCGCTTGGACTTGTTTTGACGTTTTTACGGGATTTAAAAAACTTTGACAGCCCTTAAAGGGCACTTTAAATTGAGTGAGGAAGCTGGCTCATGAATTGGGGCGTCGTCGGACCAAGATGGATTTTTTCTGAAAATTTCAGGTCTTTTGCTCCAGCCGTTTGGGAGAAATCGTGCGTACGGCGTACGGCGGACGGACGGAAAAATTTGTATTGCAGATTGGGATTCTTTAGAATTTTTTTCCAGAGCGATTACAATGGTTTATTATTGAATAATAAACCAAAAATGATGGTAAAGCGTTCTCTCGGAGCAACTATTGACAGCCGCAATCCGCCCCAGGCCGCGACTGACATAAGTGATGTATGTAAAGTACCTGTGTTGTGAGCTTAACAGGCAAGCTAAGCATCATGTCACATCAAAGGACGGTGGTTCATCATGGCGGTAATAGATGTGGCGATCTATCTTCGCCGCCTGCCCCACTCGCAAGATAGGTCCCTGCGGGATAAGCTATCAGAGCCAGAGGAAGACTCTACTTGTGTCTGTCCTTTAACCCGGTCACCAATCGCGAGTGTATTCCTGGAGACGTAAGGCAGATAGAGACAATTGTTCATCCAAAACAATTCAAGGATAGCTGGCGTCAAATTGTAACTGTAAATAGTTAAACCTTGTCAGGAACATTGTCTCTTGTCCTGTTACTTCTTCCAGAGGTATCCCCTAGGTGACTTCTCAAGTCAAGATTTGGCGAAAGGTATCGTAGGAGAAAGAGCTCTGAGGTTGTTCAATATTCAAGGTAGTTTGTGAAGATAATAATCAAAACCAATCAGTGCCTACAAAGTTAAATGAACAAACTCTGACAATGAACTTAATTTCTGAAAAATTCCTGTAGCGCAATGTATGAACCAAAGCCCCTTTTATAAGTACCTATATACAACATCGAAAAAGCTTGGTCAATAACGGAGTTGTTTCCATGTTGAATTATACAATCGATAGTTCGGAAACAGCACTCATTTGACTCTCATTCTCCATCTCTCACTCAACAGGTGGCTCGTACTGTGTCATTTATTCACCGTGTGCCAGCGGTTGTGTTGTTGACGAATTGAGAACTCATTGAGTCTGAATATCAGTGAGATCTGGCTACGTTTTACGCTTTCGGATTTTCATTAATGAAAGAACAGTGTTATTGAAGCGTGCGTCCTTCATTAAGTATAATAGTGTCCAAGTAAAGTAGAAAGGTTGATGATTACGATGATTTTGTTGGAGGACCCGCATCATGAAATCAAACATCAGTGTTCCATCATGACACATCTCATTCTCAATGGTGCATGATGGGCATCTAATAATGTGGAGTGATCTCCAATTACGATAAGTTGTGAGATACGCACACTACTTCTTTCGAGACGGAAACTTTCAGAATCTGCACTTGAAAAATTCAGTTAGATCAGTAAGTTGGTGTTTGTTCGACCTAGACTACCAACTGAAAACCATGCAGCAAATTTCGTTTCACCACTCCATTCAGGACTTGGTCTTTACAACGCCTACTTTCACATAATGGGGCAACTTGCCGAACTGTCAAGAAGCGAACGATAATGTGTTCCATACTTTCTTCGTGTAAAAGCATTGGCCAACGGAAAAAATACGGCTGCAGGATGATTCGGACGTGTGATCCCAGGACATGATACCAGGGATGGTAGTAGCCAAAATGCTTGAAAGAGAGAAACATGTGAAACAGATAAAAAGTGGGGACTAGTAATTTATTGATGGAGAACTGTGCTCTTTTGTTATTAGGTGCGTTGGTGATGTCATATTCAAAGAACGATTGTCAATGACTGGTTTAGGCAACATCAACTGAAACGTTGTGCTTTCAATCTTCAATCAAAGATTATAGCATCGGGGAAGGATATCTAAGAAAGATCTACCTAGAAAAATTTTGCCCTCCTTTAGAATATTGAGCCTTTCAAGGACTTGAGATTGAGATTTTCAAGGACTTGTGGTGTTAGTTTCTACTCGTTAGAGACTTAGAGGAAAATGCTTCCCTGTTGGGGAGCTTTAATCTGCTCTACTTATAAAAATACAGAAATGGAGAAAACCCTTCTGGAGTGCAGACGGTGGGCCGTACAGTGCTCCGAATGGTCTCATTCGATTCATTGAAATAATTGTTATCTAAATCAAACGAAAAACTACCCTTGTAATTCGATGAGTTTTCGAGACTTCGAGTTTTGAATTGGTGCCTATTTCAGCCTGTCATTTTTTTCTTTAGGGTTGACAAAGATGTCGAGAATTTAAGGTACTAGTTTACATTTTCGGTTTTTGGCCCAAACTCCATAAACTTAGGCCCAGAAGTTTCGTAGAACAGCCCTGTGAAGTGTCAACGGATCTTCTTTATTCGATTTCTAGATTATTTTCATTTCGAAACGTAAACGAATTTAGAGAGGTTAAACGTATTTTCATGATGAATTATTCAAAATAGTAAGTCGTAGTCGTCATTTTAAAGTCAATCTGATTTGTAAATGATAAAATAGATGAGGTGTTAGAAAAAGAAGGAAACAAATATTCTGTGCTACTTAATGGAAGTGGCTCCGTGCTTTGTAACTTTTTCTGGAAAAGCTGAGAAAGTTATTTTCCGATGCTTTTCTCAACAACGTTCAAGTGAATACGAGTATTAATGGCCGAATAATACCGTTTTAGTTTATGAACATTCTGAAATAATCTTACTTGAACTTGGACTGCCTGACCCTCTATAATAACAATGAAATCCAACCCGTTTATGGGAGTCCCTTCTTCCAGCTATCCAATCGACCCTCCAATCTCAGTGACAGCGGTGGTAATCGCGTTCTAAAAGGCCAGGGAAAACGACAACACCGGTTGCAACCCCCTCCTTCGGTCCTTTACCTTTTGGCTAACGCGGGGAAGAAAAATGTCGAATCTCGGGACATTCCGAAGGATATAGGAGCCCAAGGAGATGGAAACTGCAAATGGCCTCCCCGGTACGGCTGGTGGATCAGGTTCGCCGTTTCGCCTTTCTCACATCCGACGGTCTCAGTTTTCGGGTCAAACGGGCAAAAAGGACCGTTTGACTGGGAATGGCCGCACGTTCGAACCCCATTCACGATCGTAAAGAGTTTGGTTTTCGTATCGGTTTGTAGTCGAGCGATGATGCGAATTGTTTATTCACGAATGGTCGCGAAGGTGGTCATTTTCGTGGTGTGAAAATCTGACGGATCAAGAGCTCAAGATTTATGAGGGCTCCTACTGCCTTTGTATCTTATCTGTAACTCTTATCTCTAGTTGTAACACCTTCGACCCAGGTTTTTCATCGTGGCAGGTTAAAATACAGAAAACCAAACATGCCATTGTTAGTCACTGTTTATACTTGAGAACTAAAATAAATTGTTTAAATAGTTCTGAGGACTTGGGAAGAACACAGCATTGGACAGCTAGTAAGCTTAATACTTGAAAAACGCATTTGAAAAGATAAATACGTGATAGCACTCAAATAATCATTGTGCCAACTGACGCGAATGGTGTTGTATTGATGAAGACTAAGAAGCCATTTAGAAACCTAGTTGGTAACTAATTACAATGTGGAATCCAGCATTCAGACAAATGCAAGTCGCGCACGCTTGATAGATGGAGTTTAGTAATTACTATAACATCAGCATCTGAACAGACAGTAATCACTTACTGATACTCTACCTAAGATCGATGCAAGCCCATGCGTTAGCTTGATAATTGGTAGAGGAATGAGTGCTAAGCTATCAGCGAATTGTTTGACGACAGAAATAAAGATTTCCATAAATATGCTAATGTTTAAGGACTCTGCCCAACAAATATAAGTCCCACTGACATAGCCATTGGCCAGCTGCTGGGTAATTTTGTCCCCTCGGTCAATTTGATATTAACATAAGCTTCATCAGGCTTGTTTTAGTTAACAATAAATGGTGCATTTTATAAAACCCAAGTCCCTTATCATCAAATTCAGCATCATACTTGCTCTTGCATTATAAGCAATTAGGGATTCCATTTTTCAGTTTTCTGGAAGGCACGAGAAGAATGTGCAGGACATCACGATAGGTCGCTAGTAGATGCACTTTCTTGGTTGAGACGGATTCCATCACACTTCCTTCTCCCTTAATTTGTTAATTTCCTGTCATAGAATATTCCTCAGTAGATTGGAGCTATTATAAATGCAGGGGTCTGTAGAAAGACAGGGGGGTGGGCACCAAACCCATGAAGGGTACTGTACATTAACGGTGAAATTAAATTACTTTCTTATAAGGTAGTAGCGCGCTGCTAGACCATGTTCCATATTTTGCTTCCGAGTCTACCAAGGTAGCGGAAGCATTGTTTTCACTTTCGGAATGTGACAATTTTTTTGTCTCCAAAATCAAAAATTCCACTCGCATTTTGCGTTTTAGACCTTTCTGAATAATTTTGGTTCCGTGTCTGTCTGTGTGTCTGTCAGCAAATCCTTGTTACGGGCAAAACTACACGAAGTTATTGTCCGATTTTGATGAAATTTTCAGGGATTGTTCGATTTGCTGTGTAAATGTCCCTTATGAGTTTCATGACCCCCGGATCAATAGTAGCCTCTGCGCATGCGCAAACGTGAAATCCTTGTTACGCGCATGACTCCGGGAGTTCTTGACCAATTTCGATGACATTTTCAGGGATTGTTCGGATTTGGTATATTTTATAGTTTTGATCAATAGTTGAACATGCCTACCTTTATTTTCTCAAGTTATGCTCCTGCATAACAATAAATTTACCCTAATTCAACATTCACTTCGCCTAATTGAACGAAGTTCTTTAGTCAATAATAATTTTCAATGATCTATACAGTCATGTTATGGATACGAGGAAGCTATGTGCCACACCCACTTGGCAGACGTTTTTTTACTACCTCTAATTGTATTGATTTGTATCGTATTGTATATTTCTTTTTTGTCAGTTATCAAAATAATTCTTCCATTATATTCACTGATTGACTGTTGATTACCTTTTCATGTATAATTAGGCTCCATGCCTGTTTAAAATTAATAAATAAGTAACAAACCTTACAAAAGATGAAAATCTTTGTGAAATACCGAGTTGGCAGCGTTTTTTTTTTTAGCTTTTTGTATTTTCATTGTAGTATTGCGCTTGAGGTAATCCATCATAAATACATTTCATCCAGTTGACCGAAATGGGGAAATTTCGTAACCTCTCGCAACTTCGTTCCAGATTGTTTTATCGGTAGTTCTCTCTACTATTAGGCACCTTTCTACGAAACCGCGTTCCATAAACCACGATCTCGTTCAACACTTGACGCCACTAAGTTCCGCAGTAACCCTTTGCCTCTGTATACGAACCCATATAGTTTCTTCAACGGCTTCCCACCTTAAAGGTATATTGGCTCCCTCGTCAGCTCAATTAGAAACTGAGCGAGCTCTAAGTGGAGGAAGAGAAATTCCCCTTTTCTTCTCGGCAAGGGAGAAAACAGGGTTTCATAAAGAGTTTTCTTTCTAACGATAAATGTTATTCTTATTGCCGCAGCAAGTTTTTTTTTCGCTCGCGAAGTGAGGTACTTTTTTTTCGTTCTTTTTGAAACGGAGAGAAAGTGAATAGGGATTCAAACGACAGAGCGGGGCGACTCGGGAGAGTGAAGTGGTATTCTTTTCTAAAGAATGAAGGTTTATCTCTGACAGTGAAAGAACGTTAAAAGATTGGGGAAGTGGCGGGGAAGAGGAGGGGGGTAGGGCCTGTGTTTCCAACCGACTGTATGAAAAAAAAAATTCTCTCACGCGCGAAGGGGGAAGAAAATACTGCGAATAAATATGTCACGTATCGATTAAATGTATGTGAGCGTTTCCCCCCCACCACTTCTCCCTTGTTCACCCTCCACCCCCTTCCACCCCTAGACTCGCCATACCCCACGTAGGGTTGGCCCCCGTAAGTGCCAATGTGTTTTGAATTTTCCTCACGTTCGCCGTGATATTTCACTTTTCTAGGGAGTACTCCTTATATATAGGAGAGGAGCGTTGAAGGGAAGAAATCTCGTAGCCTTTCCGCGATCTTGATGGTAAAGAGGGGGAAAGGGGAGGTGGTGGGGATAAGAGAAGTAGCCGAGGTTTTACGTTCTTGTTCCTGACGTATTATTTCGAGTGTTCATCATTTTTTTCTCCGTCCTCTTTCGGAGCTTTAGTGGGTTTCACTGTTATTTTTCTTCGGACGAAGAAAAAAAAAAACAGCTATTGGGCTATGACAGGGTCATGTAGTAAATAATGGTGAGAACAGTTTTTCATAACTCATTTATTTTCATTTTTGATTTAAATTTGTCTTTCTTAGTGTGTCAATCGGTACACATCGGGGTCTCGCTAAATCGGGAAAATAAGAACGAGTGAATGGTAATTTGTTTTGTGATTAATGTGTAAACACATCCGTATGATCACATGACAGAAATCATTGTTGTAACTTGTAACATGGGAATGTGAGGCGATGGAATGGTATAGTTGCCCCTTCCATTGAGCTGAATGCGGTTGAATACTCCGCCACGCTCAGAGGATGACCCAGGCGCTTAGAGGCATCTGATTTATCCCCTAAGGCGACGGATTAAAGAATTGGGAAGGGCCAACTAACCATACCCGTCACGCTGTGTACGGACGTATCCATATGGTCACATGCTCTTTAATAGCTGCGCTCCCTTCTCCACGCTCAGAGAATGGTCGAAGGCAGGGGAAAGCTGGCCGGAGATGTTTGTATCGTATTCAGTAGGTCTCTGGAACCCGTGCAGACCCGTTTTGATTTTGATATCACTTCACTTTGAGTGAGAAAAGGGGCGTAAATGACCATTGAGTAAAATTCAAGTGTCATTGTACATCTGACACCCATCGTCCTTGGTGGTAGGCACCTGGGTCACTTAAAACCACGTTTGTGAAGATCCAAAGCTTACCCAACTTTACCGAAATTTTTGAAATGCAACACCAAAACGATTTTATAACAACAGCCACCTCAAGAGCCAATGGATCACTATTGCTGCTATAATCACTAAGAAATACTAATAAGTATTTCTAGACAAGGAAGATTTATATCCTTCAAATTGCAATATTAGGAACAATAATTTTCCTTTACACGGGAAGAATTATCACAAAACTCGGTTGTAGATCATGGTGTATCCTCCGCCGCTAGACGAAAAAGGCATGTTTTGCAGATTGCATACTCTGGTAATCGCTGCTCATGGGTGTAACCATATGGTCAGAAAATGGTCAAACTTATCCAAAATGCAACAAAATACCTTCCTCGAAGAGAAAAATTTATCTTATGTCACATTATTTACTTCTTAGTCTTGGCTGTTTTAGAAGCCGCATTCGAGGTGTTAAAATTGTGGGTGCGTTGACTCTCTTCTCCGAAAAACGATTTGAGTGACAATGATAAATTTTATCGTTGCTGTGACACTAAATTTCCAAAAGAGATCCGGAATATGCTAGTAATCTTGGCATTTTGATCTATCAACCTTAAGCTATTAAAATTAAGAAATAATCTGTAAAGAAATCGAAATCTCCAAAATTGTCGTTGTTTTGGTTTGATTGAGTTAGAAATTAGTTCCGTAAATTGAATGAGACCACTCCAGCGATCATCTGTCCCTCACAAATCGTAGGTCTGTCCTTAAAGGGTGGATGCTAAACGTGACTTGAGACAGACTTGCGTAAGATGGATGCTGCACGAATATGCTAGTCATATTGCTGTCTCCGATCGGGGTTTTCACTACTTATTTATCTATTTGCGAGCAATGGAAGCGTCGATAGGTGATGATTCAGAAGAACACTTACTGAACTGGCTCGTTTCAATCTTTTCCAATTACAGTATGTCTTGCTATGTTTATATCTAGCTTTCAAAGACTACGATTCTTTTGTTACGTACGAAGGATATATTCATTTGTAGAAAAACAGCTAGCAACGGGAATTATGAAGTGAGAGGGAGATCTTGAACGAAAAATATGTTCTTGACTGATTGACAAACGATCTCATCATTCTTGGGTTGATGTTCATTATTATAGGTGTTGTGTATTATCTTGTAAATTTCAGTTGTTTTGTTCGTGCATTCTCTCGACTTGCCGATGTACATAGGAATTACACAATTGAAGGTATTTCGATATCATCTTATGTTAGATTTCAGTTGGATTTCTACGCGTTACGAGAAAGGAAGATACAAGTAAACAGAAACTACGTTATTCATACACGAGGGCAGGGATTCCTTTTCAAAACACAGGAATCACGAACAATGAATCCGGATCAGCCAAACGGTTGTAATGATCTTCTGTGTGATTTATAGTTCTGTTTCAATGGTAGTCAGTGAGGGAGGGCCGATAAGAAAAGTCTGCGCCTGTCTCGAGTTACATGAAGGATCATAAAAGTTTAGTAACTTCAGAAGGGAAGAGCAGTCAATGCGTCCAGAAGTCAGGCCATGGAGGAATAATGCATCCGATACTTGAAGACTGCGACTTTAGGGGACAATCCCAGTTAACTTCAGTGGTACTGGTATTGACCACTCTTGAAAGAAATGTAGCACAAACCTCAGCGTCGAACAAGTACAGGAAGTTTCAGTCCAAGAGACTTTTATCCCTTGCTCCTGTTTTATCTTCTGGGGGATGAAAATTTTTTTTATCCTAAATCAAAATTTCTACTCCCATTTTGCATTTGAAACCATTCTGTACAACTTTCGTTTCGCGTGTTTCTCCTGGTCTCCACAGCTCTTTGCAACAGTATCTGTCCGATTTTGACTTCCATTTTGGCTATCTTTTGCAACTGAGGAGCTTACTTTCAAACAGGCACTTATCCATTCCGACAAAATGTTCAGGAAGTGAAAAAAACGATTTGCAGATTAGTGGAGATGTTTTTCTGCAGTTTCTCATCGGAGTAATGTGTGAGAAGGGACAGATAAAGATGCCTCAGAATATGAATAAATTTTCTTCAAAACACGAGGCTGTATTTCCATTTTCACTTTGGAAATGTGCCCTTTTGATAAAACTCATGGATTTGTGCCTTTTTGAAAAAGAAAGAATTCATTCTCCATTCTGTAGGTTTTATTGAAAACTTTACCTGACTCCATTTTTCCATTTGACATGCCTGCCATCTATCGAGTCTCGTGTAAATATTCAACGTCAAGACGAAGGCGCAATGCTTCTTTTTGGATATGTGCCTTTTTGAAAACCCACGACTTATCGCCTGAAATTCGAAGGATTTCGATTGCAAGGCACTGAAAAAAATGTAGGGGACGGATTTGTTACCTTTTGATGCAAACACATAACTCTAGCCCCGGAATTGACGTGGATGTGTTCTGTTTTGTTCGGAAATGATAGGGCGATCTGATTCAACTCATATTCAGAGATAGAAAATTGAGAAGAAAAAAAAAACGTTTTCTCCCAGATTTGGATATGTGCCTTTTTGAAAGTAAGCTCCTCAACTGATGTATTTGGTTCCAGAATTTTGATTATTGTGCCTACTAACTGGCAATTTGTTATCGGCGAAAAATCCTGACAACGTGAGTTAGGTTACATTATTGACAGGTCATGGTTGTTGATTTTGATTTTCCGGCTAGTTTACTATCATTATGTTTCATAACATTAATATTTGTCACCTGATTTCTCAAATTTCCGCAAAATTCAACATAAACGTGATTCGAAAATTCGCAGTTACTACCTAGTTAGAGTTAATAGGGAGAGGAGTTAGGATAATCCTAATACAAGACGTTGCCTACCAACAATCTGGTTGGGGCGCTGATTGAACACATTTCGGAAGTTTGTAATATGTTTCGTTGAGGAGATGGTGCCCGGAATGTTCCTATGCGAAGCTGCTTCAACTTGGAAATAGCGAGGAAGATGATGGCGAAACCACTGGGGGCCTCACCCACTCCCTCCTCATCCCATCACCCCATCCGCCTCATACAAGGGCGCCATAAAGAGTGCGACGTGGTGCGACGAGCAAATTAACTTCGGGGGCCGTTAAGAAAACCCAACTTCCTCCTCGAAACTCCTCAGATAGGACAACTTCGTGTCACTGCCCCCGAAATTCAAACTCTTCTCGACTTTCGCGACTTCTCATCCCTGTCTGCAAGAAACAAAACACACATCAAGGTGGATGTGTTTGAAACTTCAACCCATTGTTATCGAACACCACAGAAAAAAGCTACTGAGTCTTGATTAAATCGTGGGTACCTGAATACGAGATCCTGACGATATTGACTTTGTGACGAAGCACAGGTGCTTCTTTTTCGCAATACTCAAACTTTGGTTCACATTTTCGGTTAACCGTAGCGGACGCTTCGCTATCTCCGACTAGGCGATGTGTAACAACAATATTCAGGTAACATTCTTATTTCAAATATGAACCCCAATTTTTCATTGCAGCCTCGGATTCTACCCAAAATTTCATGAAAATTTTACCCCTCAATCAATTTTTTTGATTGCTCGCAACCGGTTCAGCGAGTACGCAAAGTTGCGCAACCCCAAAATTGTCTAATAGTGGATGAAGATGAACTCTAAATGAAAATTAATGTGCCACACTTTAGAGCTCACCATCATCCACCATTTGACAATTTTGGGGTTGCGCAACCGGTTGCTCGCAATCGAAAAAATTGGTTGAGGGGTCAAATTGTAATAAAATTCCGGCTAGAATCCGAATCTGCAATAAAAAATTGGGGTTGTCATTTAAAATAAGAAAGTTAATGTCAATAGCGCGGAGTGTAAAAATATGAGAGATCCTTGGAAGAAAATATGAAGAAAAAATAAATTTTTTTGTTCACTCTCATTTTGACGATTTTAGGAGGGGGGGGGGACAACTCGTGGGACACCCTGTATAACAACAACAACAACAACAACGTTGATTAATGAATTATGATCATAAACAGCACTAATAACAAAACAGAAAAAATGAGTAAAGCAAGTTAATTATGTAGTAAAAAGAAGTAATCGAACAAAATTTTTTTTTGGGTTGGTAGGTAAAAGGAAAAAATGGCATTGTATTTGAAAAAAAAAATTTTATATCATTTAATTAATTTGAAAAAGTTTTTTAACAGGAATCGAATTATGAAAACTTGGGTATGAACTGAATGGGAAGCGATTGGTGGACATGGAGATAAACAGAATGCACTAAAAAATTCTAAAGTACCTATTAACACAACTACCAGAAATGGGAGATTCTATTACCATTCAACTAAACAAATTACAATGATAAAAAAGTAATACCATTATTTTGAACAAATAAAACATGATCGAAACTGGAGCTGAGACCTATACTATTGCCCACATAGGAGCAACCCTGAGGTTTTCTGAAGAGCTCTGTCTGTTATGGAGCTGGGTCTGGCAACGCCGCTCACATCTAAGCCTCCAGGTAGTGGCCTGACGGCTCGCATCGGACCCTAATTACGGTGCGGTACTTACGTCTTATGCAATTCAAATGTGATCTAATAGTTAATTCGATCATGCCATCACCAGAATCGTGATGTACATGAAAAAAGGAACACAACGAGTATAAATGTGAACTGGAAAAACATACCTAGACGTTATGTAAAAATACCCAATGGCGGTTTTCGTCAAACTCAAACAAAAATGGGGTTTTTCCCATGTGTGGTATCGTGTTCCATGTAATTTTGGACGCTGAAGCGATTGGAGTGGGTCCCAAATCTGTGCGATTGACCCAGAACGAGGAAATCCATTTTCATGGGGTAAAATGGTGCAAAATGACATTATTTCCGTACTTTTTCGAGCCCCATCCCATCTGACAGGATTGGATCAAAGAAACATGAGTTTAAGTGTAATAAAGTTCGACACAAGAATAATAAACCCATGTGTAATCAAATTAGCAGCGTTTTTTCCGATTTATTACACTTTTGCGAAACGGCCAGCGCCTTGTTTGATACTTAAGGTGTTCCTGAACCGATTGATATGAAATTTAGACTTGTTTTCCTCAGAACGACGAGATCATTTTGAATCTCACAAAAAATTATATTTTTCAACAAAAGCAACTAAAACGTCTTGCGTTAAGAGGGGAAGATTGAAAGGAGCTTTACTGGTGCTAATGAGGGATAGTCGAGGGATAGGGTCGGCGGAGTTAAAGGGTCCGCTTTGGTGTTGCTACCTGATGGCGGTGAAGGGGTTTTCGTCCCGGCGCGCCGGCGATCGGGGGTTTCCCCTATATGGGCAACGGTATAGTTACAGGGCCGCTGGCCGCCTGCCGCGCCGCGCCTCTTCAGAGAAAACTTTCGCAGCGCGGCGCGGCTCTTCAGAGAAAACTTCCCCGCAGCGCGGCGCGGCTGGCGGCTGTGTAGGTACCTACACGAAGAAGTCGCCAGCCGCATACGTGTCAGGGTCATACGTGAAAAACGAACGGGAGCGTGCGGGCCACCAACGCGATCTGTTCTATGAGCGATCAAACTATGAATGCGTCATACGTAAAAGCGCGGCATCGCTCTAGTTATGTTTGTCGCGGCAAACCCTCGTGCCGCGTGGTTTGACTTTAAAATCGGTTTTTCGCCGGGCAATCGCGTTAACATTCCTTTAAACTTTGTAGGTTAACCTGCTTCTGTCGAGATTTACCGTTCTTCGTTGATATTGCCTTTGTGGTGTATCTTCAATGATTTTCAATTGAACGATGTTCAAAAAGTTACAGTACGAAAATTTCAAAGATTCTGATAAGATAACTTGAATTCTTTTCATGATTTTAATAGTTTGGAGAGTTTTAGAAATGCGTTCATTCGATTCAGCGAGAAAAATTACGTGGTTATTTCCCCCTCGTCTCATCATTTTCATCCAACAACACAGGCATTATTTCATGCCAAAACGCTGATTTCGTTCGAAAAATTCACGTTTTTCCACGTTCAAACACCAATTTCTCTGTCAAAAATCGCTCTGAGATAAAAATTGAATAGACCTATAAAAAGCTGATGAAATGTAGATGTTTTTACCATAAAGCTCATCCATCTTCCAGTAGATGGTATGGTGTTAAGTCAACATTGAAAATTTTTGAAAAAGCAGAAGGTTGACCAAAATTCATGTTTAGGCTAGAAAAAACCAAGTTGAAACCATTTTAAGAGAAACTTTTGTGTAATGAAATTTAAACAATTTAACGCTCTTTTCAACGGCATAATTTTAAATGTAATTTATTTAGTAAATTAAGGAAGTTATAGCCGTTTCAGTGAAGTAAGGTCGAAAATAGGAAGAAAATGCGGCATGTGTAATTCCGGAGAAATTGAGAATTGTTATAATTTCATTTGTAAGTGTAAATTATTCTGTATGGTATGAAGAAGGTATTTGGGGGAGTTGGAATTGAACTAGAATGAATATTTAGCGTTCCTAAGACTGGAAATGTGAATTTGATAAAATATTGTAAGATAGCATGGAGCTCGAGGTACAAAACAATAATCGAGTATGGCTTTATTATATAAAGCACAACACAGTTAATTATAATTTGATTAAATGAGAAGAGAAGGACAAGATGACTGTGATTTTGCCCTGTAGTTGAGATTGTTATTAAATTGTTATATTTAAAATACGTAATAAAATACATTCACGAAGTAAGAATGAAGACCGCATTAAACAGCCTGTTACTTCAGTGGATATTCACCCAGGAAGCAATTATATTTTGATGGTGAACGTGAAAACAAACAGCTTTCGTATAAATACGCAACCACGAGGGACATTTTATGTCTTTGATGTAAAACGCTTATCAAATTCAACATCGGCGAGAGAATGAGGGGTCTCAATAAATGTATCACGTACCTCGCCAATTTCAATTTCAATTGTGGATAACGTAGTATTCATAAGCAGCTTTTTGCGTAAACGATATTCGCGCACTAGTTCCAACGAGTGCCGTTTTGTAGGACCAATGATAACTACGTTAGATTGTGCTTGCTGATGGTTGCGATCTAATGGTTCCATCGTTGGTCACTGATGTTCCGAAGCAATGAATGATAAACTGTAAAGACATAATCATCACCACTTACAGGACTGTCACAGTTAGTAAACAATATGGTTCCACATGGTGGTCACTGAGGTTCCGAATGTCCAGGGGTTAACGTAACAAGATCAAGTAAATCAACAGCTTTCAAATGAGTGGTGAACGAGTTTTGTACGATCACAAATGTCGAAGATAATGATCCGTAGCAACGAATCGGTTTACTTAAGCGAAAACCATCAGAAATATTTTGGTGACGATTTTTTCGTGACGCTGTCCGCGTTACATTTTCTAGTTTATGTAGCAAAGTAAAGACATAAAATGCCAAAAGGGGATACGGCGAAAATAGAAACGGTTGTTGGTTACGTTATCACTGTTCTCTCGTTATCCCGCTCGTTTTAGCACTGCAAATGCTTGATGTAGTCTAAATCAACGTTTAACCTTAAAATTGAAGTTTCATGGAAACGGTGTAAATTGATGTTTACTGATGAACAGTTGATTACGTTCAAGAAACCCGTTTGTTTTAAATAAACGTTCAAACGATGATCTACTTTAACCATGGTTACGCATTGCTGGTCAAACCGGCCCTTAATCTGTGAATGTGTATATGCAATGAGGCCATTGATTATTAGAGAGAGAAAAAACGTTTATTGATCATTATATGGGGTTGAATGTTGGATTAGTTGGGGTTGTGAAAAGTATAAATTGATATGCCAAAAGCTCGAATCGGTATGCCGAAAGTTGAAATTGAGTCGCCAAAAGTTTAAATTGAGATGTCAAAAATATTAAAATTGATTTGTGCCAAAGGTTCAAATTACTTTGCCGAAATTTCCAATTTGATAATATGCCAAAAATTCAAATTGATTTTGCCAAACTAGTCAGATTCTCTTTTTTTCCTAACTGTGTGTGTGTGTGTGTGTGTGTGTGTGTGTGTGTGTGTGTGAGAGATTTCATTCTTCTGGTAGCCAAATTGCTGCTCCGTCCTCCAGTCCAAGTCCTCGTACGTGTTTCCTCGGGCCCCTTAGCCTCATGGAAACTGCTCGATGAACTGAGAATTGAGTTTTCACTCGTGCCCACATCATCACCTGGGAGTAGGATTTCGACCACTTGTTGGAGAGGCGTAAGGAAACGTTTTTGAGAAATGCTTCATACTCTTTATGTAATGCGGAGTGTCGTGAAAGACCCTCTCAGGTCTTCAGCGACTCTGTCGTATTTTGCGTGTTTGGCTTGGGCAGCATGCCGGGAGATGGTAGGAGAGTCCATGGAGGAGTAAGAGACTGCGTCAGCGTTTATAACGCGGTTGACTAACCGTTGATTTACAGAAAATTTCATGACGTTGCGATTTGTGCAAAGGAACAATTAATGCAAGAAAATAAATCAATCTGCGTCGCAATCACTAGTGGTCACCGCTTGCCATTGGGAAGTTTGATGAATTTGCGATTCGTACAGAATCACTTTATAGCATCAGTAATTTACCAATCCAGGAACGGAAATCCCCAATGAGAGTTTGGACAGTTTCGCATCTAGTCTATCGAGTGAAAGTAAACGGAGAAGACATCATGCTAGACTTCTAACGCCCTATTTCCGGAGAAATCGTCCAATCACTTTTCCGCATCGTCCCTTTTTCCTGTAAGGAACCGGAATTAAGGATTCCCTGGATAGGGGAATCCTGTCACCCCCGGACCGATACCCGATCTGTCACTCTCCCTTTTTTTCCTCCCTATTGCTACGAAAAAAAGAAGACCGAGCGAGAAGTGGGGGCCCACCCAATTGTTTTCCCCGACAGTAAATTGCCATCTCCTCCTGGTGCCCTACGAGACA
This sequence comes from Creontiades dilutus, assembly GCA_031894815.1. Taxonomy (NCBI): domain Eukaryota; kingdom Metazoa; phylum Arthropoda; class Insecta; order Hemiptera; family Miridae; genus Creontiades; species Creontiades dilutus. The sequence goes on from JAVIWC010001972.1 coordinate 108,872, forward strand.
GGGAAGCTGGTAGGCGCGCTGACAGCTTCAAACCTTTTCACGTTCTCTCACGCCTTTTTTTATTTCTTGTCCGTGAAAAGCAACTCAATGGTGGAAAGAGCGTTTGAAGTGTTAGACTTTAAAACCAATCTAATGCGATTCTCTGTCGCATCCAATCCAGAATTCGACAGTTTTATTTTCCAAGGGCTCAACCGTTATGTACCAGTTCTCATTAGGGGATTGGAACTTTTATATCATGACATTGAAGGCTTGAGTTTTGCGTGCAATGAAGTTGAATTGAACCTTTCAATGAACCCCATTCTTCAACATCGCTCGCTAGTTGTAAGAATTGAGTTGGTCAGTTCCAAAACCAAGTAAAACAATTTTTGGTCGTAATTGAGTTTTCGGTGTCTATAGATTCAGATTCAAGCGTCAGCTACCGTTTAAATACTAATAGGGCTCAAACCATTTGAAACTCCCTGAGAAAGGAGGAAGAAATCTCGTAAAAGTTCCAAAACAAGGTATACACCCGCGTGGGGCTGGTACAAATCTAACTAAATACCCCCCCGGTGCAAAATCATCCAACAATCAATGTCTCTCTATGATTAATGAACCATAAACTGCTCAATTTTGCGCTACCGTTTCTAAAACTGTCTTTGTATTCATAGTATCGGATCCTTCCCTCACTTCTGGATGTTTTCTTTGCTCTCTTTGAGTAATATTGTGCTTTTAGATACTTTTCATTCACGCCCTCCGAATTGGGTTTGGAAAAGGCGACATATTTTCTCGCAATAACAAGAATATCTCAGTTACTGTGCGATTTCTCTCAAAAACCCCACTAATACGAGGTTCCTTCACTTCTCCACAAACTCTTTCTTTTCTTCATAAGATAAATTGACAAAAAGAATAACATTTTACTCTTGATACGTACCGAAACTATTCCCGCAATTGGAGGTGGCTTTAAGAAATGCCATCCCTCAAGCGAAAAGTAGAAGAATTGACAAGTGATACTAGAAAAGAGATTTTGGTTTAATTAAGAAGTTGAAGTCTGTTCATACTATTTATTCCGAGCCAAAAAGGTACTTCCCCATGGTTGAAGGGTACACGCAGGATATGCCTCTCTCAATAGGGTAGATGAGTGTGGTAGAGAATTCAAGTTGTTCCTGTGGGATCCCGTTCAGAAGCGTGAAATGCTAGTTTTTATCCAGTTTACCGAATTTTCATGTTCTACAGAAAACGGAGGATGTTTGAGAATAATTAACAATTTGAGTGTTTGAGGCTTGAACATAAACTTAAGAAATAGTACTGGGGATTGACACCGTGTACGCTAGTGTCGAACCTAGGGATTTTTGGCTTATCCAAACCATTATCTGCAAATAACTGATATCCTATTTGCGCGTTGTTAATTGTCTTGTCTGTTGACAGCATTCCAACTGTTGTGACAAAAAAACACTAACTTTGAACGTTTCTTAAGGTCATTTACCGACTATTAGAATTGTAGCTTATGGATTTTAGAAATCCGTATGCAAGGTTTCCACTGCCGCTTGAAGCGCCATATCTCGTTTCGAAAAATCTCCGAATTTCCTTGAACTCCTGACGGATAAACGCGGGACTTTTGCGCAAAATATCTTCATTCGTTTCTACGAGTAGCTTGTAATATAAAAACAGTGTTTGTACATTCCATTCAGAAAGTTTTAAATAACTATTATAATAAAAGTATATGGTTAAAACGAAATGAGCAAAACATTTAAAATCAAAGTGATCTAAATCGATTGCAAACCATTCGCAAGTTTGAATGATTTAATGGTTAGGAATGACTACCGACTGATATAGTGGGAATATGGGTATGCAGCAGCTCATTATGATGTTTGCAGTGTTAGTTATGGTTGAATCACAAATGTACACTATATGGGAAATAATAAAATTTCAGTTACCGACCAAATCTACGATAAAAAATATATCTAATTGGGTTACACATGTGACTTGCCATTCTCCTTTTCTTTTTCTAGGTCTTTACAATTATAGAAAATTATATTTTTATATATAAAATTTCTCTATCAGATGTCACCGGCATTAATTATTTCGTATTTTTGTTTCAGGAACCGAAGAATCGCTCTTCTGCTTATAACAGGTAAAGTACCGCTTATTGATTCAATATAAATTAATCCCAATGATCCATTAAATGAAACTAATTCAGTAGTTTCGGATATATCAAATTAGTTTACCAGTAAATCAATTATCACGAATCGGTGTATTCTATCAGTTACTATCAGGCCAGAAGCTGAGCTTCCTGAAGTAACGACAGGAATACATTGCACTCTATCCCGTTATTACCATATAACCAATAATCAAACTTAACCAAACCTCTAATAACCTCAGTGGTGGTTTGGTACGTTTCTATCTTCCAAGGATATCGCTTGAGTCACGTAGTCGGACAGCTTCCTCGTTCAATCGAGATCTTCCCGGTAGAGACTCACAGTTTGTCGCTTTGTAACAGCGTTTATTGATTCTATCTGAAGCTCGTGACGAAGACCAAGGTCCTTTGACGATATTTCTTAACACATTGTTCTGCAGTCATTGAATGATGTCTCAGTTTGGTTAGGGCGTACAGCCGAAATCGGCTTGAGGACTTGGTTGTACAGTGTGAGCTTGATCTCGATTGACAGCTTAGACCATCTTCGCACATAACAATACATTTTTCTGAATTTAAGAAGATTTTTTTTTTCGGAGTGAGCTTTTTTTTGAGCCTGTCGTCAAGCGTCATACAAAGGTATTTGGTTCATTAGGATCGGGAATACACTTTGCTCGTGGAATGAACTGCAATATATCTGATTCTTTTGTCGTTGAAATCGGCATTTGTTCGAAATTCGTTGTGTATGTCTTACATGCTTGTGCGAACTGGATATAAACAAAACTGGTCTCTTAAACTGCAATAGCCACAACAACTGTATCAACTTCAATAACAATTACATCAATCAACAACAACAACAACAACAAATGTTGTCCTATAGCTGCTCTTTTATCTCGCTTCAAATGGAGATTTTCAAGTTTCCACGTTTTCCCCTCATTTTGATATCATGATACAAAATTCTTCATGTCTCTTTGAGGTGTAAATTCAATGTTGATTAAATCGTTGGAAAGAGAATTAATTTTTTTATCTAATTGTTGTCTGATTTTATATCTAATAATGTATTTTTTTGATGCGTAATAGGTATGTTTCAGCGTTAAGGTTTGATGCATGAAAAGCCAATTTTACGGAACGCAACATTTTCTACATTTGCAACAATCGTAAAAATTCATAGATTAGAAAGTGTCAAGATCTTATTTTATTTTTTTCAACAAATTTTTCTAGATTTTAAAGATAATTGAGTCAGAATATTGAAAAACATGAGCTAAATAAATCGGATGGGGTTAGTGATGGTTCTAGAGGAATTTTCTTCATGTGTCGAATGCGTATGAGTTGGTCGTTAGGACCAATGGGACTGAAGTAATGTCGCTTTCTCCTCGATTCTTCATTTTTTCATCTCCATTTTTACAAATTAGTTTCATTAAAAAGAAATAATTTCAACACAAGAATTTAACAATTAATTTTCGGCTTCGTTAATTTTTTGCTGTTGAGATTTTAGATATAAGTGTAATTTTATTAAAAATTATTATCTTGAGGTTTTTGTGCGAAATAAGTTGGCTTTGGTGCCTAAAACAAGCTGGAACTATTCGGAACTGGAACGGGTGATTGGAACTGCTTCACTGATGGATCGGAGTCGTTCCGGATTTTTCTTTGAAACGTTACTCCTCTAGTGCAGAATGAACGATTAATTGTATAGTTTACACATTATCTCTAGACCTGGGTAGAGGGATTTTCTAATATAGTCTAATGTAGAAATTGCTAACCTTCGTGTGGTAATTTGCAATGTTTGTGTAACAATAGTGCTCCAGTTTAAATTGAAACCTAGATTTCGGTTTCAAACCCATTTCGTGAAGAATTCGGTGGTTGGTTTAGTACCTGCAGCAGTCGAAAGAGGTCTGTTTGTAATTGGGGATAGAAATAAAGCAGTGGTGGAGGGAAGTGAAAGAAAAACAACGAGAGAAAGGAAAGAGAGTCGGGTGCAGACTATCTTTTCTTCGGTCCAGCAACTTTGAACAAAATGAAATGTGTAATAGGCGGTAAATTGGTTGGCCAGTTTGTCGGGCGGTGGGCGGCCCGAGGGTGGCGAGGGGGTCCGATGGGTGGTTGAAGGGGTCGGAGGGTGGCTGTAAGGGTAAGGGGGTGGTTGGATCGGGAATGGGGCGGCTGAAGGGTGGTTGAGAAGGGGTGGGTTAGAAAGGGGTGGGTTGGATAGGGGTTGGAAGGAGATCGGTTTTAAAGCCCGTCACTCTGCCCTCATCCGAACCCGGTGTTCAGGGGTGGGTTCCCTTTGCTTCACCGAATCCGCGTATCAGCCGTGTCCGCTCTGTTCGACGGAGCGGACGAGCGCCGAACTCGAGATCGGGCTATGGGGCGGGGCGGAGGGTCCACGGGGTTTAGCGGCTGAAGGGCGACGAGGTAGGTAGGATTGGGGAGGGAGGGTCCCGAAGTCTATTAGGATTCTTGGGGGAACCACCTGTGGACGTCCCAAGGGAGAAATGAAGTGCGGCCCCTACCCCTAACTCACCCCTCACCACCAACCAAACCTGCACTATCATAACCTTCCCGCTCACAAGGGTCAGAATCACTTCTCCTCTATATATATGGATGAATCTCCCGATTCAGACAAAAATGGAGTTTCAAAATCCATTTAATCACATTTAGATTCGAATTAATTGACTTCGACAAATACCAAAGATGAGGGTATGTACACTGAAACATTACTAGTCCTTTAATATGTAATCGTCCTAGAATAGCGCAGTATCAACATAGACGTTGAAAACCACGAACGGAGCAATTGAAATTTAACGAGATATAACAAAACACCATCTGCAAATAATGATAACCATGGTATGAAAAACTTGATTTATAAGTAACGGATAAGCTGATTATTTCGTCGATATTTATTACCTAGAATGTTTAATAAGTGCAAGCACGTTCATATTCACATTCGTGTTGATGTTCATTTTCTGGGAGAGGGAATAGAGAGCAGTCTGAGTGGGCTCATTCGAGCCCTGGACAGTGGAAGGACGGATTTTCCCAATTCGAGAAGTTATGTAGGTTCTTGAAAAATAACCAAAACCCAGTTATTAAATTGTTGTTGTGATTTCATTTTTGGGGTCATGAAACAAGTGTTGTGTTGGTTGTTGACTTTTTTTCATCTTGGTACCGTGGCCGAGAGAGTTTCGCGTTCCTCGAACCTTACTCGTTAATGCGTAAATATACATAAATCCTTGTAAAATCTGTTCGAGCAAGTACTCTCACACTTAACTTACTCTCATGATCCTCGAACAAACCTAATATGTCAACACAAACCCGTGCGTGACTGTTGACAGCCATTTCAATAGTCGGGACACCAAAACAGTACCTAATTTAAAACGTTTGGCGTGGTAATCTACGGACTCTTTTTAGGGTAGCCTAGGGATTTCAGATCTACAGGCAGGGTTGTCACTGGCGTCATGAGCCTCAAGGGCCAATTTAAATCTCCAAATTCCGTAATGTTCCCCGAAAAATAATTAAATGAATTATCTTATTGGAACTCTAGCTTGCAATTAAAAAAATCAGTTATACACCACACTTTTCCTGCTGATCGATTCTAATCATACAACTTATCACACCTTCAAAAAATAAAATTACAGAAATTTATCGTTCAGAAGATAGTATACTTCAATTGCAATCACTACAGTGAGGGAATAGCGTTGTATGTGAGGGAAAAACAGAGGACTGCTAAGATAATAATTTTGAAATAATAAGCTTTTTATCAAAAAGGAGAACTTAGACATTGAAAACGTAGTTGAATCACAAAATCCATGTTTTTGAGGACGGCTCTTTGAAGCGAGGCCTTGTCAATGACAGTCAGGGGGTGACCATAAACATTGATCAAACTTACCTTCTCTAAAATTTTGGCTAGATAAAGTAACCTGTTTGATTCACGAAGGACACAACCTCACATGAAAAAACTCAAAACCAAACTAACCCAAAATTATTTTTTTACAAATAGAGTAACCCAACTTTTGGCGTTAACTGATCAATCTTGCAAACACTCAGGTGTTGAATAATTGCTCTGGTTAAAAATAGATTTGAGGGAATAACTAAAAATCTGATGGACACAGAGTTTGAATCCCCTGATCTTTAGAAAAGCATCTAGGGGTGCTACCCACCGTTTAATACATACGTCAGATATGGATTCCCACTTGGAAAAACTCAATTTCGATGTCCGTTACGGACATTTCAGCAGGTGAACAACGTGCGCAAATTTAAAATCCTTAGTGAAAAATGGAGATTAAAAACTTTTTTTTTTACCCCAGATATAACGGGTTTATAGGGAGCTCTTTGTTCGTTGGGACACCCTATGTATGTGTAAAATGCTTTGAAATTTAGGAATAATTTCAAAATGGCTCGTTTTAGTTTTTACTTCCTTCTTAATTTAGTATTTTCCTAAGATCTAAATATCTGCTTTATATTTTTAATGACTTTTTCCGATTTTTTGTTGTTGTTTGCTTTCACTTTTTCATTTTTCACTTCACAGTTTAAATTTTTCATTTGACATTTGAGTAGCAGCAACTTCACTGGAAGAGCACAAGTTATATTGAACTTATTCTTCTAGTGGGCAAAGTTTTATTTATTTGTTTTGCTATACTATATTTATTTGTTACAAGAATATATTATTTTATGTTGTGAAAAAAACGAACTTCTCCTCGACGGTTCTACTGAACTATATGCAGATAGATATTTACGAATTTGACATATAAAGAAGACAGAAGAAAGAGTACAGTTAATATTTCGGCGTATTGCCTTTTTCAAAACTTTTAGGAGAAATTAGGATGATACAACAGGTTGCTGTTGTGGGATTGGTTTCTTCGATGACTTTATGTTCGATGATTTTATGTTTTGTATATTTTTGAATTTTGCTAAATAAACGAAACGAAACGAAACAAAACGGATTTTGATTGAGAGATTTATTGAAAATTTTTTATTTTAAAATTTTCATAGCAATAGCTTTTGTTTTCGAATTCAGAGAGAAAATATTCGTTAAAAGTATTTTTTTTGTACCTGTAATAACAATAACGACTGACCGTTTCCACCGATTCATCAGTGACTGAGTGAATTCCAATGAAGTCCATTTGGATCCCATCAATCGGTCTCAGGTCCGTCATATAATTGAAATACCCCGATCAATGTACCCGTTTACTTAACGTGTTCCTGCACAATAATCCCGATTCTCGATCAGGATCAAAAAACCTCATCCTCCGGTATTAATAATACGGCCGAGGGGTAATTAAAACTTCATCTCTACTCACCGACAGACATCAAAGTGTCGGATTATCGCTTCGTATCTACATACATCATGATTGACCTAGAAGATATTAAATTCACCATTTATTTTCCAATCTCTTGGTCACTTTGTGTTTTCAATCTGTACTCGTAAATGAAATATCAAACGTCTGAAATCTCTGTTAAAATAAATAAACCCGCAGGAACTGCTTTGTATGTATCCTCAATCCGATTTTTATTATTCTACGATAAAGCTATTACGAGTATACAATATTTATGAAACATTAATACAAATATAAAATCAAGAAAACCGTTTTTAATGGCGATTTCTTATTTCCACGGTAAATTTTTTGTACGGTTCATTATTCAAACACAACCAATTTGATTTTAGGTGGCATATGCCCTGTTTTCAAAGATACATGCTTCTCTGTAATAGGAAATATCATTGAAAATTATTTTAAATTGACTTAAACCATGCAAGCCGATCAACTGGACGTCGTCTGTTTGCTTACATAATTCCAGTGTTCGAAAGCGAGACCGCGATGAGGAATTTCCCATTGGTTTAAATTTGTCTAAAAAAAACTCTTCCATTCTGAAATGTTTGTAGGATGGAAATTTTAGGATTCCGCCTCTAAAATTGACCGACTGCTTTGTCGACGAAATAAAACTTCAATCCGTTCAATATAATTCAGGAATCCATATGGAAATTATTGCCGAGAACCCTAAGATTTCTTAGTAAAGATCTACGTTTTATAAACGCGTATTTTCTAGCCTAGCATTGTCTATCAAACAGGGTATATAAGCGATATTTGAATATTTTATTATTATTTCATTTCATACTTAGAGGCGAATCAGGACCATTGACGTAATCATTTCGCGGAATTTAGATTTGAATCGGTGCCTCTCTTGGCTACCTTACGAATAATCCGTAGATTACCATAACGAACGTCCGAAGTGACTGTTTTGCTGTCTCGACTGTTGTAAAATGTGCTAAAAGGATGCTAGTTACCTTGAGATAATCGGCCATCTAGACTCCGTAAATCCCTAGGTTCGACACTTATATGGCGATGATCCGCTGACTACCATTTGAAGTTTATGTTTAAGCGCAACATTATCACAGGATTTCATTTCATGCTCGTGTTTCTTTCTTGCTTCTAAAAAAGATTCCTCTGGAAAAACATGAATTTTTTACCATACGGAAGTATCCCAATGTCCCTCTCATTTTCGAAAGATATCAAATATCCACTCCGCCCCACCTCAAAAGTCGTGGTGAACCCTCCCCCCTACACAATCATCCCTTTGAAGTACTTCCTGGCTCATATTCATCAGTTTGCCTCATTTCATTCGATCCTTACCTGATGATTAGGCCATCATCAGAATTCAGTAGATAGAAAAATCTATATCCCCTCGGCGCTTTCTCTTGTTGTAGAAAATAGTTACTCCGTTTTGTGCAGCATTTGTGTGAACTAGTAAGCCTCAGTCCTGCTTGGTTATTTTTACAGGATTAATAAATATTACCCCTTCATGCTACGAACCTGTAAAAATACTTACACTGATCATTTTCCAGAACTTCTTAACTATATAAATATGTAAGGTAAATTATAAATTACAACTCCCCTAGACTGCAAAATGAGTGGCTTTTGACTGTGCGGTATTTTTTTTCCGATAAGGGATGGGAGGAGCCCCTGCTCACTGAGACCGCTAGGATCTATTGTGACGCTGTCCCCATTTTAATTCGTAACCTTTTTAATAACCTCTTCGTTCACAAAGTGTAGGAGGTTTTAAGGCAACCCAAAGCAATATCGGAGGGTGTTAGGACACCCTTTCCGAAATACCGGAATCTAGTTGATGCAACAGCAGGACAATTACAGAGGATGTGTTCTGCTGTTTCCGCCTCTTCGCAGCAGAGCCGGCTTTGTACTGTCCTGGCCTTACCCATTTTTTTAGGTGCTAGCTTAGGGGGCAGTGGCCAGTAAGAAGACCCACAAGTTTCCGAAGGTCTTCGCGCCTCAATGACAGAAGGGCTTTTGCGCGTTTCCTTGAGATTGTAAGAAACCGCTTGGCTTGCCTCTGCTTAGGAGTGTTGTGCCAGTATTCTGTGCGTGTTTTGTCCTCCCATTTCTGAACCTGTTGAGTTATATAACTCTTGGTAACCCCTAGTTGGGGTTCAGGTCCAATTGGGCTGGACTCTGATCCCTTTTTAGCAAGGCGATCAGCTTCCTCGTTGCCCTCTATTCCCTCATGACCCGGTACCCATAGCAGCATGAGTTTGTTGCCCTGGGCCGCTGCCTTGAGGGAGTTTAGGCAACTCCTAGTCAGCTTACTGTGGGGTATATTCCATGTGTTACCTTTTGAAAATTCTTTGTATCTCTTTCTTAATAGATTTTCTGTCCATTCATTTATCCATTATCCATTCATTCATTACTCCATGAAGACCTACTTAGCAAATGTGTATGATTTGGACCTAAGATGAACGACAAAGATTCCAAGGGCATGCACATCCTGGTTATTGGAAAGAAACGAAACTAATCGAACTGATCGATGATCAGGCCAAGATAACAATAATAACAATTTTTGCTCCCTGATTTCCAAAAGTTGAGGAGGTTTATTTTTTTTTCTTAAAGAAGTCGAAAAAACTGTCTCACTCAAAATCCAAATTTCTTCTTGCTCTTTCAATTCTGTTGAATCTTTCAAATTTATTCAATTTTACAGGTTTCTGATTGGTTTTGGTTCGTTCTCTATCGGTACGGTTTCGTTCAGGCTTATGGAGCACCAAAGTTGGTAAACAATTTCAGGATGGTCTCCTGAATTATGTGATTGGTTGAATAATGTCTATTACGCATGAGCTAACCTAGAACTGGTTGGTTCAGGCAAAACTCCAAAACAACGAACCGATTTCGAAAAATCATCTAAGTTTTTTACTGGTTAGCTACCTGAAAATTCCTTATCAATTATGTTCTGAGCGTGTGCTGCGTGATGCGTACGTGAATTTTCCGATATTCGATTTCGGACGATTACTGGTCCGATTTCGTGTAGTGTATTTGGTGGCAGTGTGAAAGGGAATTATTAGATGTTAGTTATTAGGAGTACCAAATGGAGGATTAAGGTTAATTGTGAGAAGTCAAGTATAGTCACATATACATACAAAAGGAACTACAATTCTCCCTCACTGCAATATCTCGGACAAAGGATCCCAAACAAAAATTGTCACAAATATCTAGGAGTGATATTAGACAAAACATTGACGTTCCATGACCATATCACTGAATTAATTGTGAAAGTGAGACACCGAGTTACTCAGCTAAGATCCTTTCTCGACAGCCCCCAATTGTCAATTCAAAACAAACTGATATTGTACAGGACCCTTATCCGACCCATCTGGACGTACGCCTTGGGGGTTTGGGGAACATGCTCTAGATCGGAGTTCAGGAGACTAGAGCAACAGCAACACAAAATCCTACAAAGACGGATTGTTCGAGCCCCACCTTTCGTGAGGAACGAAACGATTTATAACGACCTGAAATTGGAACCTCCGATCGACGTGCTGACTCAACACTGTAACTCCTTCATACAGCGTAACAACCATCACTTCAACCCCCTGATTGAAGAGGGGTTCAATACCCCAGATAACAGACGACTATCTCGCCCACGACACATTCGGGATACTGTTAACTCACTGCCTACCTGACATAACATTTCATAATTACCAATAAACTTAATCATCATTATGAATCATATTTAAATAGTCAATTATCTCAATAATGTTTGTAGATAATAGTATAAGAAGGACAGTTTGAACAAATTTCCAATGAGGCATATTCATGTTATGTAATAGTCTCAAACAATAAATATCTTAAAAAAAAAGTTATTAGGATGGTAACGTATGGTATCCTTTAGATATTCGATGAGATTGGCAGGTTCTGAATCATAGCATTCGCGCAATCCACAAATCGTTTCTTACATACGAAACTATTAGAGCTACTTTGATCTCACATTGCGGCGGTTAGCTCTTCATCGGTCCCCGCGTACCTATGATGGTAAATCAACAAATAATCTGTTCCAGGAAGAGCTTTGCAACGTAAAATGCCAGTAAAATCCTGACTTTTTGGGAGTTGTTTTATAGCGATTTATTGTAACTGCAGTGAAACGGATGGTTTGTTAATAATGCATGCCCCCTTGAAGTACTTATAGGCTCTGAGATGAGTTTTACAATGAACTCAGCCTCCACAACTACCTGCCAAGTTATTAAAGTTGGATAAACTTGACTGACTGAGAAGAGCTTATCTCTTGTAGCTAGTTATTTCCCAGTATGTTTTGCAAGACAAGCTTCCTGGGACCATAACGATGCGTCCCACGTGGACAAGGGACTTGTGTATTTAAATTTCATTAATAAACGCAAACAAATCAATTAAACTACTCAAAATGATGACAATTCAAAATCTTTGTTTTATCAACAGAATACTATTTGGAATAGGTTTTTATTTCTTCATAAAAATTGTTAGTTGGCAAATTTTATGAATTCAAAGCCTTCGCGTTTCAAGACAGTACAACTTACATATAAGCAGTACGAAATGGTAATGTAATAGGACGTCCAAGTTGGGTGGTTGCACATAGCTTCATTTAGTCGAAGTCATGAATGTACCCAAAAACCATTAATATGTGGTAAATAAGCTGGTTACTGCGATTCAAGTGTCAAAAATGCATCGGAACATGTTCCGCAGACAGCAACGACTTATAATTGTGGGTAGACACGTATTGCGGTGCTCTCTCGTTAATTTCTTTAAGGAAACAATAATGATACAATCAAGCTGAAATTGACATGAAATGATTGAAACCGCATTCCCCACCTATCCTCCAAATTTTAGCAAGAACTCAACAATTTCTGAGAGGTGAAATTCATAAGATACAGTCTAACTCACACATCCTCTAAAAATCTTCAAAATCATCGTCAAAATCAGATGGAAGCTGTTGCCATTGAGCTTGTTACAACGATTTACTTTCGCAACTGCGCATTACCTACTGATGATACGAGCATGTTGAAATTTATGAGATCATTAGATTGTCCTTCTCTGACTACCCTACAAATTTGAGAGAAACCGTACCCGCACAACCTGAGAAAATTACGCTTATCGTATTTTATGTCTCTACAGGTGATCAATCAATCAACAATCAATAATCAGGCGATGAAATCGTTCAAAACCCAATCACATCAATCACTAGCAATCATATCAATTTCTGAGAGATGGAGTTTAGCCTATGCAGCATTCTCTAAAAATTTCATCAAAAGTGGATGCATATGGTATAAATTAAGCATGTTATAAGGTCTGCAGACACAGGACTAACAAACGCAAACTAAAGTTGCTCAGAATAGTTCAAAACATGAATGGGAGTGGAAGTTTTGATTTGAGCGGAAACACATTTTTCATTTCCCGAAAGTTTTCCTGCTTTTTCTGACTCGGAAGCAAAATAATGAAACCTTCTTTCAGATTTTCTTTTGTATGTAATGAAATACACAGAAAACGATGAGAGATGATCACAGTATACTGTAATATAATTTATTGAGATTATGAAGAAAACTTGTGCTGTATATCCTAGTATTTTTATCTGTTTGAATTGCAGTCGGTTTACTCCTGTAGAGATATTGAAATGTGGCTATGAGTTGTGACTCGTTGCAAGCCCCTGTGATATTGCGAATCCGTGGTATTCACGTTGAAATCACATCAATCCAGCGACGAAGTTGCTCTCTCTTTTTTTCTCGTTCGTTTGTTTTGAAGCGGAATCCCCGATGTGCCGAGGAAATACTGATCCTCGCCGGTGTTTCGAGCCGGGTTTGAAGGTAAATTGAAAACGGGCGAACGAAGAGATGATCCCAGTAGTTTCCGTGACTAAAGGTCGTTTTCGCGGTGTAGTAAATCATTCGCCTTGTCTGCAGCGGCGCATGGCTGTTGGGTTGAAACGTCTGTCGCGTGACGCCAAGAGGTCTACTTTAAGTCAAGAGCTGCGACACTGCTTGTAGCCGACTCTCCCACGCCGAATATCAATCCATCAAATTCTTGATCATACTTCATGACTGCTGTTCAACCCTTTGATGGTGATGTTCATAGAGACCACAACAATAAATATTTCGTGGGCGTTCATGGAAAATCCACGAAGTCCCATTTTTTCTTCTGATATAATTGAGTTTAATGCTTCACCAAGTTTTTGACTGGTCACCAAGGTCCTAATATTAGCGGAAGATGGTTATAGAACACACAAGTTTTTCGATAAATCCAAAAAACAAACCTTTGTGACAGCGAAAATTAACCAAAAGTGCTTAGTGGGTTTTCCCACACCTAATAGTGCGAGAATCCACTAGATCCAAGAAATGTGAATTTTAACCAACAGTATGGGAAAAAAGTAACTTCATATAACGCGGTCGCTTTTTCAACTCATAATCCCCTAAAACACTTCTCTAGAATTGAAGTTTTAATAATTAAACGGTTAAAATGGCAATTTCCCTTTTATAAACTAATTTCCCTCGTATCAGGAATATCATACAAGCTTTATGTGAGGTGAAGGGAATTCCACATCAGCGAATTAAAATTGACTACAACTCTCTTTTTTAAAAATTTTGAGCTAAGGATCTTCTCCGGGAGATATTTTTTCTCCTTAAAATTCTGAGTAACATGAGATTTTGCATTGAAATTACTGAGAGAAACGCGATTGAGAAGAGAAAATTCCTTGTTTTTTTTTTTAAACAGAGTTTTTGCGACCCTCATTGCGCCGCAGTGATATTATTCGATTGACTGGTTTGAAGCTAGTTTTCTTTGGGTGTGATTTAATCGTACTTCAGAATAAACCGACGGCACGGCAATCGATTGCGCTTTCACGACACTAAAATAACTCCCACGGCTGAGCAAGCCGTTTCCGACAGAAGAATTTAGTAAACGACACCAAAAGGATTCGGACAACTGTAAAAAAAATTGTGCTCATCAGTTTAACCAATAACCGACCGTAAAATAAATTGGACGTCAGATAAAAAATCACGTCGTCAACACAACGATAAATTATGTTGGTAGAACAATAAATCGAATTCTACACTCATCGTCTGGCCTATACTGACTTTTTTGGATTGCGGCGGTGGCTGAACTATCTTCAAAGGAATTCGCATGCCTAAAACATACTCACATGTTAAGTGTTAGAAAAAGTAAGAACACGTGCACTGTGATTTTTCGAGTGCGGTGGAGTTCAGTGTCACCTTCCAGGTTCCGATACATCACTACTATATCTAGTCCTCAACGAATGCGACATTCATTGTTACACAAATTTGACATTCGACACGAATGCGACATTCATTGTTTGATCGCCGTCAAACATTGATTGTTCTGACTGGAATCGGCTAATCTGTGTCGTTGTTATCTGTGTTTACTATAGTTACTAATTATTTTCTCGGCGTGCCCCTTGAAACGTGCACTTTGGATTATTTCGTCGTTCCACGAGCCGATTCAGAGTTGAAAAGTACCTGTCTAGTCGTGGTGCGGCCCACAGGTGCGGGCGAAATCCGTACCCTGTTTCTATTATTCAATTTATCCGCATGCAGAAAGGCCCCGGTATGTGGTACATTATTGTCAAGATGGAACTTCGTTATTGACAGAAGAATTTTTCATTTAGACTCCCCACACAATTGGTTGTTTTACATTTCAAGATGTGGAGAATCCGAAAAACGAATCAAAAAAATCAGTCTTCCTTCCGGCTTTTCTCCGAAACTACTGAACGAAAATTAATTGAACAATACGCGACATCAATCTCAGTCAATTCCAAGGGGTGAAACCAGAGGGCAGAAATTTAAAAAATCTGAGGATCAAAAGCTTTCGAGATACACATTGTTTTTATGTTCGTTATTGATGGACGTGCCTTCAAAGAATCGAATGAGCCCACCCGTACCGCTTTACGTTTCTCCGTTCGCTATCCCTTTGACCGAAAAAAGAACACTAGCACGAACGTGAATGTGAACGTGCTTGCGCATGGTAAACATCGCCTAGTATCGTATGAGGATCGAATTAGCTGATACAGTTGTTGGAATTGTGTTTCAGGAGTTCCTTTTAAAATCTTCTATGTCAAGTTTTATTCAATATAATTAAGGTGGATTCACCCTCGCTGTAACGGGAACGTCAGATCACAGTCAGATCAGAGTCACGTCAAGGGGCCACCCATTCACACAGCCAGGTCAGATCTCGTTAGGGCAGGTCAGTCTATTCCGCGCTGCAGCTGAAATGGCACGATAAAATTGGTATAAAATCGCTCTGTTACACGAGGAAGAGGATTGATTTCCTTTGCACGTCTGAATAGAATGGATGAGAAAAATCGTAAAGAAATCCCTATTCCCGAACGCACTTAATCAACTTTTCGGCAAGCGTTGAACTCGGCACCAGTAATATTCTGTAATCTGTTTACGCCAATCAAGTAAACATGACGATTCAAGGACTCGGCACCGCCTCGGTCCAGAAGGCAAAATGAGATGATTACACGATGACATTGTATGAATTCGTCACCGCCTCGGTCCTGCTAATCGGGAGTTTGTCAGCCATCAGAGAATAAAACTAAAAAAAGAACGAAGTGCAACAAAATCAGCAAATCAGAAACGAAAATCAAAACGGAAGGAGTGAGAAAGAGGTACCAACTTGCCACGAAGAAGCTTACCAGCTGAGAGACGAGATTTGATTTCAGTCAGGGCAGTCAAGATCACGTCAGGTTTCGATCGCTAGCCGGGCGATCTGACGGGAAGTGACTGGACGATGATCTTGACCGCGCTCGTGAGCGGGAATCACCCCTAAGGTTTCCATTGAAGCAATCTTGACTCGACTCCGAACGTGATCTGATGTTTCTGTTACCGCGAGTGTGAATCCACCTTTATGGACAAGTGATTGGTAGGTGTTTCATTTTACCAATTTGAATGTCAGCTGGTATCGTGAATTTGTACTTCGTTGTATGTACAGTATATTGCACCGTTGCAGTTGTTGACATTCCATTCAGCTTATGAAATATAAGTTCGTGTGTCCCAAAAAACTGTAGTGGCTATTTTCTGTCCTGATCAATCTATAAGGTTGAAATTAGAATGGTTACGTCTGTGAGGCGTCCGAAATGTAATGATTGGTAACTGAGTGTAACGGCGTAGAGGTGTTACTCTAATACAGATATAATAATCCTCTGTTGTTTCGTTGAAAGGAAGAATGACATTCGGCTTTTCGCTGCATGCGGCCCCATGTTCGATGTTTCTCTTTACAGAACGTCCCTGAGGACACAAAGAAGAAAAAAAAAACTCTATAGAGCTCCCGAACCCAAAAGACATCGGATGGGTTGGGTGAAATGTAAAGAACCCAAATACAATGCGACCGCGGGCGCGCTCGTTTGCACAAATTAAAAAAGGGTCCCCCTGGCGGGTCCCTGGGACCCCAGTTTCCGTCTCACCGTTCCGTTTTCCCCTCATTACTTTGCTCCTTAGAAGCCCCCGCCTTCCTCCACCTTCACCTCTGTCTTCGCCCTTGTCAGTCCTGCTCTCCCTAAAAAGGACGAAGCATCTAAGGGCGCTCTCACAGAGGGCTCTTATAATTATCCGATGGGCTGGATGGAGGCGAGGCGGCCGGGGAAAGGGTTTCCTTATACTCTGTCTGCAGTAAAGGGGTTAGAAATCATTATCAGTTGTCATTCCCTCGGCTCCGATCCCCGAGAGAGATTTCTCTTCTTTTTTTTTTCCCCCTTCTCCCGCGTTCCTTCCGATAACACTCATTATCGTCATCTTTCGGAATCATTAAAAGGTTTTCGGAAACCCGGGGCGGGAAGAGGTTTGTCCTATAAGGGTCGAGGAGAAAAAATGAAAATGGAGGAACAATGGGAGAGAACGCAGTGGGAAAACATCCGGTGGGAGCAACAAGTTAGGAGAAACGATATCTTTTGACAAAATACGTCGTAAAGCTGTGGGCGTTGTGAGAGGAGATACAAGTATAGTGATAGCTGGTAACACAACCGCGTCATGAGTGCAATCCTTAAGAGACGATCTGGTTTAAAGCTGTAATTACATTTTGGTAACGATAAATCTAGTATTTAAAAACGAAAAAGAAAATGTAATAGGAGAAATCATGTTGTTATTAAGAATAATTTCATGAAATAACATCAAACAAGTAATATCTCCAGCTACCACATATGTAGGACCGTCTGATGAGTTCATCTACTCAATTATATTCAATTCATTAAAGGGTATATTTTAACAACATTTTTACCAAACAAAGCATTTTTACCTACAAAATATTTTGATTTTGGCCTACTACCACCGTCCTTTCCTTTTTAATACATTTTTCGAAATGATTTTTGAGATCTGCAGTGTGTACATCCTTCCGATGAATCGGATCAGATCGACCTACTGCCAATTTTGTTAAATCATTGCTTCAATACTTCAACCGATTCCTTCCATCATCTACCTGGGTTGTCTTCACTGGGGAGAGGCCATCGCCGCTTTGCTAATGCAACTATCGGCTGGGATCCATCTCCGTTGTATCAAGGGACCCCATCATTACCGTACCGTTCCAGTTATCGGCCTACCGAATTTCTATCTGACTGTAGTTCCTTCCTTCCTTTTCCTTGGGGAAACCGATTGGTATCGATGCATTCGAACTTTGAATTCTGAAAACTGGTGAACTGGCTATTTCATTATTGGAAAATTCACAGTGTTGGGTTCTTCTGGTTTTCTTCCCCCTCTCACTTCAGTCTTCTCAATGGGTTTCTTACATGATGTAAGTAACATCATGCGAATCGGCAGCCCCGATGTTGACAATGTGTCTTTGTGAGCGATGGCTATCAGTCTGTTACAAAGCTCCATCAATATTTGCAGCCCATAGCTTACGTTAGTTTGCTTGAATATAACATTTTGATCGCATGCCCATTAACCAGGTTTTTTTTTTTTGAATAGAGAGTCATTTGTTGTAAAGAAATGTGTGATCCTTGTTACATGCGTAATTCATGAAGCTTTAACCCGATTTTGATTAAATTCTCAGGGTATATGTGGGTTGTGCTGATGAATCTACAGATGTTCCCCTGTGAGTTGCATAGCTCAGAAATCTATAGATGAATATAGATAGATAGTATGCGCATACACACTTGTAGATCCTACCAAGCATAATATTTTTAGGCTTTATAGTGGTTTGATCGCGCGAATACTACAGTATCTTGCTATTCAACAAGCCTAATTCATGCAGAAAATAACTTTTAAAATTGACTTACGCATCTAAGTGCGGCTGCAACTACCACCAAGGTTCTGGGCGTCAGATACTTTTCCTTCTTGCAGTGGTACATTTCTTCTAGAGTTCGCCGAACTGATCCTGAGACAACCTCTACATTGATAACTATTGCCGATCCTTCATCAGTCTGAACTACTAGATCTGGGCCCTATCCTCTATCCTCATGTATGAGTGAAATGTGTTTTCCATACATGAGCTAAGCAACTCGCAGTGGAATTGTGTTTTATTCATAGTGAGAGATTCACTGCGTCATTGTTGGAGCGATTGGTTTACATATGCTATGCATTGAAAAGAGATTTTTATTGGGGAAAAATATACGAGATATGACAACTCTTCTTCCATTGTTCTGTAGGTCCAACTTCCTTCCCTGGAGCTTTCGAAGGAAGGATAATGGGGGGTTAACGGAATTGCCTATTGGGAATCTTCTTTCTTAATCCCATCTGTCGCATATGTAAGAGTCCTTCTGGCTCGTTTGTTCAGCATGCTCCTGCACTACATGTATTACGCAAAGTAAAAAGGGAATGATGTCCCCCCGTCCAAGCAGTTTTGACGCTTCTGTACTGCAAAATACTCCAAGTGGGTGAGGTAATGAGAAGGTTTAAGCAATTTCATCAGACGGATTCCTGATCCTCTCTTAGGAGGTCAGCTGATGACGTCCGCGTTGGCAGTTCGACGTGAAGCACCATCTTCTGTCTATCTACTACTGTGTAGGAACTCAGAATTAACATTGACAAGATAGAAATCCCCAAATGAATACCCATACATTCTTCTGGTTCATAATGATATATTCCCCTAACCGACCAAATTGGAGTATTAGTACTGGATAAATTCTGCCAGAACTAAATACCTGTCAATCAAATTTGGTGTTGTTAACGTAATTCATATTTCGTTTCGTGGCTCTCCATTCTATTCACATCGGAAATCCGACGGATTTCATAGAGTTACCGGATATAGTGGTAGCCTTTGTTAGAATGTTTTTTTTTTTAGGGGAGCCATGTAGTCAACCGCACTAAATAAAATGTTCCGTCGCGGGAATAAATCTACCGCGGGAAATCCCCGCATTCTTCCATATGTTTTGCCGAGGACAAGTTCCTTGTTGAAGGGGAAGAATGTCGGACATTTTCCCGCGGATTCCGCCCGATCGCTCACTTCAGTTGACCCCAGAGCGGATCAGCATAGCTCAGCTGGCCGCCTCTCCAGGAATGAAATATGGGGCTCTCATCCCCCTTGGGTATATCCGCTCTCGCAGGTCGTATCCGCGGCATTTTTTCCTCTTTTTTCGGAGTAACCTTTGAAATATGTATAGATATATATAGAAACCTAAATTCGTAGACCACCGGCAGGTAAAGTTGTGGTAGTCACGGAGTGACGGGGTGGAGAGTTACACCGAATATATAGATCGTTCCTATCGGTTCAAGCGGACGCCCCTATTAAAAGCGTATAAAGTGTAATCGGGCTTAGCGAGATTTGAAGGATCGGAGGAAAAAGTTTATTTATTGCGATTCGCTGAGCCCCTGAAGTTGTCCTAAATTCTTCGCTCAGTTTCAAAACGTCAAGTACCGTGTTTAATAAATTGTGCTTCCGAGTCTTCCTGTGGATAGCTCATAATTTTTCCCTCACATTTTGCGTTGAGGGCCCATACTGACTAACATCAGCTTACTGTCTATCTCTTCGTGCATGTGTGTAGGCAGGACCTTTGACAAGAATTTTTCCTACAGTTTTCATATAATTTTCATCACATTTTCAGAGAATTCGCAGGTTAGGTTGTCGATAGTTCCTTATGATTTAATGGAAATACATTTTAATCCTCAATTTTTAAATATCTTATATCTTTTCTTCCATTTAGTCTACTTATAATCTATATATTCTTAATTCCACTCCATCAGATAATTGTCTCTGGTGCCCCGTATCCTGTATATGATGGAACTTAACTGAGAAATTTTGAATTTATTGTTATTAGCTATGAAATTGGGCCGTACCCTGTTGTATTAAATGAATGAATAAATGAGTTTTGTTGCGTAGAAACCATTCAACTTTCTAATCGATGGTCTGTAAACGCTCTAATATAAAACCAATCAAACGGAGCTAGTATGGAAGATTCGTATAGACGAAATGTTTTTAGCCTGTAACTGAATACGTCAGATCCGTCAAGGTTCAATATCAATACGAGCAATGCTAGCAAATAACTAGGGAACTCTGAATCGCATGCCGTAAATACGTAACACGGACCTTATAAACGCTCCCCATGTTAGTTACCTGGAGGTCATCCGTTAGTTGCCGCTAGTCGTGTACTGCTTGGGGTAAAGCGTCAACTTCATACTTCCCAATTCTCAAGACGATAGAATACGCGAGTGATTTCCTTTTTGAACCACAAACCACTGAAAAATCAACAACTGATCCATCTGAGGGGGTCAGTACTAGGAGGTCGGTCGGTTTAGGTTAAGCCTCTCGTTATTGAGAGCGGAATATTAAATTCCAACGGTTGCCGCTTCCATAATCTGATCGTTCGTCAGTTTTTCATACGAACAAGCGCGAAGTACGAGCTGTTCGGTTGAGATTTTTCGGCTGAACAGGTGTGAAACAGGTTGAAAAACATAGACGATGAAAATCAGATTTAGCTGGTGCAAGAAAATCACTTAATTCTTCCAGTTTTGGGTAGATGTTTTCAAGAATGTATTGAGAAGTACCCCTTCTCATTCGAAAATATAAGAAGTGGTTGTTGGTCGGTAATGAATCATACATGATAATTCCAACGCTGAAAATTAGTCTTCAGAGTCATCGGGAGTACTGTTATAATGAGTCATCCTCTCTATGCATTTGGACTTACAAAGTGGACCGGAGGACGATCACCATTCGCACTAATTCGTTGCTTCGCAGTTTGCAGCTTTCTGCTCCCAGTGGGCGACTAGCCGTATAATGTGGTTCCTGCCAAGTTAGTAATCCTTTCGTAATAGCAAAACCATCTAACAGATCCAGGGAAGCTTTATAACGTGCTCATCTGAATCTTGTAAGAGTATCATAAAATCGGCGTTCTGGGTTCTTTGTTGTACTTGCTGTTCACGCAGGACGTTCCTCACAAAGAAGGTTCTTCCCCACTACCACAGCAACATTTGCGAATGATACTGCGAACTGCGTAACAACAACTGCAGTTAATGAATTTATTAAGAAGTGGCGAATGAAGCTAAATGAAACCAAATCTACTCACGTCATTTTCAAAAAAAAAAAAAAAAAAAAAAAAAAAAAAAAAAAAAAAAAAAAAGGATTACGGCAATACAACTTATATTAAACAGGACCAAAGTCTCCAATGCACATTCTTCCAAATACCTTGGGATGGTATTAGATGCGAAGCTTGGATTGAAGGAGAATGTAAATAAGAAAAAGGAAGAACCCACTATCAAGTTCAGAAAAATGTATTGGATGATTGGTCGATATTTACAATTTAAAGTACACAACGAATCGCTGCTGTGCAAGACAGTGCTGATGCATGTATGGACCTATGGAGTTCAATAGTTGGACTGTACTGCAAAAACAAAACATTAAAATGATCGGAACCTTCTGAAATTCAGAACTACCTGGGATTGTTATTGCTCCATGGTACGTGAAAAATGACGAACTACATAGAGACCTTCAGGTGGAGACGGTGAGTGGGAAAATTGAAAAAGCAGTCAAGAAGGCTGCCAAAGCACGAGCCCAGAGGCTCACCAGGTGTTGGATAACTTACAGGCAACTTCGGCGGTTGAAGAGGAGCAAACCCTTTGGATGCTGATCTCCAGCAAGATGTGTTGTGGTACTCGTCACTGGACTGACATCATTGTGAAACAGTGGAATTGCGCCAGCTGAACAGCTAGATAATGATGTGTTCTAGTGCTCCGTAACCCCAGCAGTACTAATTCCTGAGGTCTGGGAAACAGAATCAACCTTCTCTAGACATAGTGATTTCGATCCCCATAGCGTCAGTTGAGGAATTCTAAGCTTACAACTCCCGTAAGCTCCTATAACGAGAAAGCGAAAATAACCCACGCAACACGTAAGATAACAACAGGATCGCGGCTCCACAATGGGAAAAAGTATCCGCCTAATTCGAAGGCCCCTTCTGCCGGGTTCAACCGTTCAACACAAAAGGTGGCGGAAAGGAAACGAGCCTAAAAAAAAGCGGACAATATCAACAAAACCCCTCCGAAAAGTGAATTAACGCCTCGGGTTCGTGCTTGGAATAAAATAATAAATGTCAACACCGTTTTAAAGCTTTTCCCCTCTTCTCTTCTCCCCTCTGTCCTACCGCTCTTAATCCATTTCCCCAAATCCTTCTCGCGGAGAGGTCCTTCCTCGGAGAAAAAGAGAAAAAAAAGGACAATGTTGCGGACCTAAACGGATTTTTTCCGCTCTCACGACTCCTAATGAATCCCCTTCCGAAAAAATCCTCTTCTCTGCCGCTCCTTCCGAATTCAAAGAGCGCTGATGGTAATACGGTAGGAGCGGTTAGGGGAGTGGTGTGGGGATAGAGTTCTTGGGTGTTGGGGGGTGAAAAGGGTGGAGGGGTATGTGTATATATTCACAAAAGGGTAGTGCATACCCCTAATGAATTAATACTTATTTTAATTTCCATAATGAGAGGGGTTTTGAAAAACGCAAAAACACCTAATACCTATTTCTAAGCCCTGCATTCTACTCTGCCATTTACTTTTTTTTTTTTCCAAATGGAGCAAGTTACCCAAGTGCACACCAACTTTTTTTTTTTTTTCAAATTCCCCCTTTTTCCATTTTAGATTTGGATTCTACGAAATATTTAATGGAAATTTGACTCCTCAACCGATTTTGATTACCTTCCACAACCCGCGCGTTGAGAGCTCAACGATGTTTAACCCTAATGTTTTGCCAAAATGCGAATTTTGTAATGTGCGAAATAAACATGTGTGTTTTACACTAAATCACGTGGTAATGGTATTTTTCTGATTTTACTGCATTTTGATCGAATCGCAACGATAAATCAACTTTTTTTAAAACCTGCCTGCCTGCCTGTTTTAGAAACCTCTTCAACAAGTTTTCCTTCTCTTCTCGTGTCGTGTACACATTCAAGGAACGACTTGCCATGTTGGCTACAAACTGCCGTGGCTTGATGCAAATGTTAATTAGCTAATTTTAATGTAGTCTGTATGATGTTGAGGAGTTTTGCCGTTAAAGAGATCAGACGAATGTTTACCCCCTATAGGCTCTCCATTATTCATTCTGGGGGTGGACAAAATGGAATGGGAGGGAGACATTTTTTTTAAAGAGATTGTGGATCCTTGTTCGAGAGAAATACGGATTTCGGTTTGCTCTTCAATGAGGATTCATGAGGAAAAATTGGAAAACAGTATGATAGTGTTATACCTATAACATTATTATCAGGTATCTTCTTCATATTGGCCAGGGGGTGCAAATGCGCCTTTGCTCCTTTCAGCAGCCGCCCCCTGCTAGGGAGTAGGGTTTGCAATCAATTCTCGAGTTTCACAAAAAAATCGATGTTTAACCACCAATTTTCGAATTTTACAACGATTTTCATGGGTCGATTTTTATCGACTTTCGATTTTTGTCAACGATTAATCTATTTTCATGGATGGCAAGTTGAGGAATGTTAGCAACATCGGGAGCAAAACATCCATGACATGAATTCCATGTTCACGTCGGATATAGCACTTTTAGCACGTCTGATTTTTTTTGTTTTTAATAGAACATTATTGCAAAAAAAAAAAAAAAAAAATTGAGCATTAGGGCCGTCGTCCACTGGAACCGGCTGCACAGCCGGCAGATCGTCCGACGCGCCGGCCGGCACGCCGGACGAAATTTCGTCCGAAAACGCGCGTCCACTGGAGCCGGTTTTTGTCAGTCCAGTTCGTCAGTTGCTAGTGAAATGTTACATGTGCTTTTGTGTCTCGTGACAAAGTAAGCAACATTATAATGGATTTTGATGATGTTATATTGTTCGAAAATAGCACAAAGCTATAGACGTTAATCCAGAAGATGCTGACACGATCATTGAATGCGTATGTTTGTTGCATAACATTGTTATTGATAAAGAAGGATCTCAGATTTTACCCTCAGATGTTCCTGCGTCAACATAAACATGTGATCGTTTTGCTACCGTTGGTGAAAATAGATGTGTAAATGCAGCCTATTTCGTACGAGAAAAATTTAAGACATTTTTCATCAATAACACAAGTATTTAGTTTTGGTTTTGAGCTTAAAATAAACCTCCTTCATAACTACCAAAAGTATAATAATTATACTAATTATAATTATAATAATTATTATTACCTATTAGCGTATAACTATTAAGATAAGTCTACTCCGCGTGTTTACAATTTTAAAAATTCAATACTGCCCTTGATTTAAAATGAGCCGAATAAAAAATATTAAATTTTGAATAATATAAACGACATGGTGACTCGACTAGGATTAATAATAATAAGCGATCTTTGTCCACAACTTCATTTGAATGTCTCGTCGATGATATCGTTTGTCCCGCATATCCCACAGTGCCACATGATCTTCTACTAAACTAATTAGTCTTTCACAACCCATTTTAAACTTAGGTTCATTATTGAATAATAAACGAAATAAGATATCCGAATAAATAAAAAAGAAAAGGTACTGTGTATACCCAAATGGTAAAAACTATCAAACCAATGTCTTATTTTGTGCAGAAGCAATATCGGTAACCAATTAAGCCTTTTTTTAGCTGTGATATCAGTCCGATATCAAATTCCTGAGGACGTGAAGATATGACCGTTATAGGGGCCAACACATTAAGTAAAACCGTTATTTTCAATCTATTTTTCGAGGGAATTATTACCTATAACAAAAGTAGTGCCTATATTTTTCATGAGTAGGACATGGTACACTGTTTTCAAGATTAATTCAAAGTGTGTTTTGTGAAGTTGCGTCAAAAAGTTCGTGTTCCCGAAGTTTTCGAGCGTCTAAAACTTCGAAAACACGAAATTTCCGGGCACCGCGGCGACCGCCTATCTCTCCGCCGGCCTCCTCGTATCGGAGAGCGGCCGGCTTCGACCAGTCCTTTCCTGTCCGTCTTCGGGCGGGGCGGCCTCGACCAGTCCTTTCCTGTTCGTCTTCGGGCGTCGAGGCCTCGGCCAGTTCTCTCCGGTCGTTCGGGCGTGGCAGTGCGGTCTCCGGCAGTCTACTTCGTTTCGTGTTCGCGCGAATACCGTTCTATCTTCATTTTCCATTTATTGGGAACATGAATCTTCATGGATTGATACAATGGAATGCCGGAACATGCAAATACACAGGTAAGTACCAAGTATTTTCCTACTAAATCTCTAATAAAAGACCATATAGGCCGAGATTAGGTAGGTGCCGCATGTTTAGGAAGTCCCACGCAGTGATTGATCAATAGATGGATAATGTATTATCATTGGTCTTGGTGTAAGACCAGCTAAGCCCAAGAGCTGTTGGAAGTGACGGAGAGAACCGCGCGATTTGCTACATCGGGCTAGCTCAACCGAATACGTCCGAAAAATCCCAATTTATTCGGATCTAGAAATCCATCGGCCGTGCACGGCCGAATAGCTCTGATGCAGTGGACGCGCGTCAACTGGTTCGCTTGTTGTGGGATCATTCGGTCCTATTCGGCCGTGCACGGCCGATGTGTTTTTGGCCGAAATCGGTGCCAGTGGACCCACTTACAGTTTAGTGAACATATTAAAAAAACAATAACGTGGAACTTGTGAGGGAGTGGAAGTCCATTGACTTTCTCCCGCTAAAGATAGTAAATGGATAAAATGCATGATAAAGACAAATATTTAATAAATAAATATATAATAAATAGTAGATAGTGAATAAATAGATGATGTGCAGATGCAGATCTGTATGACGTTTACGCTTTAGTCTGCGTCTAGGGCATTCTGGAGGAACTGTCTCCACTATGTTTACAGCAAGTAGATTAGGGTGATTTGAGAGTCGCTGGAGGAATCTATAGTAAACTGCGTTTAGTATCTCTTGCACTGAGGGTATTCCAACATCTCTGTGAAGATTTGAGTTTCTAATGTACCAAGGTGCAACACTCGGTTTTGGAATGTCTGCATCCTCTTAATCTGCGAATATGACGCACCTCCCCATATCTGGTAGCCGTATTCCCAAATTGGACGGATTAGCATGATGTATATCAGCCGTTTCGTAGCGAGTGATAGAGGGGATTGTTTGCCAATGAGTGGTCTGAGGGTTTTTAGGCGATGTCGGCATTTTGTAAGTGTGGATGTAATATGTGTGTCAAATGTTAATATTTTGTCGAGAGTTACTCCTAAGCAGCGTACTGGTGTTTCGGACGGAACGACGTTTTTCCCAATGCTAAGCACTTGGTCTACGTAATTGTGAAGGTTGGTGTATGTCACAGAGTACGATTTAAGTGGATTCAGCTTTATTTTCCATTTAGCAGCCCATTCATTTGAATCAAAAGCAAGCTCCTCCAGTTCCAGTCCCGCTCTCTCTCCTCGCGGAGAGCTGCATTGATTTATTATTCATTTGAACATCATATTTGTCTATATTATAGACATATATGAAAAGAAGGCATTTTTCTCTCTCCAGAGGAGTATTGTGCTAAATTTTGAATCATTCGGACGATTTTTAGAGCATTTTGGTTTCTACTCATAATTTTACGGTAGTGATGGGAAATTCGGAACCGTTTTGCGCAGGAAGGATAGGACCTTTGATTTTTCTAGAAATTCATTTATATGTTTTAAAATAATATTCTTATACACTCAAAAAAATGTCGAATCATTCGGTTTTACTCCCAATTTTACAGTACTTTTGAGAAATTTACTTGATTAACGATTTTTACGAAAGAATTAAGGTGAAACAGCCACAGCTTTTGTCCGATCGAGCTGAAAACCTTGCGGACACTACGTTGGCTCCTGAGCAGTACCAATAGTACAAATGAATCGAAATGGTGGTCGAAATTTTAAAATCATTGTCATCATTTTTGAGGCAGTTTTGCGTGACACGGCGGACGGACATAGAATTTTTTGAATGAAAGTTTCAAAGTAAACCATTGAAAAAAATCGATTAAAATTGAAAAATCGATTTCACTACCCTATTAGGGAGATAGGAAATTCAATGCTCTTTCCAACGGTGTAATCAAAATTTAATTTCCTTAAGTACGTAAAGAAGTTACAGCCGTTTTATTAAATTAAGGTCAAAAACACGAAAAATACCTTAAAATTCTAATAACTCGGAAACGGAGTTTCTAAAAAAATTTTGTAAGAAATTAATGATTCCCAGACTGTGGCTAGCCTGTTGTAGCAGGGGTGCCCACGGGTGGGGGGGGGGGGAGGTCCAAACAAAATTTTTGGCTTAAAATTGGTTGAAACAGTTTTTAACGTGACAACATTCAAAAATATATTACATCACTAAGTAGAACGTAAATAATAAAGAACCAATTAAATAATTTATATGGTTGGTTTTTTTTATCTGAAAATAAGTCCCTAAATTACAATGACATGCTTGAATATTGTTTTACATTTTTGTTTTTGGGATGTGGTACCAAGTTATATGATGGATGCGGGTTCTAAGCAGTGGAATTCTAAGTAGTAGAATCCCTGATTCTAGGTTATAGGTATATCAAAGTATTGTCGCACTTAACATTTTGAAATATTGTAGAGGATAGTCCGGGGCGGAGACCCTTATTTTGGTTCGATTCAAATTCAGATGGTTATAGTGGACTATCATTTTAAGGCCATAGGTAACTCTGGGAAAATTGATGTAAATATAAGAAAGAGAGGCGAAGGAGGGAAGGTAAGACTCACCCTTAATTCGGAGTACTTGCTTGAGTTCGAGGAAGATCCCGATCGGGAAGTCTGCTTCGTCGAAAACGACCTGGAGGCAGTGAAGTGGGGGCGGTCCGTCTCATGAAGGGCACTGAACAACTTAAATTCACGCAGTTGAAGAAACGGTTGATGATATCGTCTACAACAGGGTTGTCCAACTGGCGCTATTATTTGTGGCCCGCTTAGGATTTACCAAAATCATATACCTATTTTCTTAAAATGGTGCTATGAAATATTGCTATGAATTTTATCCTTTTTGTTATATGAGCGTTTTTACATCTCAAGTGCAGTGTAGCCCACCACGATTTGTAGAACTTTCTTTCTTCTGATTGTCTTAGTTCTTGATGAAATCTTTAGGGCTTAGGTGTATCTAGTTCATTACATAAAACTGTGGTCGTTGAGCGATAAATTGAATAATAGTACTCTTGGTTTTAATCATCACTACACCTCACATTTCTTATTGTTACTTGAAAAATACTATATGGTCCGCAACCTCATCAAAGATTTTGGTGTTGGCCCTAAGGCCTTACTAGTTGGACACCCCTGGTCTACGACAATGGAGCAAGACTGGCCAGTTTAGGTATGATTGAAAGGAAAGAGGACGAACTGATAGGAACGGAAGGTACGGGGTGGGGTTACATGTTTACAAACAACGCGAACAAATTTAAGAGCTCACTGAAGTATGAAACCAACAAATATTATATCAACATTCTTTGTTTACAATCGCCATAATGTTCAAATATTTTTTCTGTTTTTTAACTAGACAGCATGCGAGTGTCATGCAAAACTTAGAAAAACCTCTTCTCCCTTTTTGTTTCAAGTTTTCGGAAAAACCAAACTCCGTTTAAGAGGATTCCAAGGTGGTCTTGTTGAGGGGGGTGAAGGAAGTCTGGATACTGGAAGGAGGGGGGGGGGAGCTCTCTCTTAATCATTTTCAACCCATAAATCTCCGAAGGAAACGGTATGACTCGGATTGTTTTTCCGCCGAGAATAATGTTTGCCCACGGAGACCCTTCAAGGATGGGACTAGGAGAGAAAAAAACTCAGGGACCGCCCTCGGAGCTGTCTCGCGGACCTACTTGTTTTTTTTATTATTCTGTTTTTTGTTTTTTAATATACCCCCTCCCATCCCCTCTTTATCACTCCACCCCTATTTTCGGCCTCTTCATCACCCATTTCACTCCATTTTTTTCGTCGGGTTTCCTTCCCTTTAATTTATACGAGCTCTTCCTGCTTTTTTTTTTCTTTCACTACTCCCGCAAAAAAAAGTCTAGTGGTTCGCAGAAGCCTTTCACAGCGCGGTCGCCCTTATATTAGCTTTCCTCTCTTATTGGTCTATGACTTTTCCTTCTAGCCGTCCGAGTTCCTTCCATTTTCTCAGAGTTTTCTTGGTTCTGGTATTTTTTTTGTTCTTTTTTATTATTTTATTTCCTCCTCCGCTCTTTCCGTCCATGATAACTCCGCAGCTTCGCCGACAAATTATGTTGCCCATTTTAAGGCAGAATTCATTCTCGCTCAGACACTCAATCAGTTTTGTTTGAGCGCTGAAAAATCGCGTTTACATATTTTGACTAGTTGAAGGGGCAACTAAAATGGTCGACATTGTTATTCCAATTCGATTCATAGACTTCTTCCTCTCACCCCCGTAAGCCTCTGCAATTGAATGCATTTACATCAAAATACAAATATAGCAGTTATTCTTCCTTTTTGTATCTTCATTTGCTTCATTACTATCTTGGATGAGGAAGGTCAGTGTTGTGGAGGACAGTGTTTTCGTTCCGGATGAATAGGTAGAGATCATTGCTTGGAGTTGGGAGCATTGAAAGAACTTTGGTTTGATAGCATATCAACCCCTCCACCCCTTGTTTTTCCTAACTATTCCTTTATGAAGAAATTTGTAATGTAGTAGTACCCAACGCGGTTGTTATTAGTTAGGGGAGGGTGGGTGAATGCCGGTCACATAACCTTGGAGTGCCATATGTCTGGCCTCATTGGTCCTGAAATAATGTTCCCAACGCGGATTGCTTCCAAAATGATCTAATTTTAATGATCAACCTATTTTTTTTTTCATAATAAGTACACCTGATATAAGAAATATTGGTAGCACACTAGAAAAACCGCTTTGGCTGGCATTTCCCCACCCATGGGGGAATACCGGTCAGGCGTGTGGGTAATGCCAGTCAGGTAAATTCCCCGTTAATTTGGTTCTTTTTCTAATTTTGAAAGGAAAGAACGAAATTGAACTCATCATTCAATGAGAAGTGTTAAATTGACAATTGTTAGCTAGATAAACTTATAAAATTATGTTAACATCGAACGGAATGTAGGTAGGTACTGTATCAAATTATAACTTTTGGTTCATTATTCAATAATAAACCATTGTAATCGCTCTTGAAAAAAAATTCTAACCCCCCCTGAAAGTTTCATGGTTTATGTTTCAAAGGGTGTAGAATCCGAATCTGCAATAAACAATTTTCCGTCCGTCTGCCGTACGTCATACGCCGTACGCACGATTTCTCCCAAAACGGCTGGAGCAAAATATCTGAAATTTTCAGGAAAAATCAATATTGGTCCGACAATGCCCCAATTTTTTAGCCAGCGCTCTCACTTAATTTAAACTGCCCTTTAAGGGTTGTCGAAGATTTGTAAAATCCCTAAAAACCTCAAAAAAAGTCGAAGCGGCCTAAATTTGGAGTGTTTTTGAAGAACTTTCCATGAGGAATCGAATGAGCCCTTCCTCAGGTTCGTAGCTCAAATCATTCCCGATTTATGGTGCCAACATTTGCGTTTTTTTGGTTTATTATTGTTCATGTTTTCATCGCAGTAACCTAATGATGTAGTGATGTAGGAATAAGGATACTGGAGTGAGCTCCTAAAAGGCTTTGTAGCCGATACACTTGTTGAAGCATTCTGATACGCATGAAACGCTGCAAATTCTTTCACTGTTGTTTATTATTCAATTGGCTTGCGTTCATGATTTGAATTTCTACTAAGCTTTGATGTATGCGTGATTATTGAATTTCAGGAGGCACACAAATATGATCAACTGAACAATCCAAATAGGTATTTTGGTTGAGAACAGATTTACGTGCTCTATGCATATCTCCTGAAATTCAATAATCGCTCCATCACCTGTGAAACACGCACACTCCAAAGAATAGTAGGAAGTAAAATCATGAACGCAAGCCAATTGAATAATAAACCCCTGTGAAAAAATGTGCAACGTTTTTGTTTCTCACTAAAAAAAAAACCATTGTTAGGTAAACTCATCACTAGGTAATCTATAGGATTGTAGAAATAGAGTGGCGACATGGCTAGAAATAAAGTAGCTACACCGATGACATTAGAGATTCACATGACATAGGTACAACGAAATGTCTAAAGAACTGACGTATAGAACAACCAATAGAACAAATGTGAAATGGGAAAGATCTCAATAATTCAAATGAAATAATTTCCTTAAAATGAGATCAATAAAAAAAATATAAAAAATGCACTTGGGTTTATTGGAAAATTTTTTCAGGATTTGGATGCAGCAAAGATCACACCGGTCGTTCTCAGGGCCAAGAGATGGCATAAATTACATTGCCAGGTGAGATTGTGAGATCGTCACTGTCAAATGAGTCTGTACAAATAAAGCGTACGTCCAGATTCGAAGCATTTATGGAAATATTCAATTCGTCGTCGATCATCACAAATGGCATCTGTGTCGTAGCTGTCTATAGTTTTGTCTAAGTCTGACCATATTTTCTCTTGCTCTTCTTCTTAGTGGCTTTCTTTTTTCCCTCTTCGTCTTTTAGTTTGGTTTTGTTTTGTGGCTTTGTTATCTATCACTTTTTCCCATTCAGTCCGTGTCCCTGCTAGTTCGTGCTCCATCCGAGGAATACACACAACTTCCTCTTTGACACTTTAGTTTTTTTGTTGATCGTTTTCTCCTTCTGTTCATTTTCTAATCGTCTAACCACTTCTAACCACCTGTAAAAGACAGAAATAAACTTCGTAGTAGACATTTTCTTGAACAACTTACTTACCTAAGGTAACAAATCCTCCATGAACAACTAACTTTCATTTATATCTATCTAAGTATAGATTATTGTATGTTACGGGAGAATGCTTGTCAGAAAAAGGGTTATCCAGGTCAGGGAACAAATTGAACGGCCCAAGTAAGAAACTGGGGCTGCCGCATCAGCCATTTTTACGGAAATGTGATAGCATTTTCACAATTACAGTCACGCAATGTTGCTACTTTGACTAATTAAAGTAATACATTGATTTACCAAGATATGCTCCAAAGACTTTGAATAAATATAATGAAAATGTACTTCCTATGCCTTGGAGACGGACCATAATAATATCATCATGAGGTAAAAAAGTTCTGAACGTCTGACGGCTGCTGTAATTGCAGTTGAACCTCCAACGTCTTGAATTTAGTTCGCTACGACACTTACAGAGGCCCCCAGCAGAAAGAACTTCAAATACTAGTGCTTAACTGGTACGAGACGGCGAAGTGGGTATACAGTACCCGCACGACCGCTAGGTCTTGAAGGAGGGGTTGGTCTTGCCCCTTGTTGACCCCAATCACCAAACCTAGTACGTGAGTGGTGGGTGGGTGGGTGGGGTTTCTTCAGGGAAATTAATGTTTTCATATTCAGGAGACAAACTTTCTCGCACGAAATCAAAATTTCGCAATCGGAAATTCAAACCATTCTGAATACCTTTCGGTATGAGCAACTGTGAACATGTCCCCTGATCCTTGTAGTAACTGTATTTTCACTGTTTTCATATGATTTCAAAAACCGTTCAAGGTATTCTGTTCTTAAAATGTTTTCCGAACATTCTTGAATTTGAAAAATTGTTTTCCCGAAACTTTCTTCAAAGGCCCTGTATCACCTTAAGGTATTTTGAGCTTGAATCCCTGTTATGTTTATACTTAAAATCAATTTTATGAAGGTTTGATGAGTTTTAATATTAATGATTTATGAGTTTAGTTTATGTTATGAGGAATGAAATTCTATTGTTCCTATTTGGTTTTTATTTCTGGGTTCGTTAATATATTTCCTTTCCAGTAGGTTCTTGATCTTTAGTCTTCCGTGTCAAAAAGTCATTTTGGGTAAATAGCTGTGAAAGTCACTGAGGGACCCCTATTACGTAATATATTCTTCATCATCGTCTTATTCCCTGGATGAATCAGTAAAAAACTGGATTTAGCCGAATTTTTTCCACAGTATGTTCGGAAGTGCGTTGTTGTATGTCAGTTACGCCTATGGCCTGTAATATGTTGATGTTACTGCACTGTTACTGTTACGCACCGTTACTTCATTATTCATGACACACGTTCTGTTACAATACTGCAAAAACACTTTTTGCGCAGCATCCGACTGAATTCGAAAAGAAAAATTCTATTAAATAATTCTTCGTTTCAGGGTAGATCACCCCCAGAACTTATTCGCCTCAAACAAGATTCTTTCACTGACATTTAAGATACTTCATTTAAAAAGACGTGCGTTAAACTCTTTCACAAGTATTTCAAGGGCGAAATAAAATTCTCCCCCCACTTGGACGAAAGAATTTCCCTAATAAAGGCCACCGATCTCGACAGTAATCCGCTGCCATTCAAGAAATTTAATCAGATCCCGAGAAATCTCGATATTTACCAAGAAAACGACGGAAAACCTCCCGCTATCAAAAAGACAGCTTCCCGTTTTCCCAGGGGGAAGGGGGAGGGGAATGAGGGAATTCCAATTGCTTTCTGTCAATTTAGCATGAACTTTGCCCCTTTTCCCGAAAAGTCTGAACTCAACGGAAGAATAATACCCGTTTTGTAGTCTTCCCTTCAACTGATTGTCTGAACTCAGGCGCTAGACTACGGGGAGCGCATTCCGCCGGGTATAAGCGCGTTGGTGTTTTGACGGCCTCCAGACGAATCTCTGCTACGAAAACGGAGGTTTCCCCTTAATATACGGGAAAAGCCTTTTCCATGGGACGCCGGCATCCTTAAGATTTCCCTCTCTTCTGCATTTCCCCCTCGCCCCTTATTCTTCGGTAGAATAATTACAGAATTAAGGGCCTGAAACTTCCGACCCCGAGCAGAGAAAACCCCCTTGAACCAGACTCACCCCTCAAGACTCTCTCATTCTCTTCTTTAATACATTTAGTTTTTGACCTACTCGCCTTCTAAAGCGAAAGCATTCCCGCTTTATCAAACCCCCGTTTGTTTTTGGAACTCCCTCCTTCTGCATCGTAGACTTCCCTTTCTTCCCCTTCGTTCTCGGGAAGGAAAAAGCCCTTTTAATATGAGTTCGAAGAAACAAATTAAATTGTTGTCCGGGAGTTTTTGAAGTCAACTGGCCGAAGGGGGCTCGTTTTTCCTCTCGAAGCATCCAGACCCCCCTCTCCCTTTTTCTTATTAATTGAATAAACTCACCCCCTCCGTTAGACCTCCCTGCCCCTCCTTTTAACCGCCATTCACAAACGCTTTTCCAGACGGTACTAGCTCTAACCCGCAGTAAACCCCCCAGTTTCTACTCACCCCTCCTTTTAACCCGGCTTCCACTCACTTGACTTCCTCCCCCAAGAGCCCGCTCTGTTGAGCCAGTTAGAGCGTCCGCCCGGATTAGTCTCACGTTCCGGCGGTTTAACCCGCGGTTTTGCCCTTGCGGGGGGGAAAACAGTCGAGAAAAGTTGCTCAAAGCGATCCCGACTTTCCTTCGATTTTTCTCCTTCTTACCTTCGGCCAAGTCACATTCAAACTTACAACAAATTATAACTCTTAACTTACATAGGTAAAACCGCAATCAGTTGGGCCTAATAGAATTAAAGTTTCTATCATTGGGCAGATTCTATTAAAACACGAAAAGTTTCTCGTGAAATTATATGTTGTGTTCATACAGGTGACAGCCAGATTCATGTTTTGACGAATATTACATCCCAATTTGCTAGTGTCATGAGTTCCTGGCCCAGAGCAAACTGAACCATGCCATGACAAAAATCACTAGCAGGATGAAAGATCATATGTTGACTTTAGCAGCCGCCGAATTGGAGAAAGATGTTTTTACCTAAAAGCGAATCCCCATTATTATAACACTTCAAATCGAATTTACAAGCAAACAGTTAGATATCTGGGAGTTAAATAGGTACCAAATTACATTTTATTTATTTACAAATTTACACATCTATTATTTACATAAATTTATTTATTTATTTACATATCTGGGAGTTAAATAGGATACCAAAATTACATTTTATTTTTTTATTTATTTCATTACATTCTGAGAACAAATTAAAAAAGCAATGGACAATGCAGCGCGGAAAACAACAGCTTTCACCTCAGAAACCTTCGAAACATATATGGGCCGAGACCATGGAAGCGTCGTCTTATGACGAGAACGAAAGCGATTTTCATGATACGATTTCAATAATAAACCTAAATATTTCATTGAAAAAAAAAAAAAAAAAATAAAAAAAAAAAATTGGTAGCCCCCCTCCAATCAATTGCAATTTGATTGTTGAACTTGGGTCAAAGTCACATAATTAGCAAAAGTGTCCTGAATTGACTGTCACTTTCGATAAGCTCCAAAATTGAAGCTGTTAGGAACAGTTGTGAAACAAGAATGATAGCTGTTTGGGATTGTAATTTTTTAATCTCATTCCAAAGAACCGAAAGACACCATCCGTCAGCACTCTCTAAGCCTAGTGAAAAGAGTTGTGAGGAGAGAAGGACGTCAACACAACTGTAGAAAAGAACTGATGCCAAGGGAGTTCGGTTGTAAAAAATTGTCAAGCATTTATTTTCTTACATATTGTGCTTATACAGGGTGAGTGAAGAGAGTAGGACTTTTTTTGGAAGGGCTACAACACAGATCATCGACCTCCCCCGGCATTCGGAGGGGGCTCCTCGCATTCTAGAAGAGCGGAAGTTTTGTTTGTTAGTTGCTAAGATGGTTTGGACTGATCAACATAGGGTGTTTGCCGGCACGCGATTTTTCGTAAAAATTGAGTCAATCGTACAGACCCAGCGTGATTTTCGTGCCAAATGCGCGATCCCTTCTTGTGGAGTGGTTCCTAATCGGAACACAATAATAACTTCAAGGGACAAGTTGTCCGAGCGTGCTGGGGCGTTAGTCCTCTAGCTGTTTACTTTCAGTGGGAGTACTGATTGCCCCGGTTCGAATCCGGCTGGTACCAATGATTAGGGCCAAAATCCTATCAAGTGTTGCATACCTATCCTGTCGTTAGACAGTTCACCTCTGATCTCGATATCACGTGAATCCAAATCGCTCCCAACCCAGGGGAGTGAGGCAATGGGAAGCCACGAGCGAAATAGTCAGACCTAGTTCCGATCCTGGCTGGCGACGTCCGCGACACCTCCGGGTAGTCGGACGAAAATCCAAGGTTAAATTCCTTGGTTACTTTACTACTCTACTACTTTTTAATAATTTCAACGAAACAGTTAGGTAGTGTTTTAAAAAACAAGAGAACATCATGTAATCGGTCCTTCCTTTTTTGAAGAAGATGGTGAGTGCTACAGTTAACACCGATCGTTATGTAGCAATGTTGAACGATTCTTTCTTTCCAAAACTTCGACGTCTTCGTCTCACATTAACTCATGTATGGTTTCAACAGGATGGTGCAACTTGCCACGCCTCAAACATCACTATGGACTTGCTCCGAAGAAAATTTCCTGGCCGCTTAATTTCTCGACGCGACGTTCCCCCCCCCCCCCCCCCCCCCCGCTTGAATATAAGCACCTGGCCTAAACTTGTATTTTTCTTGACATTTTATCTTTGAAGAGTTGATGTCATAATTTTTAATAATAAACCAATTTCATCGACCGAGTAAAACCAAATTGGTAACACCTCCCCCCTCCGCCCACCACCACTCCCAATCAACCTTCAAATTTTGAGTGTTAATCACATGGGGTGATTTAGAATTGTCTATCTTTTTCAATCAGCTCTAGGACTTTTCGAAACAAGACTAATTTCTTTTTGGGGTGCGTTTTACCAATCTCATTCCAAATGACATCCCCAAGGCTGGTAAAAGGGTTGTAATAGAAAAAGGACGTCAAAATAACTGTAAACAAGAACTGATGTCAAGGCGGTTCAGTTGTCGAAAATTGTCAAAGATTTGTTCTTTCAGAAATCGTTCTTAAGTCATTCTACATAAGATCCTCAACATTTGGGGTCATACAACTTGTATGTTTGAGTCGGGGGCAGCCCTGTTCGTCTGTTCAACATTTGGACCAACTGGTTATTCCGCTTGTCGAGGTTATTCCACTTATACAGGCTGAACCACTTGTCCAGGTTATATCCAGGTTGAACCACTTAGTTTCGAATGTGTCTCTGCTACCAGTGTGAATTTCAATAACAGTATCATAATATCTGTTCAGCGTGGGCTCATGTGCTCAGTTTCGACCATTCAAGCGGATGGTTCATACAACGAAAATTGGGCTGAGAAGCTGTGATGGTGGGAGGAGGGTGATTGTTAGCGGGGAAGCGTGTGGTCGTCACGACCTCATATTAATAACAACATGATCCCCGTATTGCTTCTCCCTCCAGTTTAATATTGATTCTCACTTCCCCCCATTGGACTAACTATCAGTTACAATGAGGGAGGATTAAGGGGATTAACCTACAGTTATCCCCACTAGTTCCCTGCCACGATAAAGGGCGACTACCCTTCAACTCGTAAGAGAAAACGAGGAGGTAGTGAGATAGAGAGTCAAAGCGGGCCAGTACAAGCAATTAAAACCAACCCCGATGCAGTTGACGACTCTTTCGGATTTATCGTTCGACGAAGGGCGGATCAAGAGGAGGGTTTCACATAGAAGAGACGATGGGGGTTTGGGGTTGGTAACTTGGCCGAGGGTGTGGGCAACTGAGCAGAAGGGTGTGGGTAGCTTGGTATCGAGGGGAAAGGGGGTGGTTATTGGCTAACGGCCTCAGTGAGGTCGGTCAAGGGAGGAAATGAGTAGTGACGGTGAAGGGAGGTTATTGCGGTAAAGACCACTCGGAAATCGCCTCTTATGTCCAGCCAGATGCTTCAATCGTTGAATCACCAAAGCACTTCCCTTTACTGTCTTCGTTGCAGGCCAACTAATTTCATTTTATAGTTCGTTTTCCTTCACTCATCTCATCTTGCACATATTCAAATTTCTAACCACACATTGGCTGGTAATTTCACGTGCTAACACCATTCAACAAAAACAATTTGTACTACATTACAGTAAAAGTTAAGTGGTATATATAAATACATGGTGATAGTGTGTGTTTGGTATTTGGCCTACCTAATACCTACATCTGAGGCAAAAGGCTCATAAGCTTTTGAGTAACTGGAATTGAAAGTTGTGGCTGTCTTACAATCATTCACCCATGTTGAACTCAATTCAACGTAGAAATGTATACATTTCTGGATAGTCGGAAATAGTTTATTGAACATGTTTACTTGAAGCAGTGAATATGTCAAGATAATACAATGACATTAAGTGTGTGTTTGGTTCAGTTCCAACAACAGGAACTGCGGCTTGGTGCCTTTTACAAGAAGCAAAAGTAGTGCGTTTGTCGTAGAATTTCCCCGAATGCCGAAGTGCTCAACTTTTTTAATCACAAATAGAATCTTGAAATCGCACCGGAGTAGTTGTTCAGACCGAATACAATTTTCATTACAAAATGCCTCAATTTTTTACAAATATCATGTCACGACCACTGCACTATAACGACCATATTTGTAACATTTTTTTTGAGCTTTTTTTGTCATTCCAAAGACGATCACTGTGTGGGGAAAATTAAAAAACTGAAATGTTCTGGCTTAGCGAAATCTGCCTGACCCCCTTTTATGTGACCAAATGGCATTTGAACTCAACCACAAAACACGAGATGGATTATAAATCTAATTTTGCTGGTAAATGTTCACTGTTACGACCGATCTGCCATTTGCACTGTGTAACATATTTAAGATTGCATAGTTTGAAAAACCTCATGGCATCCAGAAATAGGTATATCACGCAAAATAAAACGAAAATACTATTCAAATTTCTCTCCGAAGAATTGAAACCGCATGCTGATCTCCATGGTTGAAGCACGATATCCGCAATGCTACGATTTGAACGTCTGAGACATCACACAACCAGTGTTCGTAAGAAGAAAATAGGTGAAACTTCAGATCGCTCCCCTGTAAAATTTTCACACGAACCCCAATTTGTTCTCTTCAACAGACGATGAAGGGGAAAATTAAAAAAAACTGAAATACGTTCTGGCTGCAACAACGCTGCTAGTCGAATATATCACCATCGCAAACGTTTAGTCAGATCGATCCTGGAAGAGCCTCGGCCCCCAAGACTTCAACGTAGGCTTAAAAGAAAGTGGCATAGTGATCTGTTAGATAGAAATGCTCAGTAACACTCAGAAAAAATTAAAATTACTTATTTATTTTTGATATTATTAGTTACCATTTCCAATTGTTATACTACCTCCAAATCTGCAACCTGAATGGAAACCCATTCTGACCGCTTTTGATACATTGACACTCACCTGCATAATATCTTATTATAACCAACTCAGGTATTACGTTTCATGGGAAAAGAAAGCTTTGCAATAATACTGCAACATATTATGTTGCATTGCATGTGAACCAATTTCTAACAAGCTAACTAATATATAGTGGAGAGGGTTACATTGATAGGAATAAACGGCGAATACGAAAACTTATTCTTGTTTTCAATGTCATCAATAACTAAATGACGTACAAGTAATGAAAAGACAAGTACAAACAGGAAAAACAGGAAAACGCTGCAAGTACTTGATTCTCCATTTCTCTTGTGTTCGTATTATTCAACCTTTGATATAAAAAAGGCACTTCACTTCTTGTTGAATGTGTTTTGGTGCCCTTTTCCTCTCTAAATTCAAGTGATTCATGACCAGGTGCTCTATGAAACTCGGTTTTCCTTCAACCTAACGTTAAAACTGACTGAATCAATGGAGAGAACGTGAAAAACTACCACAGGAATCTCAAAAATCCGAAAGTGCCCAATAATGGACTTTGTGCTTTTTAATTGTAAGCCGACGAAATTCGTTAAAATTATCAAACTTGATATTAAACCCAATTTCATGGTCTAAAAATTCTAAACCAGAACCGAATATTCAGCTATGAATAGTGCCTAGTAGCTTCTAATAATTCCATAATCGTAATTTCTGACGTACCTCCTAAATTCGGGCGAGATAGGGCAAAGCGGCCACGAGTGAATGACGCTTGTTGGATTTAACCTGTGTGATGAAATTTAAAGCTGACCATTCACATTCTATTTCACCTACATTTCCTGAAAATTCCATCTGTACTGGATGAAAACTGCAAAATTTCGACTATTGATTTTGTGTTCTGTCGCTAATGTCGCCTTCGTTTTGGAACTGATATCGAATGTCTTTCCCTAACTGCCGTATTTGAACAAGACTATACATTTTTCATTTCCTACAGTTTGAAACACTGCTTAGGTAGACTTCGAAGCAGCAATTAGAATATGCTGCTGATATTGAAGTTTATGGGAAGAATCCACAATTTATCAAGAAACTTGTCGATTTGGTAGCACATATCTTCAAGATTAAAATATACGATTACACAAGTCCCAAGCCTATGAAGCATCTTTGGCCATTAATGAGATTTGACATGGTTTAAGAAATACTGAAAGATTTCTACAGAAGGGACGGTTGATTGATTGATGTGAAATTTTCACCTATGCAGCCTTTTTGAAGTTCTGCAGCTCTCAACAAAATTCGCTTCCGATCCTTCTGAACAGGATTGCATGATATATGACGTATCTGCTGCTGTGACATGTTCTAGGATAGTGTGCTTGGTTTCTGCAGGAGGACTTAACGGTTGATTGTTTGAGGTGAAAATTTCATCTCTGCAGACTTTTCGAAGTTCAACAGCTCTTAACAATATCTGCCCTGGATCATTCTGAAGCTAATTGCG
Source organism: Creontiades dilutus (assembly GCA_031894815.1). Classification (NCBI taxonomy): domain Eukaryota; kingdom Metazoa; phylum Arthropoda; class Insecta; order Hemiptera; family Miridae; genus Creontiades; species Creontiades dilutus. Next base: position 150,298 of record JAVIWC010001972.1, read on the forward strand.
TGGCATATGACGTAATAGTGGCTATGACATGTTATAAGATAACCTGCTACACTCCTGCAGGAGAATCAAAAGGTTGGTTGACTGATGTAAAAGTGTCACCGTGTAGCCATTTTGAAGTTCTGCAGCTCTTAACGAAATCCGACTTCCGATCCTTCTGAAGCGGATTGCATGATTTATGACGTATTTCTGGCTGTGGCATGTCCCTAAGGTTCTGCAGATCCTGGCTATTTCTGTTTGGGTATTAGTTTTTTTTTAAATTTATTTTAATTACGATCAAGTCAGTTTCAACAACTTATTAGTAACTTATTTCTAGCATCATTATTTAACATGCAGTCCTCTTGTACATAACAGGAGTTTATTTTGTTCTAATAATAGTTTGTTCGCACTTCACTCGCGATAAGTTACTTTATATGTCAAGTGTCAGTTCGAACGACTTTTTTCTCTTCAGTCTTCGAAAAAGGTTGTCAACGTCAAGGAGATGGACGGCTTCTGCGTTGACGTGGCCCTTTAGCCGTTCAGAGTGTTTAACGGCAAGTTGTCTCCTGGTGGCAGCGACGCTCTCGATCTTCAAATCATTATGAAGGTTGTCGTTCCGAATCCCAAGGTGCATCGACGATGTTCCTCAATAGTTGGTTCTGGAATGTTTGTACAATCTTGATGTTACTATTAGCAGTGCAGCCCCAAAGCTGCTCACCAAAGGTCCACACAGGTTTTAGGACCTGCTTGTACAACATAAGCTTATTTGACGTTGACAGCTGCGAGTGTCTGCCCATAAACCAGTACATTTTTCGATACCTAATATCAAGCTCCTTCCGTTTTTTTTGACATACTCTTTCCATTTCAATTCGGCATCAAGCGTCATCCCAATGTACTTTGCTTGGTTAGAGTAAGGGATGGTCTTTCTTTCCAATATGAGAGGCATGTATTAACGTTTTTATAGGTAAAGTCTACATGTATTGACTTTGCCTCTTTCATTTTAATTTTCCACTTCCTCAGCTTTGAAACTAGTTGAGTTAGAAAACTAGAAATTAGTCGTTTGTGAGTAATGGCTTTGACATTCTGTGTGGGGGAAAAGTGAAGACTGTTCGTTAAAGGAATCTGATTGAGTTAACTTCTCCTACCGGCCAAGAGACCTAATAAAGTAGGGTAGGCAACTGACCGACAACGTCAAGGTGGTTTTAATCTTTGCCTCCCAATCCAATGTTGTCGATCGGATCATGTCACCTATTGATACTGTTTACTTCGAACCAGCATCATTTTGTGCTCAAACGGATTTTTCTGTTGATGCAAAACGCTCTATATAATCTGTGATCCTCTCCCGGGCGATTCTCCCAAACTGGTTATCATCGTGACATGTCCCAAGATAACGTGGATCTCCGCTGAAAGAACTAATGGTTGTTTGTTTGATGTGATAATGTTACCTCCGAGGCCTTTTCGAAGTTGAACAGCTTTCAACGAAATCCGCTCTCGATCTGTCTGGAAACTCGCTCCAGTTAATCACCCATCTTGCGTTTGGTTCGGCCGTGTAAAGAGTTTCAACATGTCCTCACCAGATAGCGCTCGTATACCTTGGTCGGAGGGCCCGGGAGGCTTGTGATTGGTCCGAACTGTTCCTGACACGCCGGCTAGATTTATGGCTTCAACACAAACCCCAGTGGGATATCTCTCTTCCCTTCTCAACCGCAAGCCTTCCAAACCCCCTCACCGTCCCACCTTTCCCTCTTTCTCAAATGACAACCACCACAATTCAATTAGCAACCGCCCCTCAACAATACTAAGGTTGTAAAACATTTCCAATATAAGTTCCCTTTCTCAGCCTCCACCGGCGGTGGAGGATCCGCTTTTGTAATCCTCCAGGTTGAGCAAGTTTCTTCGTCCTGCCTCGGAACTACTATCAATCATCGTTTGTTCTCGAACGCACCTGCAACTTTATTTTGAACTCCTTATAATGGAAGTTGGAGCCATTATGTCCCTTGGAGCGTTTCTTCTCTGGGATCTAATGCTCATCCTGTCGATTACCTTCTGTTAACTACAATGAGTCAATCACTCACAATGATGAATAAGAACCTAATTAAGTGCTTAGTACGTAGAACGCATACACCAGTATTATTTAATTATTATGAATCTATAACGACTTATCTTCCTACCAACATAATTCAATCAAATATACACGGTCCAGGAAATTACTCATGTCTTGTAAAACTGGACACTAGTTCTTTGAGTTGTATAGGTTTTATTCATTCATGGAGGATATACCATATTCAGATTTTAATTCAGAAGAACTATTTCACAAATGACTATTCGCACACAATAGGTTTCTTGAAAATACGAACGAGAACATACGTACATGGCAGGGTCAAATCATACTTATAATCTACACCTTCTCAACTGATCGGAGATCATAGTCAGAGGTATTGATAGATTTGGATGATTCCAATTTACCGATTCTTGTATCCACCGCCTCTGAGTGCCTGACACCTTTTAGCGTCTAGGATATCCTCTGAGTGTTGGAAGCATTAGTCGCCTTTGCTCGAAGCGGCAACTGTTGCATTCCATCACTCCTATGTTACATGGTAGTAGAGCGTGGTTATGATCCACAGATCCTCTATTAATGACCCCTCCTTTTCCTCCCACGGTCCCCATCGGAAAAATACCTTTTGCCTCTGATATTTCCCCTCGAACATTACAATGTCCTTTGCTATGCCTATTGGTTGCCTTTCCATCAATTCTACCCCTCTGCTAACCCCGCCTGAACGTAAACCTGGTGGCTTCTAGAGTCTGGGATATCCTCCTGTAGTTGCTGACATAAATCACCTCAGCCTTAGAAAGGAGAAGTATAGCATGGCACCACAACCATGTTACATGGTAGCAGAGGTTAGTTATGATCCACTGATACTCTATTATCCTGACGTCCTTTTTCCCTCTCATTGGCCCCATAGGAAAAATACCTTTCCCCTCCTGATATTGTTCCTTGAGCACTACAATTGCCTGCCTATGCTAAGCCTCTACCTTCTTCTGCCCTCCATCCTCACCTATTCTTCGAAACCCTGGGAATCTGATTGATATGAATAGGTTTCCTTTCTCAATGCTAAGAAGTTGAATTTAAGATTCACTATTAAAATGATAAATCCAAAAATAAGAAAATAATTGAAAAAATAAAAACTGTAAAAGGTACGAAATAACATGATGTTTTTTGGCTAATTCAATAACAGACTCTCCTACATTCTTTAAAAAGTAGGAAAGGAAGGAGCAATTATTATTGCAGTTTATTGAGGCATCATGCTGTTTCACAGAAAAACTGGCCCTTACACTGACGACTGTCCAACAAAATTTGTTTGCTTACGATTAAAAATACTAAGATGTACGTAACAATGACAAAACGTTTTGTTGGCAAAGTAAATCAATGATTCTGTTGATATAGAAACCCTACCACGCCTATTTATGACACCCAACGTACCAATTCACATCAGATATCTAATACGGGAATTAGTAATGAAAATGTTATTCGCTACAGTAGCAGACATTGGAAAAACCCGTCTAAGTGATGGACTTGATCACTGATTGTACGTACTGAATCCCTTTAGTAAAAAACATGGGAACCAAACAGTTAAGATCAGTGGTACAAAACATGGGGGCGGTCTCCCACAAGTGGGCGGTTTCAATTGCTATAGGGGCGATGAGTACTCAGAACAGAATAAATTGGAATAATTACAACAGAATTATAACAGCATGTATTTTGTGTTCTAGAGAAAAACCTATACTAGGAACGTATCGTATGTCGATGTCTTTTCCATCAGCTTATCCGAGAAAATTAAGAGTAATGCTACTCCATACATCTGTGACATACCTCTTCAAAGGAAACTGTTTGCTACGTTTCTTCGTGTTATTTGCGACAGTTACAGACTTTCTTACTACTCTGATCGTTCTGAGCAATCATATAAAGCAGCGTAGATTCGAAATGGCTTACGTTGCAGGTATCTATGAAAAACTAGATGGGGTCAACGTACCGCTTTGAGGAAACAAGATGAATCTTATTTAAGCTAAAGGATTCGTTTGTTCTTTCATTGCCGCATCCGACATTCTCAAGATTCATGTTGGCCGGAAGGAGCTGATTCAGTTTAACACCCACAAAACGTGTTCACTGTCAAATACGAAGACTGCAGACTTCCTTGAAGACAAAGTTCTTATTTTCATCGATCACCTTAACCAGTTAATGACTGACATAGAAACAAGGTTTACCGATTTGACCAAGCAACACATTCTTGATTTTATCATAGTTCTATCTTTGTTTAAAGCTTACGCTCGAACAAATTTTCCTTGTATTATGGTCTGAACTGTGACTGTGACGTGAAGCTTATTTCTAAGCAGAATGGTTACGTGTTAGCTTCGTTGAAACTATTGACACTTATCCACCACTATTCTATTCATTTAATAGAATTGATAAGGGGGAGATAGGTTGGCGATAATCCGACTCCAGAAAGGGGCGAAAAGGTCGGGAACCACTGGTGTAGAGGATAGAACAGATCATCGGAATGCAGCAGGTTCTGGAATTGAATCCTAACCACCCTAATGTATGACATCCAACTTAACAATTCAGATCAGATATCTACATCGGGAATTAGTAATTAAAATGCTATTGGTCTAGTAGCAGGTGTTAGAACAAAACAGTTTAGTTGGTAGAATCCGTATTATATGAATCGGTCACTGATTCTACATGCCAAATGCCGCCAGTATAAGACATTGGAACCAAACAGTTTTGATGATTGAGTAGATAAGCAGTTATTGAAACACTATTAACAGAAAAACGGTTTAATCGGCATAGTAGATCACTAATTCTTCGTGTCGAAATTCTCTAGTGGCTAATATTGGAACCAAACGGTTTACATGGTGAGGTACATCACTATATCTGCTTGTACAGGATTTAGAATCGTAGGCTAAAAACTTCTGACGGATCGTAAATTTTTGGTTTTTGGTCGATTATTGGAGATAATAAACCAACAAGTGTTAAATTTTAGTGCGGTGGTTTCGGTAGTGTTGGGGGTCGTAAAATGAGGTATATGCGGTATATGTGTTGGTTGGAGAGTGAGGGAAATTGAGGGGTGGAGTTAGCTCACAACGGCTTTTCAATGGACTACGCGATAAAGAGAAAGGTGGGATGCTAACTTCCTTTTTGTTCGATCACCCCCTCCCCACACACACACTCTCCTACACTCCCAGAAAGGTATTGATTTGGCGTTTTTTTTGTTCCGGCACAAATAAATCGCTCGTTCCGGTTTTTCTGTTTTTTGCAAGCCACCCCCATCCCCAACTGCCTTTTCATTTTTTCCTTATCGCCCCTCTCATTTCCTTTTCCAACAGCCCCTCTCCCCTCTTTGTTCCACTCTCTCACACACACGTTCGGCCCCCCAAACGTTTAAAACGAGTAATAATAAAGGGAAGATGATGAGTCGATGATTGGGAGAGGGAAAAGGGCTAATCACCGAGCGGACGTCGGAAATAATGAGAGCGACGACACGAACGGATTGAACAAAATAATTAATTCGACTCCCGGCCCGGTTGATAACGCCGTTATAAGAGATATAATTGATTTGATGGTTCAGCTGTTTGTCCTCAATCATCCATCTATCGAAAGAGTTGGGTACACTGGGGATTGAAAGGGACATCTGGTTTGTGGGATATTCGCCCTCAATTACGTCGGATTGGGTTTCATTCGTCTAGGTGTATCGTATTTGTTTTGATGTTGGATTAATACATTTGTTTAAGGTAATAAATCAGGGACGGAATGTGATGTTTTGGTCTATTTTGAATAATAAACGTTTGCAATAGATCATGAGAACAGTCCCATTGTCCACAACAATAATGATGAATGTGTAATAATATTAAAGGAGGATTATCGTAGGCTATTAGAATGTTTCGACTATACCTGTTGACGTCCTTTTTTACCTAACCTGAATGAATGAAATCTGGCCTGACTGACAGAGATCTTTATCATCACTATGAACTAAGTATTTTGATATTAGTGAGCTCATTGAAAAAATTATATAATGATAAAACAATTAATTTCTTGTTGAATTTTTAATAACATCACTTATCGGCCCACACCTGTAGGCCGATAGGCTTAACAGTATCCTTTCAAAGCCAATCAGTTTGTGCTATTTGCGGCTTCGCTTGACGGTGCGAATCTGCCTCGCGAGGCTTGATGCGGGGTGAGCCCCACTCAGCCGTTTTCCAGAGTGCGTCAAAGGAGTTTCGCGTCTGGTGATTCGCATACCGTAAAGCTAGTGGAGTGTTGCCCGTATCGTTAATAATAATGAATAATGAATAGCAAGCCTTCCCCTAGCAGTTATCTATCGCTTTTCTCCACTAGGTGTCCTGTTTTTAAATTTTCGATCGGACTAGCGAAAGGAGGAAATCGAAATCTTCCGATGTCATTCGAGTGAAGTTTCTGATGGTATCATTACCAATTATTCCATTCCAATGTCCCTCATGAGTCGGTTACCGTACCCTATTCTTCGGGCGAATAGCTCCTTCATCTACCAACGGCGGTTTCGGCGTTGAAGTCTTCTTCTTTTCCTCAGCAATCGTAAATCTATGATGATAGCTAAAACTTCCTCTGCTAGCGGGTTAATCGAGGGTATAGAATGTCGCCATCGTTGCCTTGCTGTAACTGAGCGCTCACGGTTTTCCTAACATGTTCAGGCTCTACTCGCGCATCAGTTTCCTTGCATTGGCTCCTAAAGTCTCGCGCGTCTGCCTTGCGAGTCTAAAGCCAGCTTTATACATCGTCCAAACACGAATCGTTTTACAAATTTAAGATAATGTTGCTAGCAACTCTGTCGGTGAACCGAATGTGATATGTGATGTACGTTTGTGATTGTGGGTGAGGAGATGGGGAAGGCAAAGTGAAAGGTGCGAAGTGGGTTGGAATAGCGAGTCGGTGGCGGTGTCAGTGAAGTGAGAGGAAAAGGCCTGAGCGGCTTACGGACTGTATATTTGTGCAGAAAGTGAAGAGGGCACTGTCACCACAGCCCCGCCGCCCTCCTTCGGGCCGCCTCCCTGATATATGCCTCCAGTCTACGGCCCCTGCATACACATTGCCTCATCCGCGCTAATAGAATCACCCGTCATCCCCCGTCCCGCCCTGCGCCACCATCACCGACACCCGGTCTTCCGTTTGCTCTCGCCGCTCTCCCTCTTCCCAACCTATTTAACTTCGGATGGCATCAATTTCCAAGGGATTTGATGACCAATCGCGATTACGATTACGATAATCACTTTCGGGAAGCTAATGATGGCTTACATCAATAACCTTTGGAACCTCTTTAGTGAGTTGACATCATTCTTGTTCTACCAAATGCGTCATCATTATGGTGGTGCGCCTGCTGCTGATAGGATCATCAGCTTCTCGAGCAATGCAGGAGAATTTCTCTAGTCAATAAAATTACCGAAACTTAATAATAACGACTGCATTGGCAAGATGATCTGTCCGTAACCCACACCATCAAAATTTAATTACACCAAAAAAGTAATACTTCTACAAAAAAGTGAGAACTGTATCTAACTATACACGCTCTAACGTCCTGACTGATTTGATGCGAGCTTAAACAAAATGATGGTAAAGTTCACGATCCATGAATGAATGAATTGGTACTTATTTCCACAAAATTACAGTATATACAAAAAGGCAGAAATATACCTCAGGGAATTTAAATAAACTGCCCCTTAAGTATTGGAAATTACCCCACGCTGTGGAACTACGTTCCGCGTTGCGTGGGGGAGTAAAAAATCATCGGAATTTTGTAGAAAATAAAAATTAACCAGATACATTGCGGAAAATGAAAATTAAAATTGACTTTTCTCACTGGAAATATAACATATTATGTAATATTTAAGCCTATTTGCTGATCAATATATTTAAAACAGAATAACTTTAATATTCATAAATGCTTCTAAACAATTGCTCTACATTAATAAGTACAGGTAAACATAAGTTGTTTGTATTGGCTTCGGGAATACTGGGTAGAGGAATGTAAATTTTGTTTTGTATTCCTTAAGAAAATGTGGAGGCTGAAATGAATCAATATTTACGCTACAGAAAACTCTACCGAACCTTCTTCGTTGTCGGCCCGGAATTCCCTAACGATATTGCCTCGGTGAACCAGTTTGTAACTTAGGAATACTTGAATGGGTGCCAAAATCACAATCAAGTTCAGAATAACATGAACCGTTCATCACAATCTCTACTTCCCAACAAGTCTGCCGTACTTGGAACAATGCAAATGAGTTCAAAATCTTTCATACAGCACCAAAGGACAAGGTAAAAAGAACAAGAAAATGCAAAAAACTCATTTGAATGAAAAACTAAAAGAGCAAAAATGAGACAATGCTGAGTCATATTGATTTCAACAGCATGAAAAAAATATTTTCAGAACCGAAAAAAGATTGAGAAAAACAAAATAATATACTAACAAATCAGACAAAGTCGGGTCATTTAGACCCAGACCACATTTTTTCGTACTATTTTCAGTAATGACAAGAACACTGAAGTCTGAAACCTTTCCCACATGGTTGACATCCACAGGAACACTGGTTTGACAGCTACTCAGGGCTCCATGCCCCTCCCACTGCTCCGTGACGACTCATGTGCGTTTTCCCTTTCTTTGCGTCATTTTGACCCCTATGGTGTCTCTAGAAGGTTCAAAAACAAATTTTTAAAGCTACTTTTAACTTTACTAGTCAGAATAACCCATAAAATCAGTAAGTAAAATACGAAAAGAAGTAAGTAAGTTGTAGTAGAATAAGTGAAGTACTATTAAGAAAAGTAGGTATTTTAGAAGAGACTTGTAATGCGTTTCCGTAAATATGAGCTGCTACCAAAAACGCTGCAAATTCTTTCACTGGGTTTTATTATTCAATTGGCTTGCGCTCATGATTCGAATTTCTACTAAGCTTTGGAGTGTGCATATTTCACAGGATAGAGCGATTATTGAATTTCAGGAGGCACACAGATATGATCAATCAAAATAGGTATTTTGGTTGAGAACAGATTTACGTGCTCCATTCATATCTCCTGAAATTCAATAATCGTCCATCCTGTGAAACACGCACCCTCCCAAGCTTAGTAGAAATTCAAATTATGAACGCAAGCCAATTGAATAATTGAAAGAATTTGCAGCGTTTTTTTTATTGAACCTCAATACCCCCCCCCCCCCCACAATAAAAACATCTATAATTTATCAAGTCCTTTAGCCCTCGTATTTCGTTAAAACTACCCCAAATCCAAATTTAAACGATGTAGCCAAAGGTAGACTGATGTAGAGAAGGCACACAAATATCATCAACTGATCAATCCAAATAGGTGTTTTGGTTGAGAACCGATTTACGTGGTCTATGCATATCTCCTGAAATTCAATAATCGCTCTACCACCTGTAAAACACGCAAACTCCGAAGCTTAGTAAGATTCAAATCATGAACGCAAGCCAATTGAATAATAAACCCCAGTGAAAGAATACTTATTTACCCCAGTAATAATATTGAATAATAAACCCCAGTAATAATATTGAATAATATTTACCTATATATTATCAGCGTTTCAGGCATGTCAGAATGCTTCAACCCGTGTATCGGCTATAAACTACAAGTATCCACATCGGCTATCACTCCAGTATCCACATAAATACAACTCGACGCTATCGGCCGGGCATCACTAGGTTACAAACAAACAATAATAAACCAAAAGAGAGGCCCAACAGAACAAATAGGCATTTTTCCTACGAGAAGAAACCAGAATAAATGGATTTCTGAGTTCCACGCTAAAAGAGGGTTTAATATTCTGAGCCCTTCCAGACCTTCTACATTGTTTATTGGTTAGACATCAGGTTTTTGTGTACCACAGAACCGACATGATGTCACACCTACCGTTTTTGATCATATCATAGGGAATTTTAAGCATTTTATTCTGTATTTTGGTGTTTAAAAAACAGCTACTTATTTTCTGGATCTTTTATTCATCACTTGTAGTAATATGTACTAAAAGGAGTTGAAATTGAACGAGCATATTTCGGTACAGTTATTTTCGAGTTAGGAGGCTACTGTGATTCTCATTTTCCTTCTTTGTATGGAATCCTCACCCCCACAAAGCCTGCAGCTTCAAGACAAACGACTCTCGGAGTGAATCACGCCTCTGGATAATTTCCCCATTTCTGGGTAGCTAACTTCATCACCTGTGGATTTATTGGATAGGTTTTAATTTTTCTCTCCCTTTGCCGCCCTCATCGATTCCCTTCCGCTCGCCTCTAATCTTCTTTTTATAACGGGAGCTCCCTTATTCGCTCTCTTGAATCGGAAATGCCCTTCAAACATCCTCTGCGACAGAGAAAAAACGGTTCAGGTGTTACAAATACCTTTTGATGGCCCTTTATCAGGACTGATCCTGTAATCTGTCAATCGAGGTATCGTGATTGAAATTACGACGTAACTGCCATTATAAGAGAAAAGGAACACGTTTTGAAAATATTTTTGAATTCGAGAAGTTTGATAGCCGACACTATCTATCAGCTATCAGCGGAACAAATCGCTTGGGGAGCGAGGTGTTGTGTGACGGAGGGGGGGGGGGGGGAAAGAGAGATAACTAAAAGATGAACTACTTACGACGAGTCCCTTTCCTCACCACTTTCTACCCAGCTCTCGTCCGACCAGGTAATCCGCTCTTCAATTATCATTGTATTTAAATCAAATTGATATCAATATCCAATATCCATCCTATTAACCGAACTCCTTACCTGATACCCTGCGGTGCTATTTCATAAAAATAAACGATAGTAAAGAAATACTTAAATCGTTTCCACCTTGTGGTTAATAGGAGCCCCGTAGTTATTCTTGGAGCAATAAATACAATTATTGAATAAATAACTCAATCTACTACCAAAACCTTGTGTATAATTATTACTGGAACCTAATATATCTGTATATAAAATAACCTTAGTAATTAAAAAGGTCAAAAAAGGGAATAATATCAAGAGATCGTAATCGAGTAAAGGTAGAATTGATATAACAGTTCCTTTCAAGTATTACAAAAGAGAGAAAAATGGCAGGTGGGTGGAGCGCATAGCGTCCTCATATAAATAACAAGGATGTACAGATCGTTGAAATTTTTAAAATAGTCCCACGCGCTGTAGAATATTAGCGAGAACACAACGCAGCACGAAATAGAAATGCCGTGGGACAAGATCCTGCAGACACCAAAAGATAAGTGGGAATGGATTGCTGGTTTCTCAGAGTAATTTTACAGAGGATAGAAAATTGATACTAGCAAGTTGAAATTGTGTTTTGATTGATTGATAGGGGTTTTATCTTACGTTGCATGCGCAGAAGCTGCCAATTGTACTATCGTATTGATATTGATGGAAGGTTTTCTTGGAGGATTTCACTTCTGTTCTTGTCCAACTTGATGATGAAACTCATAGGTGACCATTTACTGTATAATCTTTAAGTTCTCTGAAAATTGCCATCGAAATCGGATGAAACTGTACGGATAAAGATCTTTGCAAGGATCTGTTTTTTTTTTTAATTAGTTAACTTTATTTGTGGTGTCACATTTTAGTTTTGCTTACATAAGTCTTCCGATTTTAACGTGAAACTTGTTTATGAGGTTCTTGTCCAATGACAAGCCTCACAGTTAATTACAATATATAAATAGATATGTAATAAATAAATAAATGTAATAAATAAATGACAACATGCGTTCAAGATGATGTCACTTGGCCTTTTCACAACAATAACTGTTTCGTTTGGTGAGAGAGGTTATAGACATTTTCATGGGTGATGAGTGTCTGGTGGAAGTGTAGGACTGCGACTGTACTGCAGGATGTCTAAGTTCTATGAAGAGCTTCATTTCTGATGAACCATGGCGCGTTGGTCATCATTCTTGAACATTTATTTTGTTGGACTTGCACCTTGTTCACATGTGTACTCGAGGCTGATCCCTAGAGACCACAAGCATATGTCCAAATTGGTCGTATCATTGTTTGGTATAATAAACGTTTCGGGTGGAGTCGTAGCGGTAATCTTTGACCAATCAACTGCCTCAGGAATCAGATTCTGCTACGAATCTTCTTTTGCAGGCTTGTTATGTGAAGATTCCATGTCAGTTTAAAATCTAGTTCCACTCCCAAGTACCGAACCGAGTTTACCTGGGGAATACCTTCGTTTTTTAGGGTGATTCTTATATCTTCAACGTTTCTTCTTAGCGTGAATCCAACCACTTTGGACTTGCTTGGGTTCATTTTCACTTTCCATTTGCTATACCATACGTGAACTTGATGGAGTAACAACTGCAATTCGTTTTGAGTGGATCTGCCGACACACATATACACACAATCAACGGAAGTTGTTCAGAATTACAATATTAATTACCAGGAATACATTGTATTAATTTCCCTGATAAAAACAAAGCTTTAACGCCACCTACTAGTAAACTCGGGTGCAAAATTCTGCTCATATAAAACTTCTTCATCGATCAGAGTAATTTTTTGGAATTGAAGACTAGTCGATCGACTAGTTAGACTTAGTCGAGTTGTGTGCATTGTGAACAAATTTTGTTTTATTATTAGCAAGAAATGTCAAAATCATTTCGGGGACAGTTCAATGGCATTCTAAGTTTAGATGTCATCTAAACGTAGAGATAATTGAAAAACTATAATTGCCGTTAACACATTATCCAATATACTTACTACTACATTGTGCATACCTTTCTGTTCTGATATTCAAAAAAATCTATTCCAATACTTGGGATTTCTGAACTTATTAGTATGGTGTCTCTCTGTGGGTTCTTATCCAGGGATAGGCATTAGTAAATTACTCTATGGTACTGATTGCATTTTTCGAATTTGACGATTGACTACTGATTTCAATGATTAATGATTCACATACTCAATTCCCAAAGAATTATGTTAATTTTTCCACCAATTAATAGTGTTGGTATATCATTTACCATAAGTGACAAATATTTTACTGATTGAAATTCTGCCATCAAAACAAATGCCTTGCAAGTGTTCCGCCTTTCATCAGTGACTTTCGTAGCTCCATTAATATTTTGTGATATACTTTTTGTACATCTCTACTTTATAGTACATATTTCGCTTCTTATCGAACTTGTAATAAGAATAATCGAATTGAGCTTGCAAAATAGTCTGGATCTATTGGGATAGGTATCGGCAGCTGAGTGGAAAATGGAACCCTTTCATCACCTCCCTCAAATATAAAGTTCCTAGCCCGGCTGCTCAGAAAATGGAGGTTTCAAATCATTTGGGTTGGGAATTGAGTTCTCCTTCATACAACCCGCTTCATCATAAGCAAGTAATCAAGATTGTTACCAACTTATTAATACCTGCTATTAACAACTTCATAATTGAGCACTGGTCCATTAGTAGGGGTTGGAACTGACCGAAACAGATTAAACTTTTTGTACCCCCCCCCCCCCTCGTAGGATATTGGATCAGCGATGATGCGATCTCACAGAGATCAAAGGTGAAGGTCTGACATATAATAGGATGGTATCATACATGTCTAAGGTCAGGGTTCAGTACAATATCACAAAGTTCAGGGTTCAGCGTAATTCCAGTGATCATATGTCGATCAGAGCACGTCCGACATTTCTTAGACTATGTACGTCAGTGTCTCATGACCTGTAAGAGTATTGTGGAATGGGTTTGAACTATCAACCCACCTCCTGACAACATTTGATTACCTTTGTCAAATAGTGCTAAGAAACAGAGAAGTTATAAAGATATTTCTTACCATTGCGATAATCTTAATGATTTTTGTGATGAAATATCTTATTTCTCCATATGATGTCCGAGAGTTATACAATGAGATTTAAAATGTAGTCACTTGGTAATTTGCATACCAATTTCCATTCCAGTTGTAAATTGAGAGCTTTCCAACGTGTGGCCAATGGTTTTAGAAGAAAGATGACCAAGTTACAGTTCCCTAGTAACGCATTGGTTCTAAGCGAAATCGTTGTAAAATGAAGTTGAAACGTCACATTTTTAGAGTAGAAATTGTCTTACTCACGTACCCCAGCCAATACTGTATATGTATATATTATATCCATGTACAAATTTTGAATCCCTTCCCCTCCATGTTCTTGGTCTACCTCCTAACTTGAGGAGAATCCAGAATACGAATTCTATAAACTCTTCCATCCGCTATTCGGGTCTTTTTTTCCGAAACTACTGAACCCAAGTTCGTGAAATTTGGGTATAAAACCGGTAGGGGGTCCAAGTACGAATGCATCCTCGGTATCGAAATCCGTCAACCATGAAGAGCAGAAATATTTAATAATCTTTCAAAAACTTTTAAGATGACAACACTAGATTGTCCTTTGGTATTGATAGAAACCACATCAACGAATCGAATGAGCTCACCCTAATTGCTGCACATCTGTGTACTAATTCACCGGTTTGTAATGGTGTGATGGATTGAGATGATATGCTGACGAATAATAAAAATAAGACACGATGAATTTCTCTCCCCTTGTATTATCATGACAACTAGGGCGGAAGATTGAGTTCATGCATATTTTACCAACAACCCCAAAAACATCGTAACAAAAGAGTCATCAAATCCGAAGGGTAGCGGATGCCTTCAGCTGATTATGTGGGCCGGAGCCGAGGGCGAGGCGAGGAGAGCTACATGTAAGGAGGACGTAGCACCATGTAAGGGGAGCGGTGATGGGCGGGTTAGGCGGGGTGTGAGCGCTTTGAAACTAAATGTAGTGCTTATGAAACAAGAAAAGAGAGGCCCACTATGAGGAGGGCTGATAAATTGTAAATTAAATCGGGAAGCAGGTACACAATGGGGTGAGCAAGGCTTGACAACCTCTGAAAAAGGCTGCGGGAGCGAAGGGGGTAAGGTTTCTTAAGGGGGAGAAGCTCTCCCTTCTCAGAATGGGGGAAAAAGAAGGGAGTTTTCTTAAGGGTTGCGTGAAAAGGGGTGGTTTACCCCTTGAAGGGTGGGAGAGGGAGGTCGGCCTTTGTCCGGACAAGTTCACCCCTCCTGTCTTGCCTTCCCTTATCCGCCCAATTCTATTGTGATCTTCCCTTGTCTACTGTCCTGTCTACAGCACCTCTGACCCACAACTCAAGGCCCCCAAACTCGACCGGAGGGGTTGGTGACGTTGCGGGCTTAGAGAACGGTAGAACAGTGGGGCTTGAATGGGGTTGTAAATGGCCACCAGCATGGATATATCAAATTTTAAACATAATGTTCTTTTGAAGCCTGGAACGTCCCACGTTGTATGACACAATCCAGCTGTACCACAATTACAGCTGCATTTTACGTACCGATCCGCTGTTTTTAAAAATGTTTGATCATCTCCTTCATTCAAGTGTGTTCAATTAAGTTCGTCATCTAAAAAATGTTCATTATTAAAACCAAAAAACCAAAAACCATACTGCCTGGTTTTGAGGGTGGTGAAATAGAGAGGGGAGATTGATTGATGCTTATTTATTGATCTGTACAAAAGTTGGTCCTCTCTTACTTTTTGACAGAAAACAATTTCTCTTGATATTATTACTAAAAAGTCACATCCGGTATAAGAAATGCATAAACGTTGTTTCAAATATTAAATTGAAAATTAAAACTTCCTGTCAATTACGTTTGAGCCTTTTTTAGGGTTGATATAGATTATTTGCAATTGGTATAATTAATGGAACTAGTCTCATGTTACTAAATTTAATTAAAAATTAAAGGAAACTCTTTTATCTTCCATGTATTTCATAAACCACAATTCTTGAGCAATAAATCAACGTTTCTCAAAATTAATCATTGACACTCCTGTATCAAATAGAATAGGATTACTGTTAAAAAATAGTATACTTCGAATAAGGAACGATATATTGCAGTATTATGATGGGGCGCTGGAATCATATTAGTTGCATTACTAGTTTCTGTGTTGTGAACTTGATCAATAAATTTACAGTTATCAAATAAGTAAGAGGGCTTCGTTGATCTTAATATTTCAAATAACAACACACCAGTTCTGTAAACACGCCATTCTCTTACATTTAACCAGCTATTATGTAAGCATGCTGATTTGGAAACTTTAAAATGATCCTCAAGCACGTATTTTGTGCAGTTTGCATCATAATGAAACATTTCACCATTCACATCAATGTATGTTAAGATTGCACAAGAGTTTTCCCAATATCTTGCCAGCCGTCGCAATGGTACAGTCGCGTTCGTATAGTCTTTTATACATTCAATACTACGCTGAGGTAACTTGGCTTTTAATAGTTTTTCCGTCTACTATCACTCCTATATTTTTGAAATTTTTTCCATATTTTAGTTGCTCTGAGTTGATTATTACAGATGGGAGACTATTTTATTCAAGCTGGGCTAAAAAATGTTGAGAATCCAGCGGTTGTACCTTATATTTATCAGAATCAATGAAATCGACACTGATCCACTGCCCTACTCAAACCCTCATCTCAAAGGTAGGTACATCACTGTGCCAATCTCATTAGGCTCGGTAACTGCCACCACGATGGCTCCACTACATTTTTGTGTGCTAATCTTCTGCTTTTGCGAACTCAATCATGCCAGACAGAAGCGTTGGTGGGTATTTTATTTAATCTAGTTGAATTCCATATGTTGTATTCGTGGATTTCTACGACATGCCAATATATAGTATACTACACCATTGAAGGTTCTCAGAAATCAGCGTTTGTTTCGTAAAAAGGGACTAGTAAAGTTTGTTGTTCACAGTGTTATACTCGTATGTATTGAAGACGAAGTCATTGTGGAAGTCAATTACAAGGTAAGACAAACTGATCAGCTGAAGGCTGTTGAGGCTAATTTCACCCCTGATCAAGTTATAATAATAAAAACGGGCTACGTTTATTCTATCTTTTAAATTTCAGTAGAATCTCTAAGTGGATCTAGAAAGCATTCCGTTGTTGTTTATGGTCATACTCGGCTTTGATGAGTTTTCCACTGTAATTACTCTCACCGCAAACTTCGATCACTTTGCTTATATCAGACGTTAATAAACCAGCACTTTATTAGAGAAAATTGAAAGCTTCATTATTGGATCGGAAACAACTTGACTGAGTTTCCCATTTTCTACAACTAAATTCAAGGTATTATTTTTAATCTGTCCTACACTACGCCCTCCACTCTGCTTTCAATTGGGAATTAGCTAAAACGGTGGTGAAGTGGTCCGTGGTGTTTCGATGACCTCTGGCTTAAGGTTATTTTTGGCAGTTGTTACTGATATTTGTTCACTATTGATTTTCGATGTACTTAGAATCCTGATTTGGTAATTTATTAAATTTTTAACCCAACGAGTATAAAATGTCGTTATTACCAGACTGTCGTAACAAATTGATTTCCAAATCTCTAATTGCCCCTGGGTGTTCTGCATTAATAGTCTTTAAAACATTTTCTAATGAGTTAAAATTGGCTAATGGTGTTACATCAGTTTCATAATTCCACGATTGTCGCAGTCTTCCCGTGAAATCGAGTTCCACCCGATGTTCCACTCCAATAGCTGTCACTTTTCTGCCATGACTAGTCATATTGAACAAAATATTACGAATTAAACTAATTGAATTAGTTTAACTTTCGTGGAAATAAAGACAACGTTCCATCTTACTCCGTTTTTATTTTAATTAAATTAGGTCAAGTGAACGTTGAGTTTAAGTAGGAGTTACGTTTTTTGTAATATTATTTTCAAGATTCAATATCAAAAATAAATGTATTTTTTTAATTAGTTGTAATATAACTATTTAAGAAATATGTAGCGGAAGGTTTTATTTTCTCTTAAATTTTCAATTATTTCAGTTCTCTGCATCGCCATTTCAGTATTTTTTTATTTTTTATTTTTTTTTTTGTGTGCATTACGATTGTTGCTAGTCCAATTCCACCTTTGGCACTGGTAATTCCCGGCCACAGTATTGAAGTGTACATACTCAAAATCGACCAGTAAACCTTCCCGACACCCGAGTTCCAATCGACATAGTTGTTTTTCAAAATCCAGTTCCAGAAGGCAATCCGGATTTCTGATCCTTCGGTTCATGCAGACCAACGGTTTGAAGATCACGTCCGGTCAAAAAATCCCGAACTTGCCAACATTTACTCGATTTCAGTGATGTCCGGGTAGCGTCGATAGTGAATCTGCTGAGTGATACCCGATGTGGATACTTGTAGTTTATATCACTTCAAGTTCTGATAGAGACACGCTGAGGAGGTAGTCGAGTACTTCCTGGTCGTTATATTTTGGTCCACGCTTGTTAAACTCGAATGTGGTCTGCTCAGATAAAAAGACGGTCCCCACGCTAACTAATTAGGTAGCTAATTTAAGTAGATGAGATGAAATAGTGTAGTTTGTTGATTAATTCAGTTTTAAGCTTTTAGTTAGATTAGTTATAGGTTTTCTGTGACTAAAGTTTTATGTTTTAAGTTAAATTACTATTTTTATCGCCCACCGTCCATTTGTATGGAAAATGGAAAAATACTGCTCGATGCTTTATTTGACACATGAAACCAAAAAATTTCACGTGACCCTTTTTTTAAGACCCTAATCAGTGATTGATCTCAAACCCTTCATCCTCTACCCAGGATACACCACTAGCAGGTGAATTGGTTATCAATCGAAAAAATTTTTTTCGTTATACCATAAAAATATGGCTTTTTATGCTCCTTCAAAATTATTCTCGATGTTCTCATTCAGTTGTCATCGGCCTTCTCAGTAGATGTCTTGAAATGTGGTTTCTCCCGGTACCTCATTACCCTAACCAAATCCAACCTCTAATCTTCCTATTTCGAAATTCGTTAATGTGATCCACACTAACTTTGGTCGAAGTCATTGTGGAACTGCTCTAAACGTGGTTGCATGGGATCACCACAAGCTATATAGTTCAGTTCTTGCCCTAACACGTCCAATCCCCAATCACCGAGCTTTCACTACTTTCTCGGTAATCCAAAGGCCATTGTTTTGGAAAATAGGTGACTTGCAGAACTCCATCTCAAGTGCACACTAGTGGTGTAAATGCACTCGATCTGCCTCCTGCCTCGCTGTCATCCTCTATACGTTCATCCCTTGCAGCTGAATTATCAACACGATCCCAATCTCAGTTATTTTTGCACCAATCGGAAGTGAAGGTCCGTTGTGAAGCAATGTATCAGGTCTCAGAGGTCGTGACGAGCGTAAAAAAGGCTGCAAAATATTACACTTAGGTTAATTATGTCTGTGTTAGACAGCCCTTCTAAGAGGCTCATCGGACCTTATCAAGACATTGCTTCCCATGTACATTCAGAAATAAAACCCTCTGATAGAGCAACTGAAATGGAACGAGATTAACTAAAAATAAGCGCAAAATGAATGCTTCCACTTATTCTCCTCTACCTCCTTCTCAACTGAATTGAAGCTTGTGAGACAGCGTTATGGCCTAGTACATTTATATAGTATTCACTGTGCTCGAGGGCTGGCGCAAGGCACTCATTGTAGTATCCACTCCCAGTCCCTCCGGTAAAGGCAGGCGTCCCGATTTTTCCAAATGATGAGCGAATGGATGATTGATTGTACAGTAGCCAAAACTTATTTTTATCTGAATCTAACAAAAACCTCCCCTTTACCTTGGAAAGTTTTTGAGGCATTGTTATGTTTTAACAGTTCATCATCAAACATTATCCCTTAGGGTTGATTGGTCGAGAAACGCTGGATAAGCTACTGGAACATCCCGGGTCGATGTTGGGTTTTGAGACGAATTTCGTAAACTTTGGTACAGTGGTTTCTGTGCGTACGGCGGGTGGATTTTCTCTTTCGATTCATGAAATCTACGAATCTTGACCAACAACAGTTGTTCAATATCAATCGTTACTATTGAGGAGGGGTTAACATTATTTTCTCAGTCGAGTACAATGGTTCATTCTTAAAAATAATAAACCAAAATGGTCGATTTTTTAGAATTTGTATTTTTTGAGTTTATCCGTTCGGCAAACGAACTTTTCAATTTATTACACAATGTAATATTATTATTACTACTTACTACTAAATTTCCGATACATACATTCCAATACACCATACATCCCAATATTAGTATGTTGGAAGCTTTATTCCATTTTACATGGCAGTCAAATTTTATCTAGTCAAGTACGAATCGCTGAGTCGAACATGGTGTTTTCAATTCCTTTACCTGCATTCAACCGTCAACCGCGAAACTAATAACCCCCACCTATCCGGCCCAAACAAAACGATTCAGGTAATCGCATTACCAGTTTATAATGCCCGTCTGTGCCGCGGAAGCACCAGACGAGAAAACTCGGTTAAAAACTCCAAACGTTATATGAAGAAGTGTGTAAAATGACCAGTTGGCGTCGGCTTTGCTCCTCCCTCGGGAGCACTAATAACCGTTTTATTGTTCCATGGGATGAGAACGATCGTGGAAAGGGGGTAAATAAGAGTGGAAAGAGGGGGGGATTGTTTTTAATTAAAGGGTTGCTATAGAGTATTTATATAAGTCAAGTTTTTCTTGCTCGCAAGAGCTTTTTTTCCCCGCTCCGGTTGGGAATTATTTTTTAACTTTTGCCGTCCGCGTTCCTCGCCCGACGTCGTGCATTTCTAATCCGCCCGTCTCTCGGCTTAAAGAATTGAAGTTGCACGGTTTCTATTCATTAAGGGGCGGTTGCAGCTTTGTTTTGGTTGAGTCAGTGCGGGATGAAAACGGGTTCAAATGGATGTGGTAGAAACAAGCAGCGCCCATCACACAGGATGTGCCAAAACCAATCCTTCTTCTCTCTTGTCTTCAAATTTGTAAATACCAAAGTTGTTATTTGTAATTCTTCTTTGCAAAAAGTATTGAAAATAAGGGTAGATTTTCAAAACTAAGATGCATCACTCACTTTTGTTGGTTATGACAATTCATAACAAAGCTGATATCAGAATACTTACAATAGTACAGTACTGTATGTCGGTATAAAACTAGAAACCCACGAATGGAACAAAGGAAATTTTTGGAATTAAAATACAACAATAATTACGCTGTATCGTTCGTCAGTTTACTAGACGAGTTGTACCATTTTGACACTTGCACATTCACCTTCATGTTGACGTTCTAGTTTCATGTTCAACATCAGCGTTATTTTGAAAGTTTTCGATGTACTGATATTTTAGAAATATTTCAGCCCTTTGATTTCACCTTCTAAGATTGAGACTGACAATGATGGTGAGAATTCAATTCTAAATGAGATTTTTGATCCTAGTTTCTATAATTTTGGTTGAGTAGTTCCTGACGAAGAACGAAGGCCCATTGAGGGGGGGGGGGGGGGGGGTGGAATGTGAAAACCCCAATTTTGAGGACGGTTAACATTTTTGTCTTGGTCGATTACAAAGGTTTATTATTGAAAATAATTTAAAAAGCTGCATCTGAACTTTCCGATAAATTTCGTCGAGTTCTTTTCAACTCCAAAATTTTTTAAATTTGTTTTTCAAGCCAATAATTGCAGTCGGAAGTTGGTAGGAATGATTGGTAATACTGGTACGAAGTTCGCGTTAGGTAACCAAACTTTGGTTCAATATGGAATGCATTGTGGCCATCGATGGTGTGGTCCTATTGCAACGGACAAACTGATTGTTTATCCATATACCGTAATGCAGGGATGGATATGGAGCGCTGCTCTGCTGGGAATAGACGAGCTCGGCCAAGTGTGTAACCACCATCGATTATAAACAATGGAGCAAAAACAATGCTTCTACATATTGCCTACCTACGTAGTATTCTTGGTTTCTTCTATTTTCTTTATTTTTAGCACCTTGTTTGATGGAGCCATCAAGCCCTCAAAACGTTGGCACTACATTCAATCATATGTTGTAGGTTTCACCCTCTAGAATGGATGAATCCTGACTGAAATCCATCTATCAGATCCAGTCTAATGGAAGATAGGTATGTTTCTCCAACCGTGATCGGATTGTTATCGTAAGTAATTAGCCAACTGGTAGGCATTGTGGCGCGCCTTTTCCAATAAATCAACCATGTCCGATCAGAGGATTTCTCCGACAAGGCTACTCCGAGCTTATTGGCGGAGCTACAAGCTTCGCCCATCAACGTCCTCGTATTTCCACGTAGGCCCCTCAGCGCCCCAGAGCCTCCGGCTGGCAGGTCGGGAAGCCGCCACGAGGAAGGCAAACGGGGTCGGGAACCTAAGAGGATTACGTCCTAAATGTGTCAAGCTTTCTAAGGAGTAATTAAGTCAGTGCACAGTTTTCAGAGCACTTAGTTCACAGTTTCGCTCATTACGGAGGCTTAGCCGATAAAAACTCTCGTGACAAGAGGGAACTTCCTCCTTCTGAGGCGTCTTCGCAGTTAAGCTGAAATGATTCCTCGAATATTCTTGATGGGAAGGCTTCTTTGCTAAGTACGTAAAATGAATTTGATGTATACAGTTTACGTATTCGTTTCACGTACATGTTCATCGCTGATCAAAGTTCTTATACGAAACAATTTGTAGGCCATTAATTGACTGTTGGGGATGCAGTGGTATAGTTTTGAATACTACCACTTTAGGTCAGGCTCATATCTTCCTCCTATCCGTAACACGATTCTTACAGATTCTGCATGTTGGGTATTGAAAAGCATTTCAATTGTATTAAAGCATGAATCTCAGTAAAATTTAGATAATGAAACAGTAATTAACTTGAGTGTAACAGCACGGTTTGATTGATCAATAATAAAATTACCATCAAACGATTCAAACCCCAATCCGCTCACTAAGCGAAATTGAGTAGGTCCTATCTTGAGTTTTGGTGGAGTTGTGTGGAAAACAGTGGTTTCTGACCATTTTGTTTGAGTTAAATGTATTAAACGTTTGTAAAGTATACAAGTCATTTATATCTGAAGCTGGGCGAAGGAAGAGGTGCTAGCGATAAACCTTGTTGCTGTTGAATTCATTAGTTGAAGTGTGTTAGTTGAAGCCCTTCATGTAAAAATGAACCTCCAAATCCATTGGGCCTTTAATATACAGGGTGCCTCACGTAAATCCGTCAAACTTGATCCTTATATTCTGGAACTAATTCGTGTCTTAGAATCCCACGAAAACTTTTCTTGTTTTCGATATCAGTCACTAAAAGGTTCGTAAATTCCTTAATTCAAAAAGTGGGAGTAGACGATTGAAAAATTGGAACTCAAGAGTGAGAAATAAGCCCGGAATCAAATCTGGAAAACGACCTTTTTCAAACTGTCATTAGTCTTTATTGTAACTAATGTAATTGATCGGCTGTAATGGACATGACTTCTTTTTCGCGTTTCTGAATGAATGAATTATTGAAAAAAGCCAACCTCTCGAACATCCTCGTTTTAGTTTATTATTTTCAATAATGAACTTTTGTAAAGGACCTAGAACAGCAAATTAAAACCCCTCTACAACTTGTTGGTTGGAAGGTGGGTAGATTTCAAAAATCAAATGAAAAATTCTGTTTGCTGTCCGAAGCTTTTCTCTAAAAACTACTGAACCAAAGCTTATAATTGGGCTCAAAAATTCCACACGGTCTGGATCAAAAAATTTTTGAAACCCCCGTTTCAATGGATCAAAAAATTTTAAACTTTCTTCAAACATGTTCTTCATTTTGAGGCATTTTGAGACGATTCCTGATAAAAATATATTAGTTATTCACATTAAATTGCCCAAATTTCCATAAATGCGATCTAAAAATAACAAAAAATGGCTCAAAACGGCTACAAAATCAATAAATTTTATATTTTTGGCAAACTATTAGACAGATGAAGCTTGTCAGCAATGAAGTACGAAATCACAAAATTTATGCACTAAACTATGAAGAAAAATGTATTTAAATTGCACTATCATTTGTTGAAAATTGATTTAAAAAACGCAAAAAAAGGTCTATCCCACTTTGTTGGTACTTTTCTTCTGCGTTGGTGTTTTGAAGTATGACGCCATCTGTGTTGGAGCAAGACCTTGCGATAAATGGTGGCTTGCCGAAGGAGGTTGTTTAAGTGGACTCTGTTTCTTGAGGTATTGCTCCATTGGACAAACAAAATGCTTGGAAACCATGACAATAACTTGTATCCCCACCTGCTTTCCTGTTGTCATCATCAGTAGGTCTCATACAGGTTTCATTGACTCATCATTGAACTCAGCGAACGTCGCATAATGATGGTTCAGAATTCAAATTAGCAGGACAAAAAGATACGTTCTCTCAAGTATTTGAACGAACAAACCACCCTGTCTTAAGATTTTTTGATGCTGAAAACGATGGTGGTGATTCAAATTTTTATCATCCACCACTTATTGGTTACTATCATGTCAAGGTATTTTATTATTAAATCAATTCAGCATTGTAGAATTAAACATATCGTCGTTAGACTCCTCACTCGATTCCTCAGATCTTTGTAACAGCTCTCTAACAGACTTATTCAAACCTTCTTTTTCCCTTCCTGGTGCTGCTGAGAGATGTCGGAGGCTGGTGATGAGAGGGTCTGATGAGATTAGAAGATGGTGAATAATGTCTGTGTTGTTCTCAACTCTTGAATGTAGGCGAGAATTACACTCTCTGAATCTCTTGAATTCTTTGTGGCGAATTTCCACAACGTCCTCGTGTATATAAATATTATAATATGGGACTACGATTTTTGGAACTGGAAAGCGATTGTGGAAATCATTTTGAGAATAAAATTGAAATAACATCGGATTAAAGAGTAGCTAAAACGTTGAAATTTTCGTTCTCCTGACTTCTTATGGCTCTTCATGACTATAATTATGCTTTTAATCGAATCTATCATGTTTTTACAACACGTCACAGTTGATTTTAACCTTCGCAAGTCTTTTCAAAAAAAGTTGTATTCTAATAAAATTGCAGGTTTTTGTCATTTTCTCTATTTCAGAGAAAAACAATGTTCCAATGTGAGAAAAAAAATTAATTGATTAAAAACACATAAAACTGTTACTTACCATCAGTAGAAGACGACATGATACCGGGAGGAGAACCAATTGACTGAACCTTCACAGTGCTTCAGGATGTGCTGATTTGACATGATCCGATGTCGCTGTTTAATAACGATAGGCCAAAACACGTCTGTTTCTTATCATACCGTCTGGGACCGTGAATTGACTAACGATTCCAAGTGTCAGCAGATTAAAAACATGCGATGAAGCTTTCGGACTTTTGTCCAGCTAGATATCCGTTTTGAACCACTGTGCGTCGGTGATAATGATTTCAGAATGGATTAGAGTATTGATGATAGATTTCCAAGCAGAGGAAGAGGTAGTGCAATAATAGTGTGGGGTTTCAAGCTGCCTCAAATCATAGCTATTCAAGATGGTTGAGTTACTCTCAGGTGTTCTAATCGTATGTGCAAAGTGTTTATTAATAACGATGCGAATGGGAACAGCATTATATCTGTTCAAGGCGTGTTGGATATTGTTTGTACCCCTTTTCGCGATTCTTGACACTGCCGATTTCAGAGATAGTCTGGCACCTTCTAGCGTGGGCATTACTCGCCTCAGCCCACGAAGGGGTAACTATACCTCCAATATATTCCATCACCTAGAATTTTACGCGGTAGCAGAGCGTGATTACGATCTATAGACCCTTCATAATTTACTATCCTGAAGACTCCCTTGCCCTCCCAGAGCCCCCTTAGACAAAAGGCCTTTAATATATTGCCCCCTGGGTTATTTCTTATAACCCCTGCCTTGATTATTGCGATCCACCCAACCTCACCTCTTCAGCCTCTTCCCCCATCCAGCCTCCCTTATGTTACAAAGGTGAGCTTACTCACGAACCTCTTTCTGAGGAAACAACTGAGAGACATAAAATATTTTCGTCACTGAACAGGGAGAGCTTCAAGGATCTGAATGCGAAACCTAAAAACAATTAAGGCAGGGGTTTCACGACATTCTCAACTTTGTCAATAGAACATGATGATGTGGCAAGGTTGGAGAAAAGTATTCATAGAACGCGAAGAAAACTGTCTCTGTATTTCTTAGTCTTCCGATGAATGTTCATCTTAATTGTATAATTCAGTTTTGTCACATAAAAAGTCTACTTTAAGGACAAAAGACAATCTTCGTTTACTGTGCCGAGCCAATTTTGATAAAAGTATGAAATTTATCAGTCAATTCTTTTAATAATTTTAGCAATTTAGCTTCTCAACTGCTGCTCATTCACTTGTCCAACGAACCCGCTTTCCTTTGTTCACAAGAGGCGCATTTCAAACCCATTAGTCGAGAGGTTTTACTTAAGCCCCAACTCTTTTAGAGCCTTGGGAGAATGATCAACGCTATTGGAACGTACGCGGGGTACAGAATAGCACAGTTGGAATAGGAGCACTAGACTTCTAGTTAACGTTATCGCCATACATTCCAGAGGTGTCCTTGTGACACCGATGGAACCTCCTCATTGGTCTATCAGCTTTGGCATCTGTTTAACATCCAATCAATTTGGTTTTATTACTTGTGCGTTTTAAGCTAGAATGTACACTACCTCGTAAATCATCTCCTTCTGGTATGCCCCAGCCCAAATTTACTTTTTGTTTTTCTTTAAATGCAGCATCAGGCTATTTTCCTTGTTTTCCCTTCCAGTATTTTTTCTGCCGGCATTAAACAGTTATGTCCAACGGGAAAATGAGGATTCCCCACCGTTCCCCACCGTTTTCTGACAAGAGCTTCTGTTATTCGGTTGAACAGGCCATGATTGCATTCCGAATGAGAAGCATGCCGTTCTTGGAAGGCTTCCATAGCACGGACCATCAACCTGTATACCGCGATAGAGAAAGCAAATTGAAAGCTCATACGGCAGGAAAATTTTATAGCGGGATTCTCCAAGGGATTTGAAGTGAACTCACTGGTTAATATCGTTGAAACGTGTCCGTGGAGCAGTGGAAAACGTACCATCTCATAATTATGTGTTCCAGAAAACCATCTTCAAATTCTGACCCAAAAGTGCTCGGTCTCGGAAAAACGATTAACATAAACTTCACATAATCCATGGTTGCTCTTAATTTTGTGACTCTTAATTTGTTATTCCATTAATAGGGGGTCAAGTGGAGGATTCATGTGTAGAGTGTACGGTGCTAGGCTCGCAGGCCCCCCTGCACAACTCAATTCAATGATCTCCTGGTGAACTTGGGACAGTTTCACTGTGAACTTCTCCAGAGGTGCCCACAGGGGGGGGCTATGACGCAGACTGCGTCATTAAAATTCTTGGGGGGGGGGGGGGGGTGTTCCAAAAAAATGTTGGGGGGTAAAGTTCACTTCTTTTCTTTTTCACTTGCATAGGTTCTTCACTCATGCTGGTTTAATTGAAGCGTCAAGAAGCAGTATTTTACCTGAAATTAAAAAAGCTCTTTGTGAGTTCTAAATAATCTCAAGAAATATACAAATTTTGTCTATTGCCGGCTGGATTTGAAATTTTTCAATACCTAAATAAATCTTCTTTTAATTTTAGATAAAATAAGGGGTGCTAACGAGTATTTTTTACATTTTTGTTTCGGGGAGGGGTACCAACTTACATGGGCTGGTTCTAAGTTGAAGGAGGGGGGAGAGAGTGCGTCATGAAGCTTGGGGGGGGGGAAGGGGGGGGGGGAACCCCAGACTATTTAAACCATTTTATAAATTTGAACGTGTTTTGAATTGCTTACCAACCGGTGCATCGGACCGAGCGGTACGGTGAAGATTTTTTTTTTAAATTTAATGCATTATTGAAAAGAATACAGTTAACAAGTACAAAATAAATTGCTTAATGCTACTCCCCTCTTTAAGCTTGCACTTGTGCTGAGGGGAGGAGTCTCTACAGTCATTTCTTCTAACCTCTAAATAAATTTTTCGATAACCTATGAAATCAATTACATATTATTACTTTTAATGGCAAAACGACACAACCATCCCTTGAAGGTTTCGACAAAAAAAATCCTTTGGTCCCTTCTTGAAGGAGTTTACAATTTCTATTTTCCTCAATTTGTTTGGGAGCCCGTTGAACAGCAACGCACCTCTGTATCGAAGCTTTTTTGCCCCAAGGTTGTCGAGCGAAAAGGTGGTCTGATAATCGTTTCCCCCCCCGCTTCGAGTACCACTTCTAACAGCGACGGGCAATTTTCGAGCTTTCAGATCTCTGTATGTTTTTAGGATCGTCGACCGCTCTACCAAATTTTGGATTTTTAGTACTTTGAATTCCTCAAACAAGGCAGTTATTGGGTAATCTGACTTCCTCCTGAGGAGAACCTTCAGAATCCTCTTTTGGGCTACGAACAATGAGTCCACACCCACCCCATCCATTAACGCCATACATGAGAATGGACTGCACCACGGCAAAATAAAACATTCTCTTGGAGTCCAGTGTGAGGAAATTTCGTACTTCCCGGCAAATATAAAGTAGATCCTTTGGGGCCGCCCTTCAAGCGCCTCTTCAACCAACTTCGAAGTTTAAACTCCGACACGAGAATTGTAGCTCACGTTTCGGCTATCAAATTGGGGCTCGAGCGGCCCTACCTGGTTCAGAATTCATTCCGGGAGTTTCGCCATATGTGTTTTTATAGGCAAATAATGAATTATTAGAGGGTTAAACGCGCCTCTCGTCCCTACTATGAATTATGCATTGTTATTCTCCGGTTCAACCTTCGCCCTACCCTTAACGATAAAACCATTCGTCTCAGTTTCTCCATCTATCTCCAGAAAAAAAAACCGTTAACCCAACCGTCTCATTTCTCCGCCCACTCGGTTTTCTGTATCGCGCTCTGGCGGCGAAACCGATTTAATCCCTCAGTACCACCTAAATAAACGTTTAAAACGGGGAGCGGGAAAAACGGCTTTACTCCGTCCGTGAAGAAAAAGCCAAGCTTGGAAGTGCCTATAGACGAATGGAACCGCGTTTTTAAACTCACTCCCTGTGCTCCCGCCCACTACCGGTAAATCACTCTTTATAGCTCAGCCCGTTAAGTTCTGATCTCGTCTCGATACCTCCAACGCCTGTTTAGCACTGAGGAAACTGTGAATGGAGCGCCGCAGAATTTGAGGGGACGGCTGCATTTTATTTAGAAAAAAGAAAAGTAAAACTCCAAGTGAAATGGGTTAGTCGTAAAACGAAATGAACATTCGAATTAGGATGAAAAACATTGTCTTTGCATCTTTTGAACCGAGTTCCTTTCTAATTAGGAATAATCACATCAACAAAATTTGTTGATTTGAAGACATTTAATAGACAAAGATAGATTCAATTAACCCACAAGTTCTAAATCCACATACATCACAATTTGAAATCCATGTGAATTTACTTTATATTGATGAATATTGAGGTATTCAATGATTCACGATGGCGGTTTTTCATAAACTTCGGAAATGACTAATAGTTGAGCCTGATGTGCTTGAGTACACGTGGTCATGAGTAGTGTATTCCAGATAAAAGTTGTTTCTACTTCAATATATATAACGGTGTTTTATGCTTTGCAGTTGTTACTATCTTCGCCCGCGTTGTTCTTAAGTTTGGCCGTCATAAGGAATTTCACCTTCCTAGAAATGGTTGAATTTGGAAAAGAAGAGTTATAGATGGTCACTTCATGGCACAGAAAACGAAATTACTGACAGTTTTTCAACTTCAGAAAAACTAGGTAAAATCAGTCACTCCACTGTCGTGTTTTGGGACCACTGCTATACCTCGTATACACTGCTGACCTTCCAGAAGTCGAAAATGACATAAAAGCTACCTTTGCTGATGACACTGTCATCCTAGCCATCGGCCAAGACAACAACGAATCTGTTACTAAATTGAACCATCCTATCTCCAAAATAGAAAGATGGTCTGTAAAATGGAGGATCAAAATGAATGAGACCAAGTCGATACATGTGTATTAACTGAAAGCTACAGTACATTCCGACTTTCTTCAATGGTTAATCACCTCGTACGCCAACGAGGCAAAATACATGGGGATGACGCTCGACGCAAAGTTGCGGTGGAAATCACATGTGAAAAAAAAAAGGAAAACGAACTATGCCTGGAATACAAAAAACTTTACTGGCTCATGGGACGACGCTCAGTCTTGCCAATAAAGAGCAAACTTATGATCTACTAACAAGTCCTCAAGCCTGCATGGACTCATGGATAGGGCTGGGCAGCCTAATATTGCAATAATACAAACATTTCAAAATAAAGTACTCAGGGACGTAGTTAATGCTCCCTGGTACGTGAGAAATGAGAACCACCTTGAATTGGATTCGGTTCAAACCGAAATACACCGATTTGCTGCAGCCCATCAACAGAGGCCATGTCAACGAAGAGGCCGACCGTCTTCTCGACGTTGAACACCTTGATAGAAGGTTGAAAAGGAAAAAAAAACACATGAATTAGTGTTGTGAACCTAGTTATAGTGTAACAGTGTCCAGTGATTGTGTAGGGACGCCAAACTATCAGTATATATACAACATACCGGCTACGTTTGCATGTTTTGATTAAGTTAACATCATGTCAGAATAATATCACTAATTAGTTATGTAAAAACTAGATTGTGATATAAAAATGAAGTCATAAAAAAAAAAAAACTCCACTATCAAGTGGCAAGTATACACTTCCGACCCCAAGGTTTAATTCGCATCAGGGGGGGGGGGGGGGGGAAACAGAGGACGTAAGGCTCACTCTAGAAACGCAAGAATTCCTGGGGAGACCCAGACGGTTATTTAACCTGACATAGCAATAAGATGGGTATGTACCGTGGTACTGTACTGTACGTGGTACTGTACAGTGGCAGGTACTTTCAAATTGATGACCATAAGTAACACTGGCACATTAAATTGCAGCTCATTGATTGCATGTATACCTATAAGGAAAATAACATCAAAGCGAAAATTTATTGTTAAAAACAAACCCACTCCATCTCTCATGATTCATCTTCGTTAGTACTCACCTCTGGTTCATTTCCATCTCCTAGGTACCTATTCATTGAGAGCTGACAGGTTTTCAGAAGAATAGTGTGGACCGTCATAGCTTTAATTACACTTTACACCCTTGGATCTTTTTCAAAGTGCCCCCATAAATTCGGAGGAGGTAAGGCACACCAGTCATAAGCCCCTGCGATTTTTCTTCCATAGTCACCCAGTCAACTGTGGTTCAACTTTTGTAATTTTGTACTTTCTGATGTTTGGTCAAAATATGGAATATTGCCCTTAGGATACTGGCTTCGTACCCTGCATTCTTCTTAATAATGTAAAACTAATTTTTAACACAAAATTCGCCGTTATTTTTATTTTTTCCCTGTCCAGTGACAACAGGTTCTCTCATAATCGTATTCATGTAGCAACGCAACAACGTACAACGTAGAAGTCGTAAAACAAAAATATATTGCTTAACAATGTTCCCTAATTACTATACTTGAAATATACCATAATACCTTTAGTTCAATTCTTGTACGAATAAAACTTTGAAAAATCGCAGGTAAAGCATAAAAGTCAACGAGGGACTGTCAAAAATTGGTAGATAAGGTATACAAGTCAAGACTGAACTGTTAAAAATTGTGGATTGTAAGAGGACATGGTTTATTCGGTTGAAATCGACTAGTGATTGATACAGGTAAAAATACGGGTTTAGAAGAAGATATACAGTGGCGAAAGGAACACAAAAGCACAGGAAAACTCAGTATAAACTTTGAATACAAGGGAACAACATTGTCAAAATCAAAATACTTACAATTAGCCATGGCTGCCAACTTGATAGAGTACAATTCTCTACATCACCTTCTACTTCAGCCTCTCTTCTCTTCTGCGTCTCTGGTTGTGCAGCGTTGGAGGGGAATACTCCAGAGGTCGGACTATAATTTAATCCAAATTTACTTTCTAAACCGGAAACTTTAGTTAATGTCTTTTAGTAATAGTTTCGTCACTCTGTTTGACATGCTGGTATGATGTCAGGAATTGCTGCATAAAAGCTGTATTGCCCACCCAACTTGTCGGACGTTTTTAATTATCAAAATAGTTCTTAATTATGAAAAGATGATTTATTATTAAAAATTATCCAAGGCGAAACGTAGCAACACAGCTACAATACGGTGTAATAGCTCGTGTAGTACGGGTTGTTTGAAGAAATAAGTACATAATTTGTAAGCTGTTACCGATAATTAGTTTAATCGTTTATTTTTTTCAAATCGTAGCAATAGTTCATTTCATCATTTAAATTAAGTGTTCGAGCAGGCGCGGCACACCATTCGGACTCTACCGGGAAGAAAAAATCCAATGAAGCGCGTTGAGGGGCTGAGGTTCCTCATTAACCAGTGGAAAAGCAAAAAGCGTGTACTTAATGATCAATCAATTATTTAATGAACCTTGATCTCCTTCGAGGGGAGGAAGAAAAAAAAACAGAATGATAAAAAGAAGGCGAGGAAAAAATTCTCATTTCACCCTTTGGTCCCTTACTAATTATTCAGATTGCCCACTACCTAAGGTAGGTCTATTCAAGCATTATTGAATGAAATATTACGTCGTTAGGGTTTTTATTTTCAAGTATTTATCATTAATTTGTTTGGAACACTTCAATGCGCGTGACTTTTTCACACAGCAGCAATGCTAGATTGGCTGTAAAGATTCAATAATTTATACTTTTTACAGAAAATAGTGGTTCTAGGCACAAGAGAATTAGTTTGTGTGTGGGTGTGTGTATGCGATATAAACCGGGGAAGGGAATCTATGGGTGCGTAACAATTTTGCTGATGATCGATTACAAAGGATCATTATTGAAAATAGTGGATCAAAATTTTGAACTTAACTGGAAACAGGACCGAAATGAGTTGCCGTCATTTGTTCTTTAGATACATTAGTATTTTCGACATTTCATAAATTGTTGTAGATGATTCTTAGTTTGATCGTTTCAGTGACATTATGGATCGGCGGGATTTTTCCACATCTGGGCGTAATATATGAGTTAAACTTAGGTTGAAAACATAGTAGATGAGTAAATTTTTCTGAACACGATTTTTGACGGAATTCGGTCGGTTATCGGTACCTTCAGCTTCTGTTTGCTTTTAAAACCATGGGGAAGCGGCTGTGTTTGCCTCGTTTTGTCAGTCTATTAACGATCAAAGGGGACGAGAAAGGTCGCAATGTAACTGGGGAATGAGATGAAAGCGATTTACATTGAATTGTCGAAGCGGATGGTGGGTTGGGCGGTGGGGAGTTGAAAACTGTTGCATTGTTATACCTAGCGAGTCGTTGAGTCGAGGGGGTGAGCGGTCGGATAGTCGGAGCGGAGGGGTTGAATTAGAGTCGGGGTTTGACGATGAGATCGTTTGGCTTTAGTCAGACTGATAGCACTTTACCACTACTGCACAAATACAACTCCCCCACCCTTCCAACAACCACCGGTTCACTACAACGCTGAAATTGGCTCAAATAGTGACGGCAAGGGGAGGGAGACCCGACAACGCAAATAAAAGATGGCCTCTCTACACTCGGTTTTGTGTTTTAATAAAAGACCACGTGAAATTGAGTACGTATTGATCTTTTTTTTTTTTTTTGCGTTTGAAACCCTTTCCGACGATTCATCACCGATATTGTCATAATTCGTATCGGGAATCTACTCGTAACGGGGACAAAGCTGATAACCAA
This sequence comes from Creontiades dilutus, assembly GCA_031894815.1. Classification (NCBI taxonomy): domain Eukaryota; kingdom Metazoa; phylum Arthropoda; class Insecta; order Hemiptera; family Miridae; genus Creontiades; species Creontiades dilutus. Next base: position 183,896 of record JAVIWC010001972.1, read on the forward strand.
TCAATCGGTATCCGCTTTTATTCACATCGTCGTTGGAATATAGAAAAACAGCCATCCTAATCTGTTGATCCGCCATTTTGCTTTCACCCATTGATCACCGTTAACTCCATACGTATATAATATTTTATCAGCAAAAAAATGTCGGACTTATGCAACTCTCATGCGTTGCAAGTAAATTGTAGTTTAATAACATAAAATAAGGCAATGTATAATCCTTAATTTTCGAACAACATATTAGGTTGGGTGATTATGAAGGAACCACTCTTTAGAATAAGGTATGTCCCTAAAAATGCACCCTTCCCCCACCTTGCTAAAATCGTTGTTTAACTTTGGTTTCCCGAGACGATAAAATTACTCTGCGACCAATAATACTATCGTGCGCAACCAAGATCAACCTTGTTTTTTCAAATAGCAACCCTCCATTTTCATTCCAATATCTACGCTACATTTCGTGAAAATATGACCCCTAAACCGATTTATTGATCTCGAGCTACCCGCTCAGTGAGGACTCAAAGACGCACATCCTTAAAGTTGCACCAAAATGCGAATATGCAAAGCACCCAAGTGTGTAAAAGTATGAGGGTATTTATTTACCGATTTATTGATCTGAATCCACGCACATCCTTAAAGTTGCACCAAAATGAGAATATGCGAAGTACCCAAGTGTGAAAAAGTATGTGGGTATTTATTTACTCTGAATCCACGTTTAACTGCATTTTTACTAAATTATCAACTCAAAATCAACTTAATTCAAGGAAGCTGCATTTTTTTCAAGGGCAGTACCATCCTGTCTATTTGAAAAGCTCTTCTGTAAGTTTTCCTCCTCTTCCTTCGAATGCAACTGAATGAAAGCGTTTTATTATTTGAGCTCCATTTTGGAGTTATCGTGAGCTAACGTGAACTTTTGTCGCTACCAGGAGTTTTGCCGTTACGCATAAAGATTAGGTGATTGTTTAACTTCTCAGGGCTCTCTACTTTTAATTTCTCGAGATTGAGAAAATCTGAAGGAAGGAGGCCCAGTACTTTCCAGTAGGAAAGAGGTTTTTCAATAGAGAGTAGTTGAATTGTTACGGTTATGAAATATTGATTCCTCTGTCTGAGTTCCAACTCTTGTCCTTGGACTACTACGCGGAAATTTCCCTTTAGTTGAAACTCCAACGGGTTGAGCTACGAGGGCGATTTAATCAAACCTCTTCGACTGTGGGACATTATTCTTGGACATAACAATAAGATGGTTTTCCTTTTAACGAAAAATTTACTCTTATTCGACAATTTGATCAAAATCCAGTCAAATCAGGATGCGGGCCAACAAAAATGCCCAATAGCATGTATCACACTTGTTACACACTTGGCTTGGTCATAATCATTTTTTACAATCTTATGACGAACAAAAATGAATAAATGAATGAAGACAATCGTAATGGCAATTTTTTACTACATAAATCAGGATTTTACCAAGAGGCGAACGTTTTGGGGAAAACCGGTGTATGTTACGGTATCTCTCCAATGCAAAAAATTACTACAGGCCTTTGATTTTAACCTTGTTATAATAATGAAAAAGTCATCTTTTCATCCAGTCTCTACAAAATTTTACTATTACAGAAATAGGTTTGGAAATTCCGTTGAACTGATTGGTTACAAAATCTTGTTTCGCACGGCATCTGAGGAACTCGTAATGTTCACTTCCTTACTACTTCCCTATTCAATCTTTGTTGATGAAATTTACAATGAGCGACCACAGAGGTTTCTTTCATTTCCTTTCTCGACTTTTGTTGTAGATCTTCTCGATTTCTTTCTTCATTGAATTGACGACATAGATTGATCGTAATAAAGGGATTGATGTTCAAAGAATATACGCTGTTTTATATTAATCTACTGTTAATGAAGAAAGAGATATGCTTTTTTTCTATCTCTAATCAACGATAACTTTATTGTACCAAAATACATGCATAATAGTTGTGAGCATATCGTATAGTTGTAAATGTAACATGTGGTAGGGTGGTTTCCACCGATAGTCCCACATACATTTATTCAGGGCGGAAGTCTGTGTGCTTCCTTTTCAGCTGTTGGAGTGATCCTCGAACGGGGAGGTTTTCCATGCAGTTTGAGATGCTCGCGTTTGCATGATTAGAGATCTGGGTATTTCAAGGTCTCGGTGAATAACGGAATACCTTACGTACCATGTAGTGTTAGTGATGAGCTCTCGGTTTTGTTGTATTGGATTCTGTTAATTTAGGTGGGGCTGGCACATCTCCAAGGCCCTGAAGCGCACTGACATATAGGTAGGTCTAATCAGTGGAGGTTTAACAATCGTTTTGTGCTAAGAGTGAGAGGAGAGTGACGTCCAAGCAACGGTTCAAGTGCGCGTATACGTGATCTAATGGCTTTCACCAGTTCACCGTTATGGACCGAGCAGGTCATCTTTTTGTCGAGATGCACTCTCAGAGAGCGTGTGCAGTCGGTTTCGGGGTGGAGTCGAAGCTGTTGGGTAGGGTGCCGATTCTTCTACGATAAGTGAAAACTCTCTTGGATGACTTCCCCACATTAACTGTAGTCCGCCATTTATGGTTTCATATCTCAACAGCTTTCAAATGAGATTGGGGGTTGAGGGCACACGCTTGTTCGTCAAGGAAAGAGCTATGCGAAACATTTCTGTTTTGTTTCCAAGTATTTTGGTGCCCCTACTTTAAACTACCATAAAAACTTAAACTTATTCTACCTACAGATATTGAAGGTCGTTGGTAGAGCATATATGGGTGATCCCTAAACTAGGGGCAATTTCGATCAGAAAAAATTTTATAAAAAAAGTTGTCAACATTTCGGGAATTTTTTTATATGGATTTTAGTCACGCCCCCTACGGCAAAAAGCGCAATGGCAGCTCATGAATCCCTTTGAAAAGTCCAAAATTCGAATTTGAAATTCGCGTCCATGACAATGTGAATTGGGGCACACGACAAAGTTAATGTACATTACAATATCGATAAATTTCATTTCGTTGCAGTAATATTTTTTTCTTGGGTTGGTAGGTAAAAGGAAAAAATGGCTTTGTAATTGAAAAAATCGTTTTTATATCATTTACCTAGTTAATGTAAACAGTTTTTTTTAAGGAGAATCAAAATATGAAAACTTACGTAATATTTAGAAGTATATTATACTACTTGTAGGCAGTCCCTCATCTATCAGCCTTCAAAGTTCCCCAAATCACATAACTCCTACTCGAAGTAAGAATGAAATCTCAATAACCAATCACGCTAAGAAAAAAGGTTGGTAACGAAAATGAAAATTTGTGTTGAATCAAACAGGAGAGATGTAATTGTCCAATTCCTGACTTTATGGAGGTTCCAAAGCCCCATGTAACTAAGTACATTAACCAAAATATGAAACTATAAAGAAAAATAAATCTCGAAAACTCGTTTTCTTCTTAATCTCTCCTCTTCTGAAATTCTTGATCTCCCCATTCTGCTTACCCTGTAAAACCATAAGTAGCGCAGTCACTGAACAAGTAGTGGTACACTATAATAATAAGCTTGGTAAAAAAAGAAGGTAATTACTTAATTTTAAAATTGTTGTGCCACTCTGACATTGCTTTAGTCTTTTGGTAATTTGGAATGTCCACGACAATGGCAAAAACTAAAAGCCACGACAATGTTATTTTCAACTTCAAGATCACATTGTGACAGAAGTACTCCTGTCTCAGGGTCCCCCCAATCCTCATTACTTACAGCCTTTAACAAAGTTGTAGAAACATGCATCGGATGGAATCTTGTTCATTAAAATGATAGAACTAGATACAACCACGACAATGTAAACAATAAACAAACGCTCCTGAAATATCATCTCCGAGAGGATCAGTTAGTCACCGTATTGTATTGAAGAGCTCGTCAGAACCTGCAGTTTGGAAAAAAATCAAGAACGTAGGCCTAATGAGAGAAATTTCACAGGTGGTAGACTCGAAATTGCCCCTAGTTTTCTAAACCTGGTTTCTAATCACCGATAACGTATATTAAAGTTCCGTTTTCCATTCTACCATTCTGACCGGTACATTGTTCTTCAATTAATTATGACTACTATAATTACGTGTATAAATAACGGTTGAATCTATTCTGTCTTCCCAACTTGGAAAATGTTTAGTACAGTGGTGCTAATAAATAGTTGATTTATCCAGAATGCTCAGAAACCTGAGTCAGCAGTAACCACGATGGATATGCAGGCCTGGCACATTCCGATGCCACATACCCCGATGATTATAGTCACCGCCGAAGTCCACTGAACTAGAACCCTTCATCAGTGATTTTACTCGACCATAAACCGTTAGAGATCATTTCACTTTCACTTTCCAAAAGGATCGACACTAAACCCTCGTCGACTTTTTTTAATCTTTTTTTTTTTTTTTTTCATTTTTATTGGAATCCTTTTTTTACGATCCTCGATGACGACGGGATTTCTCGGGGAGAGAGGACTGGTTGTGATAAAGAGAGATTCGAGGGGTGAAGGGGGGGTTTACCACGTCGAGTTCGGTCCTTTTCTCCCTGGACCCCTACAAGAAACGGCAGACCCATTTTCCAAGGGGGGAGAAGGCACTGGGATGCGGGGTCGGGGGTAGAAAAAGCGAAAAAACCCTTTTAAGATAAGCTCAAAAACAGTTGATGGCAGCCAATTTTAATTTTTAACAGCCTTCCCGTCCTCCGAAGCCTCCCCGGGAGATAAAGTAGGAAACCTCTTTATGCCCCTGCAGTGGAGTGCTGTTAATTATACGCTGCAACCTCGGTAAGCGCCGTTAACTGGTTTTCTTCGTGGTTTCGGAAACCGCAACACTAGGCTTACAAGTGGTCAACGAGCTTTGCTGTGGTACATCGTTAAAATCTTACTACGTATTTACTTTATTTGTAGAATGATGAGTATGCTGCGAAATCAAGCATACCTAGGTGATAGTTAAAACATTTGTTACCTCATTTTTTACTCTGGACAAGCCTCATTTGTTCTTGGAAAATGAACCTGTTGCTAAATCCGTTAAGTGCCCACAATCTTACATTTTTTTCAAATCACTACTAGACTATCATCAAACACTATTTATAGGCTACAAATATTCCAACACACTAGTACGGCCAAATATAAATGACTTTTGTTGAGTTTCTTGTCTTATCTTGTAGTTAGATAACGGCAGGCCCAAGCGCGGCCGCATGCTGTAACTGGCCTCCCACAACAGAGATAATTACCGAGCTTAGCCTACTGTTCAGTTGTGTTTGAAGTGCATTCGACAATGGATCTACCTTCTAACTTGTTTGAGCTCTACGAGTTGTGTAAATCAAAAATCAGGTGCATTATTGTTACAACAGTGCAAAATTTTACCTAGTGAAAAACAGTGCCAATGGTCATGAAATGACTCTTACTATTACTGATAGTCGTGAAAGGTGGCGTTGTGCTAAGAATACGTCGTATGATTCCTAACTTTACTAACACTTGGCTAGAGCATGATACTTAAAGTGTTAATGTTTAACTGTTGGAGCCACAAACTTACAAGTTTTATTCTGTGAACGTGAACTGGGCATCAATCACAACACGGTTGTAGATTGGAATAACTACATGCGTGAGGTATGTGCAGCTAAATTACTAGCAAACCCAATAGTCATGTGGACCAGGATCACAGTAGAAATTGATCGTTCAGCTTTTGTCAAGCGCAAGTCAATGTTGGTCGAGTTCCAAAACAGCAGTGGGTATTTGGAACGTGTGCCGAGAAACGAAAGAATGTTTTTTATACCCTGTAGAAAACAGATCAGCTGCTTCACAATAATAGAAAGCATAGCTCCTGGAAGTTTGATAATTTCTGACCAATGGAAATCCTACAATGGCATAAGAAATTGTAATAAAGTAGTACAACCATCTGACAGTAAATCACAGTAAAAACTTTATTGATCCAGATGTTGCGCGCACACAAACAGTTGAGAGAATGTGGGGTGTAGCAAAAAATAAGCCTTCAGAAAACGTTTTGGGAACCATTCACAAATGTTGGACAGTTATCTGATGCGAGTTTATGTGGAGGGAATGACTGCCCGATCAAACAGATCAGCTCATCAGAGCGATCCCTAGAAGTTAAAACATCGTAGTGATTTGAAAAAAATTTAAGATTGTGGGCACATAACGGATTTTGACCCCTGTTGCTATTATCTTGAGCTGTAATTGCACCGGCTATCTCATTGACAATCTAATTATTATATTGATTATTGACAATCTTATTTTACTAAAATTCATTATTTAGGACCGAAGATATATAACTTCGTCCCATGTATATCTAAAACATCACATTCAACTCATAGGTGACCTCAAGCAGTTCAGACGGAGCTCAAGTTGTAATTGCACTTCCAGGAGCACACAGGACGCGTTACAACGCGGCGCTCAGGGAACGCGCATTCTCCCCGACGTTTGGCGATATAGCTACGTCACGCACATCGCGTTATGTTGCTCGTTATTTTGGCCTTCGACCCAGCATTGTGATAGTGTACTCCAAGAGTGTACTGTGTACAGGCGGTTCGCTACTATAACAACAATTTCTGGTTCTTCTAACTTTCTCATAAAGCTATGATAACTTCTGGTGACTCTGATGAGGAAGAAGCTCTACTTTTACTAGTTTTATTAGATGACAAAAATATACGGCATTGGGTGCACCCAATCAATGAAAAGAGAGAAGAGTTTGGAGAATACCACCGTCTATGTCGGGAGCTGCGATCACACGAGGATCGTTTTGTCAATGAGACCCTCTGTTTCCTCACTCATCTCGAAAAAAACCGAGGAGAACGCCTTCAGCGCGCGTTACTTTTGTAATTTTTTACAACCCCAACACTTGACGCAACGTTACTGAAAGTATCGCTGAGCCTTAACGCCGTGTGTGTGGCGGGGATGATGCCATGTTGCGTCATGCAAGTGAAACGCCGTAACGAGACGGTACAGGAACGCCTAACGTCGCGTTATAACGCGTCCTGTGTGATCCGGCCTTTAGTAATTCAGATGGCCTTTTAGTCGGGCAAGATGAGCGATTGCTCGATTTTTGATCAGCTCATCCACACTGTCCACTTGTAGTTTGCAGTGGAATGCTTCTTGTCAGAAGGACCTCTAGGTGTCTGTGATACATCCTATTACTGGGTTCAGGAAACGTAGAATGATCGGTCTGGTTGGAGCTGTGCTGCCCCACAACTGAGCTCTACTCTTTAAAACCGCTTCAGGTACTTAATTGCGAAAAAGCGGCTTGTTGAAAATGGTCACGGTAGACCGCCGCCCGATTAGCCAGTACATTGTTCCAAGTTTCATTGCGAGCTCATTGCTAATTTGGACATGTTTCTTCCACCTGAGCTTGCCATTTACCGTAATGCAGGTTTTTCATTCATGCTTCACTCTCGTAGGTAATCGTTACGGTATCCCGGGAAGTAGAGGCGTAGTTGATCTTTCAGTTGGTAAAAACAACGTGCACCGACTTCGTCTCGTTTAATGAAATATTATTTTGAAGATGGACTAACATTGAGTTTTGATAGTGGCTCAGTATTGCTTCCATCAACTACCAGGAGCAGTGTTAGGTGGAGTGGGACCGATGCACTCCCTTGTAGTACATCATCATTTATTTTCATTGGATCTGAGTACACATTGTCCTGTTTAAACCATAAGTATCGTTCTATAAGGGTATCTAGTGCAATAGATTCCAGATTTTTCAAATTAACATTTCTTCAAAACTTCCATATCGAAAATCCATTTTTAGTTGTTCTGTACATTCCTAAATATTTTCGTATTTCTTTATGTACCTGTATATTTCATTCTAAACGATAACTATCCTTAGAACTAAAATAAGTCCGTTCTTTTGCCAAAAAGATTTTGCATCTCAAAAGAAAGGTTGAGTTCGTTGGACACCACTTTTCGAGCTAGTATATCGGTTATATTTTAAAACCAAAAGTACCACTTACAGATGGCAACGTACGGCCGACAATCGTCGTATTTTATAAAAGACTATTGTCTTAAAAAACTATAACATCAAAAATGCAAAAAAAAATCTAAAATCTTTGTTCAAGTAGATTGAACGAAAAGGAGAAAATTTGTTTGCACACCAGGTTAGTGCACACCATGTGAGCATAAGTTAGTAAAACTCCAAGTGTGCGAATCAGCAACGGTCATGGATCCGCTCTACGCTGATTCGGATGTAAAAGCGTCCAAATTTAGTCTATTGAAAAACCCGATGCCATCATGTGATTCAGCGTTGAAAAACAATGGAATTGATATCTTACGCTTGGAGTTTACTAGCGTTTACGTTTCTAAAATGTTGATAATTTGGCATCTGCGAGCCAGCTGAACGGGCTGAGTGCAGCTGGGAAAATCAAATGAGAAGTTCAATTTTCCTGAAATCATGCGTAGAATTCGAAACTGAAATAAAAAAATGAGAGAACAAATGTAGTGAACGTTGCGCACAGAAGCACGTCCGCTGTGTGCGCAAATGTCATAGTTGAATAGTACGTATCTGTTAGATTTTTTCTTTGAAATGCATTTTCACGGATTTATGTAGGGAGAGGTGGTGGAACCTAACTTGCGACATTCTGTATACCTGCTTATCGTTTTTATAGTTCTCAACTCGACTAGTTTTCGTTAGCAGTCTGTTAATTAGTTTTATATGCTGGGGAGAGGAGTAGAAACTCTGTTGAATTAACAGTCCGAAAGGGATTTGAGATAAATCCGTGATGGATGCTGGAAGGGAGAGGGATGTTAGTTGTGACGGTGGAGAGGGAAGTGACTGGATGATGGGGAGGAGAGGGGATGGGTTAAACCGTTGAACCGGGGGCACCGAACCGCGCGGTCAAGCTGGTCAATTGACCGTGATCATTTGAAATATGGTAGCGGAGCGAGGCTGGAAGTAGCAGGTGCCTCGCTCCTTCCCCCGCTCTACCAGAGCCCCCTCCGTCCAACGCAGGTCTGTATAAAACCCTGTGTTCTCACTCTATAACTTTTCTACTTTTCTTTGTAATTCGATTATCCCCCTTCGACTTCCGGACTCTGTAACACTGGAACTGTGTCTTGACCCGTCGCAATGCTTACACCAAACCACAGACTACCAAAACATCATGCAAATGGATCCATTTTAATTAATCCATCCATCCAAATATAATTAAAAGCTGTAATTATTATCATTTGTGTACAGAGAACTATACATATTTCCAGGCATTGGATTGCAGTGAGTTTTATTACTAGCAAACCGATTTGATTTTCAGTCAACCATCTTAGTTGAAAAAAAAAAAAAAAAAAAAAAAAAAAAACGCTGCAAATTCTTTCACTGGGGTTTATTATTCAATTGGCTTGCGTTCATGATTTGAATTTCTACTAAGCTTTGGAGTGTGCGTGTTTGACAGGATAGGGCGATCATTGAATTTCAGGAGATATGCATAAAGCACGTAAATCTGTTCTCGACCAAAATACCTATTTGGATTGATCAGTTGATCATATTTGTGTGCCTCCTGAAATTCAATAATCGCCCTATCCTGTGAAACACGCACACTCCAAAGCTTAGTAGAAATTCAAATCATGAACGCAAGCCAATTGAATAATAAACCCCAGTGAGAGAATTTGCAGCGTTTTTTTATTGAACCTCAATACCCCCCCCCCCCCCCCACAATAAAAACATCTATAATTTATCAAGTCCTTTAGCACTCGTATTGCGTTAAAACCTCCCCAAATCCAAATTTAAACGATGTAGCCAAAGGTTGACAGATGTAGAGGAGGCACACAAATATCATCAACTCATCAATCCAAATACTCTTTTGGATGAGAACCGATTTACGTGGTCTATGCATATCTCCTGAAATTCAATAATAGCTCTATCACCTCTTAAACACGCACACTCCGAAGCTTAGTAAGATTCAAATCATGAACGCAAGCCAATTGAATAATAAACCCCAGTGAAAGAATACTTATTTACCCCAGTAATAATATTGAATAATAAACCCCAGTAATAATATTGAATAATATTTACCTATTTATTATCAGCGTTTCATGCATATCAGAATGCTTCAACCCGTGTATCGGCTACTAACTACACTACAAGTATTCACATCGGCTATCACTCCAGTATCCACATTCACTACAACTCGACGCTATCGGCCGGACATCACTAGGTTACAAACAAACAATAATAAACCAAAAAACGCAAATGTTGGCACCATAAATCGGGCCATGCATCGGGAATGGTTTGACCTACGGACCTGGGGCTCATTCGATTCCTGACGGTATGTTCTTAAAATAAGTTTACATTCATGCCGCTTGGATCTGTTTTGAGGTTTCTAGGGATTTTACAAAACTTTTACAGCCCTTAAAGGGCACTTTAAATTGAGTGAGAGAGCTGGCTCAAGAATTGGGGCGTCGTCGGACCAAGATGGATTTTTCCTGAAAATTTCAGATTTTTTGCTCCAGCCGTTTTGGAAATATCGTGCGTACGGCGGACGGACGGAAAATTTTTTATTGCAGATTCGGATTCTACACCCTTTGAAACGTAGGTAAACCATGAAATTTTCTGGGGGGGTTAGAATTTTTTTTCCAGAGCGATTACAATGGTTCATTATTGAATAATAAACCAAAAATAAAAACATATTTCAGTGTATGCTTACTTAAGTTGAGCAAAGAGCGGAACTGTCGTAAGCTCAAATCGTCAAGCTTTGATGTTTCTGACTCTCTGAGTCGGAGTATCGCAGCAACGAGCTCAGAGGATGTTTACGCAACTGGTCCCTTAAGTGATCAAATTTCCGCACAATCGAGTTTAATGTTAAATGTAATACAACTTTTTTTTTCGAATATTCGCTCATTCAATAATGATGCATAAGTGGAACTTGTTTGTCATGAGGTGAGGGAGCCGAGAGGGAAACCTCGAAAACGCTGATTAATTTTTCCTAATACGAAAACGGCCTCAAAACTTTTAATTTGGTACAATGGAGAGAGTAAATTAAAAGGCCTTTCGTACGGTAAGATCAGCTTTGAAATTGGACGGCTAAACAGCGGATTATAACGTTTGGAGTTTCATTTCGCTTTATTATGAGATAAGTTCGATCTGACTAATTGAGGAACACATCATTAACCCTAATTTTCAAATCATTTTAATAAATCAAGATGATATCATGATACTTAAACCACTACTATTCGAATCCACCCGTATTTGAGCTGAATGATTTGAACAGCATTGTTATTGGTGCTTGGCTGTAATAGACATCAACTGTCGTAGTACTTTTGGTGTCCAGTCTTGAGTAGCGATTTTTAATTTCATTGGCCACTATAGATCGTAAATAATTTTCGCTGCGAGAGACATTGATAGGTATAGAATTGAACCTTTGGCTTTATTGTTCCATTTCGGGCATTCACTTCAATTTTTTCAAAATATGGTATAGCCTAAATTGCTCAATAAAAGCGTAGCTTTATCGTGGTGAAGGTACAGTAGTTTTCGGGTTAAACAGTAACAAAAAACAGTCAAATATCTCCTCTTTACGAAATCAGAATAAACAATTCTTTTTATAAAATGTTTCAGTATCAACGAAGCTTCTGACAAACACAACACGATACATAAAGTTTTTCAAATTGGTTTAATATTATGCTGATACAGTATTAAAAGCTTGCTGAGGTAGCATATGTGTGAGTTTAAAACAACCCATATTATGCAGTTTATACTTGATAAACTCCGTACAATCTTCTCCACAGATATGTTGGATGCAAGAAAGATCTTCTTTAGATTATCTGTAAAGGATTATTTAAATCAGTTTTGGCAGAAACTGAAAGTTATTCAAAACCGTGAAATCACAGTAATGAATAAACTTCCATCGGCGTATGAGATTTGTAAGCGTGGAATCTTGAAATGCTTCGCGTTACCAGATGCAATATACAATTTTAAAATTGCGACCATTCAATAAAACCTCTCAGCAGTTGGAGTGGATTGTCAACCGAACCCTATGATTATAGTTTCATTATCGCGAAAAAAATCTCCCAAGTATTCTTGTTCTTCATGCTGTAACCGGCGGGAGGGAAAAACTTGGATCCAATACTACCGAAGTTGTTCCTCCCGCCTCGATATAAAAGGCGGTTGATATGCAGAACAACTCAGAACATCTGGGCATAATTGAACTAGCCCTTCGCCCTCCGCGGCCCTCCCCATATCGAGAAAATTTTTCCATTTCCTTACCGATTCCTAGAGGCACTGCCGTATTCTCGGGACGGTGCCTTTTGGATTGGACTGCTCGCCAGACATCTTCCCTGAGGGCGTTCCAACGGTCTTGTCGATATAACAGGAAACACTTCAATTTGAGAAGAAACGACGTTCAAGTAAAATGTCTTCAAATCAAAGACAATTAGACACCGCAAAATGAAATTTCAATCTAGTTTCTACGAATTTAACTTGAGCTGCTCGCCCAGATCACTTTCCTATCTTTATAGTGTGGGACTAATCGACTGATTTGTGGAGAAAAAATCGGGATTTGGAAAGGAAGCCCGTTCTATGTATCAAGATCTTAGTCAGCCATCTAAAACTCGGCGCTGCGCGCCTCGGCGGGGGCTTCAACCCCTGCACCCCCTGATGATTTTCACGTAGGATGGCATCTGATTTTCCAGTCCACACCAGACTACAGTCGGTCCAATCTCTTATTTTCCCGACCTTTGAATACGCTGCTGCTGCCTTATCAGATCTTAGAAGCGAGGATTTAACAAAGCTCCAGCGGGCTCAAAATTCAGCGATTCGGTTTGTTATGCGCCTGAGACTGGATGACCACGTCACCCCTGCATATAGAAAACTGGGGATACTGAAGATTAAAGATTTGAAAAAACTCCAAATTGCATGTATGGTATTCAAGGTTCTAAAATTTAGGAGACCACACTACCTCTTCCAAGCCTTCAACTTTATTAGTAATGTGCACGACAGAAACACAAGAAATCGTGAAAATCTCTTGCAAATCCCTCAGCATCGAACTGTAATCTTTGAGAGGTCTTTCATCGTTCAAGGAACAAAGATATACAATGAATTTTATGAATATTTTAAATTGGAGCAGCAAACTGGAACTTTTAGGATTAATTTAAAGAAGAAAATTTTAGAAGAATATTAAATTATAGTTTCATTTTAGTTGATTTAATCTCGACTTTAAACTTACTTTGTAATTTTTTGATATTATTATCTCGATTGTAGAGGATATTGTTGTTTTTTTTTTATCCAGGGAGAGTGGAAGAGAGGGCCAATAGGCCCTAATTCTCCCTGGTCAATAAATAAATAAATCGATACAATCAATCAATCAATCTCTCATCTCTCTCTCACTGTATCATATAAGATACCTTTTTGTAACTCTCACTGTATTGTATTATTAAAGATCTGACCCCGGTAACTGGCCTGGAACTTTTCCAATCTATCCTGAATCTTTCCAGAGACTCCAAAACGATTTGGGGAATCCGAGAATATTCAGGATGGTTGCCCAAACCAAGAGGTCTGCTGAAGATTTTTTTTTCGGCTTACAATTGAATCTAACTGCTTCAATGTGATCTTCGCTCAGGACATGAATAACATTGACTCCAAAAATTACATCACTTGTTTTACCTATCACAAACCAATATTGGCCATAACTTGTAATGATGGTACGGAACAAAAAAATAAAACATTCCGAATTCGAATTTTCAGGAGAGAATAAAATTTGCACAAAATCTGTATCGTAGCAACGATCGGTTGTCACTAAAAATCTTAGGTAACTAAGCCAGAACTTCACTCCAATAAGAAGTTTGGTCAACAAAACGAACTCGTAACCAAAGGTTCTCCGGGATGTAAGGATGGGGAAAATGGCAACGTGGGATGTGGTCTGGTGTCAAATAAATTCACAGCTTTCCAAAAAGTGGTGAACAATTTTTGTGCGATGAAAAATGGCGAAAATAATTTTCCTTAGCAACGATCGGTTGTAGTTGAAAATCATTTTAAAAATACGCGCTACTTTTGTCTCTTTTTCCTGTCGCTTTTCGGCGGGGGGTCCCATCGCAAAAACCTTCTCAAGGTTGGTTGAATAAGAAATGTCGATTTCACAAAAATAGGTAAAATTGAACAATCTGGTCTCTAGACCACTGAAAAATCGTAATGTTGCATCGATTGAAGTCCACGAAAGCTCCATCGACTCAGGGTTTAATACCACCAGGTTTTGTACCAAGCTTGTTTCAGTTCGAACCTTTCAGAATGTCTAAAACTTTCGTCGCCTATCACATGACAAATTGGTATTGTGTCAAGGAAAAAGGGTCGAATTTGAATAGTTATGAAAACTTACTAAAAATTTCTTTGAGTATATGCTTAGACTGATTACGATCTGACAATGATGAGGGTGCTAGCTGATTTGTAAGCATGTATGGAGAGAAAATAAGACAAATCTAATTTTGTGACTCCCTCAATTTATTATGTAACCTACAGTTTTCGATACCGAATCGCTCAACGTTTTCATTCTCTAAATGTTTGGTACACATCAAAATTTCAGTGGGGCGCGCAGTATAGGAATTGGTGGGAAAATCTTGAAGTCTAATGAGTTCATATTACGGTCGTTTTAAATGGTTGATTCCACTCGAACGAAGCATGCGGTCTGTCACTTTGTATGAAATAGAATTGGACTAGAAATATACATAATTGAATACCTCTTCTGCCAATAATTCGAAGTGGGGTTCAGAGATTCCCGAGGCATCATCCTTGTGGTCTCTCTGGTTCCCATCTTGGAGATTTTCCGAGATGAAGACTGATAACCTATTAAATTTCTCTAGATGAGTCCAAGTTCCTGTACTAACCCACTGGCTGAGGCGTGTTTAGCCAAACTTCCAGCTATGCGTGCACCACCACTCCTCCCTCAGCTCATGCTTATATCTTAACCATATTCTGATTATCTCAATTTTTTTTCGTTGAATTAACAACTTAGTCTAGTGGTGGAACTCATTTCAGTTTCAAATTTCATCATGAAACCAGTTGAATGGAAGGGGTAATTCAGGTTTTCATTTCTTTTCTTTTTATAAACTGATTGCAAAAGAGTTAAAAACAGATCGTTTATCACTGTGGTCTTAAAATAATTGGACTCGGACACGTCCCTTTAATACTTGCATTGCTTATCAACATGCTTTCCTTGTTTATCAGGGGAAGGGGGGGGGGGGCACATTCAACCCTGCTAATTCTCCATAACTCACATCTTGGTTCTCAAATATTTTTGAAAGGACAAAAAGGATAAATTTCATTATTGAAAACAATAAACTAATGATAATTTTAATTTTAATGGAGTACCAGATATTATTTTTTTAAACTGCACAAGTTATTATTTGTATTCATTCTGAGAATTCGTATTTTGTTGTATTCATAATAAATAAATAGATTTATATGAAAGTTGCTAGAATTAATTGCAAATAATCGGAGGTTACATCAAGAACGAAAAACTATAACTCTTGTTTTTAATAGAAAGAAAGGCAGTTCATAAATAAATCAATGAGAAGGAAAACCGTGACTTTCGAATAGGGGAGACGAGAAGAGGATGGATCCTGAGGCATCTCTCCTGCGAACATTCCAACGACTCAACAATCCGGCAGAAAGGACTTCAACAGAGGAAGAAATTTCATTTTCTGCGGAATTCCTTCAAAAGGATTATGTCTCAGTTCTTGTTATTACAGAGGTTCCGCGGATGTTTTCCAATACTCGTCAACGTCAGAAAGTCACCCCCCTGCCCCTGCCCATCGTTCCCAAAGCCCCTAAAAACAGCAGTTCGCTCATTCCGAAAACCCCGCTTCTTCAAGTTCAACCATCCAAAAAGTGAGCGACTCCGTAGGAAAATACCCCCCTCCCCTTTTCCTCCGATTCAGCTTTTCCCTGGGGAGAAGGATGGCGAGACGGGATTCTTGTTGAGTTTAACGAACAATTAACTGGAGGGAAAAGCTTCGTTCCTTTCGACCGGGACGTGGAAATTCCTCCTTCTTCATCTTTCCCGAATCGGGAAAGGGGTCGCGATGCCGCGGCGTTTTTTGATTGAAGAATCTAGTAATATCGCGAGGAAGAACGCCGGAAAAACGAAAAAAACGATATTTTCTGAATGGGGAAATAATAATGCTCTGGAGTTGGAATTTCTTTTGAGGCGAAAGCAGTTCTTTGTCCTTGACGACTCAATAGTTCTAGATAGAATTTGGGAATGTTTACAGAGGGGTTTATCTCCAAAGGAAATTAAACACGGGTTATTTCATGAAGAGAAAGCTCGTATAATATATTCCTGTTCTTGGTTATGAATTTTATGTAACTATAAGGATAGAATGGAATTTTTATTCAGTTTTTTTCAGATAAAAATCCATGAGCAAAGGAGGAAGGTCGAACGTATTACAGTTGTGATCCTCAAATTCGAATCATTATTCAGTCTTTTTAAGAATAAATTAAACTTGGTTTAGGATGATTCCTTCAAATGATCACTGCGACTCTATACAATGTAATAATTATGTAAAATTTTACAATTATTGTTTTCTATGCACCTTTAGGTCAAATATGAAAGATTACACAACCAAACTAATACTAGTGGGCATTACTGGAAATTTATGGAGAAAAAAATCAGCTTGCGCTTAACTATTTTGCAGATGCATTACGCAAGTTATAATAATGTTGATTTCTTGTGAAGGGAGTTGCATTGCATTTATATCAGCTGATTCGATCGTTGCATTTAATAAGACGCTCATGTTCACAACTGTAAGCATTCAAATTCTTGATATTTCAACTAAACATGACATCGCAATTCAAATGACATATCAGTAATTTTCTTTTGGACTCCAGGACGCCAGGGCAATTGGACATGAACATGCCAATGGAGCTGCCAAAAATGCTAGCAGGGTACTTGTTTAGTTCCATCTGCACATTCTTCTCAACAGTGAGACGACGATAAAACATTCTGTTCTGACCGAATGGCAAACGAAATGGCATGAAGCTGGATACCGAAAGCTGTTGGGGATAAAGAAGGATGTTCATCTTTTATCGTCAACAAAAAAGACCAAATTTCTACTTCACTAAACAAATCGTGGGGTTCCGAGTAAAAGTGACCAAGTAACATTTGCAAAATTTTACAGGGGAGCGATCTGAAGTTTCACCTATTTTCTTCTTACGAACACTGGTTGTGTGATGTCTCATCCGACTATGTTTCGATTTTTCTTTATCCTGTAGGTAGTTAGCTAGTGCCCGCCTATGATATCGTGCTTCAAAATTCACTTCAGATTAAATAAGAGCTGTTTTCCGGAAAACTCTATTTGATCATTTTTACCTGCCTGGAGTTTCAAGCTTTACTCATTTGGTCAATTCAATTCTTCGAAAATCTTCGCATAGTTACATGACATTAAGGGATTGAATAGTTTTTTCGTTAATTTATCGTGTTGCCAAGCATCTAATAACAATGATATACCTATTTCTGTTAGAAAAGGTTATCCATTACCTATCACTGTAATTGGTCATTTTCACCTGCCCACTACGCAATCTTACAAATCTTACACAGTAAAAGTGATCAATTGGCAATTGATAACATTTACATGCACCAGCGAGAGTGCATTTATAATCCATCTCGTGTTCTGTGGTTCAGTTCAAATGCCATTTGGTCACATAAAACTCTGTTGGTCAGGCAGGTAAAATTTATTTTCAAGTATTTCTTGCACATCAGTTTGAAGATAACGTTCTTAGCGACAACACACAGTAGACAACGTTCCTTAGTACCGGAATGACAAAAAAAGCTCATTTTGAAAAAAATGTTACTTGGTCACTTTTACCCGGAACCCGACGAAATATTGTCTAGTTATTGAATGAGTTATTATAACTTATTCTCGACGTGAGGAAGGAATACAAACCCATCTACAGACAGGACACCACAGATAGTTTTTTGATCTTTCACATCTTTTCTGATAATTTTGTTCTACTGTTCAACACTTAGTAGATAAATCTGCTTTCTTCGACACTTTTCAATTTCCCTAGGACTCTCCACAAACTGATGAAAAAATACCTATTATGAGTCATTTTGATCTATTATTTTCAAGGATAACCCTTTGTAATTGTATATAAAAAAGTTGTGTAACCCCCTCAAATTGAAGAGTTTTTGGTAGCCACTAAAGGGCCCACATGTAAGTGGCCTTGAGGGGACGTTTGCTACAGGCCCGAAAGACTAGCTCTTTTACGTCTCCCGTCCGCTCATTATATGCATAACCTTACGGTAATATAACAATACTGCAAGCAAATGTGAAACCCTCCAGTTTTGACTGTTATTCGTTTTACAATTTGTAGTAGTTTTACAAAACAACGCAGATTCCTCTTTACCAGATGATGAATGAAACACATGATCAGGTAGGTAATAGAGTTTTCTTGAAGTATACACTGCTGTCATCTTTCTCTTGAAGTAGGTGCTTACCCGAATTTCTCCTAGTTACTGCCCTCGTTCCTCAGATGGTGAAAAATCGTATATCCACAAAATCAGAAGATCGAACAATCCTTGTATTACTAATTTGTCATTTTGATTTTGACAGGTATGTCATTGTTTGGGCGTCTATCAAAAATTGCGTCACATCTGTTGAACACTGAAAAATGTACAGCACTGCTCTGAACTTCTCCGTCGCTATGAAAGTGTCACTCCGTCAGTTTTTATCCCGAGAAAATCGTTCTCAACTCTATCGAAAGCTCTCAATGTACTTCAACACATCCGCTGTCAAACTCCCACGTTAATCTTTTCCTTTTCCGTTGAACGCGTATGTAATCGATTTGCCCTGCAAACAACAATCGTAAGGAATTGACGTTAGGGTAGGCCCCCGGAAACGAACTCCCTGCATAAACAAAACTACTTATAAGCATAATTATTTAAGAATTATAATAGGGATTGTCATTTTGTTAAATAGGTCGATTCAATACGTTCGTCACCTGGAAAAATCTCAACAAAGCGTTGATTCACAGTCTTTCACATCACTTTAAAGCACGCTTTACCCACTCGACGTTTAGCATCGCGCTGCTCGCCCCTGGAAGTAACAACAACTCTGTTCTATAGGCTTCACCGTACGTAGATGGAAATCGGCAATGCCCGCTGCCATCTTCTGTATGGACTGTGGAAAATCTTAGAATTTGATATAAAAAATCCGTTCTTTCGCCCATTTCGGACTCCACTTGGGATCTAATTGTTCCTTGCTTTTAGCCGGCGTTATCTTCACAAGCATAGATATTTCGGGCCAAAAGGACTCAAAAATGAGGATTTTCTAGGTTTTTACTGACCTAGGCACGTGAGGTGTCGTTTCCAAGGAATTTTGGACGCAGAATAGATTTAGATAGGCCCCCGCTCTGTCAGAGCCCATCTGATTCAAAATATCTGGTTTTAAGGATGAAAATGTTGAGAAAATGTTACAATTTCCACTTTTTAAATCCCAATTTCAGGTAGTCAAGGAATTTAGTAATGGGAACCTCAAGAATAATGAAACTTTGTGGAATAACTTGCAAGCGTTTTTCATATTCGATCATTCATCTTTAATCCTTCATTGGACCACAACAATCTGATGATTTATTATTGAAACTCAATATTTTCATGATTTGCCATCAATGACCGTATAGACGCGATTAAAAAACGAAAAACATGAATATTGTTGTTTACGTTCTTTTTTCCTTTAGTAGTTTGTTTGATCCATTGTACGGATGTCTGTGAATGACACCAGATATTAGTGTTATTTAGAATGGTTTAGATTGTCTGATTTAGCTGTATTGAAGTCCTTCAATCACAACCTTCAGAGTTGATTGAAATTAACTCCGATTCTTGATCGATTTAGCTTCAGCCTATCCATGAAATAAAAAACTGAAACCACTAGTTATTTTATCAGATCTTCCTAATTTCAATATATGATATGTACATGCGCCTTAATCAAATGAATGTAATACTCTCTCATTACAATTTTTACTTGGAAATGAATATGATAATTCTTATGAAAGTGCATGTAACCATGTATTCATTTAAGAAAACTGCTCATTAATAATGTTTTATTTTGTGTTTCAGGTTAACCAGCTACTCCACTTTGTCTACATTGCGTCTCCAGTACGAAAGAGTGAGTTAAAAAAAAATAAAAGGAATGAATGACAACAATTAAAAAAATTTGACAGAAATTAAGGTGGAAAGATTTTTTCGATATTTCGGATTAATCATTGTAAAAATGAGGAGAAGAAATTGAAGAGTGTTTTTGGATATTTCCTGGAACCTAACTTGTATATACGTTGGATTTAATCAATCATTGAGGTTAAGTCCAGTGCCCACCTGTGTGCACGTTCGAACTGGTCTTTTCTCTTAATTTCTGACATAATAATATAGTAACTGGTATCTGATACGAAATAGGAAGACCAGTCCATTATATAATATAACTGGCCTGGGATAAGTACGCCTAAATTCATACGGGTACCATTCGTCATCTGTTCGTTTTCGAATTGTAGCACGATATGCTCACCACCTTGAACGTTTATTTTCCACACATTATTGTTCACAGCTGTTACTTTCCACTCTGAACTGAGGGTAAACATTCGGGAATCTAGCGGAATGATCATCATCATCAATGAGTCGAGTCCCCACTTGTATGATACCGATTACCAGCCGATATTGGTTGGGAGGCGTATCTCTTGAAACGCTTAATCATCACCTCTTTCGAACATAGAACCGAACGTAGTTTCCCGTGTCATTAATCGAGCGAACGGTCAGTCTAAACCACTTCGCGAGGAGTCTTCAAATTCCAAACAATTGGCTGCTGGGGTATTTATCCTCGTGCATAATTATATGAAGAGAATTAAACCTCGCAGAATAAAAAACC
Source organism: Creontiades dilutus (assembly GCA_031894815.1). Lineage (NCBI taxonomy): Eukaryota > Metazoa > Arthropoda > Insecta > Hemiptera > Miridae > Creontiades > Creontiades dilutus. The sequence goes on from JAVIWC010001972.1 coordinate 204,717, forward strand.
TAATTCTCCATTCTCGTTTCGTATTTTAGACATTCTAAACAACTTTCGTGACGTAGCTGCTTGTATGTGTGAGCTTCACTTCTCATGTTTCACGTGTCACAGATTGAGGGTGAAATATCCTTTCTTTCGGATGGTGCGGTGTTTGCAACACTTTTGGAGGACTCCGACTCAACAGATAGGTAGCTTAAAATCATCTTCAGCCCAAAACAGTACTAAAAATTTAACTCGATTGATAGTCTTCGAGCCAGTTTTCAACCAGTGTGTTATCTCGAACTCACTGTATTTTTGTAATTTGATTCTTTGATTTGTTGTACCCACAGGTTCATGTATTAGTTGTCGATGTTCTCAGACGAATTCTGTAGCGCAGGTGACTTATAAATTATCTTAAATTTGATCTGTTAGCAGTATCTAATAAAGAAGTAGTCATTCTGTTTTAAATCCAAAACACACAGACTGGAAAGAAACTAAAACTTTACAAGATGATCTGAAACCCAAAATCAAAATGAAAGGCGAAAAGTAGTTTCCTTTCCCAAGAGGGGAACAAATGCTTTCGCTTCCGACGGGTTGACTTGGAATCAATAGTGATTAAGACGGCGCACAGGTTATACCTGACCCGCAAGACCGTCAGGTCTTGAAGGAGGGGTTGGTCTAGCCCCTTGATGGCCCAGATCGGAGAACTTGGAGCATGGTACCTATATTCAGCGGAGGCAATGTTTTCACTTGCGGGATTTCAATATTAATCTCCAAAACCTGATTCTCCATTCTCATTTTGTACTTTAGACATTCTGAAAATTTTCGTGGCGTGGTTGTGTGTATGTGTGAGCCTCATTTCTACAGGTTTCAGCTGTTTTGGTCGACATTTTTAGGAACTATGTCCGAGAGTTGTAGATGAGCTCGGTTGCTGCTATGAGTTCGTATATCAAAATGTCTATGGAAATTAAATCTTTGAACACAGGATGGTTTTTTCCGGCAACCACGTTCTTCCAGATTTTCCGATTCTTAGATAAAACTAGGATATTTAGTGCTCGTTCTAGAATTGGGTGTTCGTTATTATTTCATTAATATTATTATTAATATTATTATCCCAGGGATGGGCAAAATCTTAATCATGAATAAGATTAAGATTTTCAATCACAGAACTATTTTCCTATGAATATGAATAAGATTAAAATCTTGAACACAGATAAAAAGTACCATTAATATAATAATCACGGCGTATGTTTAAGAATAATTCCTCAATCACAGGAATCGGTATTTAATCACAGAAATCTGGAATTAATAGCTGAAATCTGAGATTAACTGTTGAAATCCGTGAATAATCTGGTTATATTAATGAATTTTACCTGGTACACTGAGCAGGTTTGGTCTTGAAACATTTTGAAAACAAAGATATATGGCGCAGACAATCATTAAAAACATAAATGTACAAACTTTTATCCAGCAATAATTCATGTATGTACACTTGTACTAAATTTATATTCATGGTCCACCCCACTCTTCATCCTTCCAGGGCTGTGGAGCCATACCTAGTCATCTTCTTGAAATCTAGCCATTCTCGATCCTGCGTCTTAAAACCAGGACCTCGTCCTCCGCTCTTACAACCAGGCGTTCTCAGCCCAAGGAATGAACCTCATTCATTTTCTCACGTTGCCCTTCTAAATGGTGGTATACCTGTTAGTCTGCAGGAGGTCTTTTAAAGAGCAGGCTTATGAGCAGCGCTAATGCCCTTCCATAAATAAGCAGGCGAAAACCCAGTGGTAGAGTGTCCAGATGCACGAAAGATCAACAATGCGATAGGCTGTTGCTAATCCCAATCTTGTATAATTTCGACAAGAATAAACACAAGCGATGTAGTCTTTCTGCCTACCCTTCATTCTGTGGATGGAGGGGTTACTCCTTGTCTTCCGAACCCCAAGCTGCTCCATGTGGAACATTACAGATTCGGAATTAGTTCCTATGTCTAAGTGCTCCTTCCCCGGGATCCCAAACCTAGGAATGACGTGTTGAACTATTGCTATAGCCACAGTCTCAGCATGTTAATCAGGAATGACAATAGCCTCTGGCCACTGCGTTGGCCTCCTCCTCGCTTGGCACTTGTAAGACATATTCAACACCATTTCTTTATATCCTCAAGATTCCCAATCCCATCTCTTTGCTTTGTTGCTTGTTCTTCCGTCAGTGAATGCTTTGTGTTTCTTTGGTGCAATGCAATCCCATTAACCTCATAACCATTCATTTTTCGGTATTCCCTTTCAATTGGTTGTTCCTCTTCAGCACAAGCCAAGACCTCTCCTTCTTGCGGTACTTGGAGTCTTCTTTCGCACAAGACCGCCTAGAAAGAGCATAATCGTTTCCATGGAAGACCTCTTTCCTGCATTGTTATGTCCAATGAAAACGGTGATAAATGTTGAAGCGTTCTTGTGTCTCTTGTGGCGTCAGTTCGAATCCCACTTCCGACACCGATTGTAAAGGACAACACTAGTCTAAATTCAATATAAAAATAATATATGAAAATATAACAAACTCTTGAATCTTGACGAAGCAACTTTTAGTGTTTCTAAGTCCAAGACCGAACAACCATTTTTTTCATTGCGTGATAACATAAACAAACTAATAACACCTGTTGTTTCCCTTATCACATAAACTTTAGGATTCATCATTGACGTTACATGGGCTTTCCACCCTATTCAATTTCCTACGTATTAGCCATGAAGAATAATTAATTTTGGATTTGAAGTCTGGACGTCACCTGTTGATTGAGCTAGGCCTTGTACACAAATGACTGATTTTGATGTCTACTGTAGAAATTAACTGGACGTTACTTGCTGTGCTGTACTGTCTTCCCCCACGTTCGTAATCAATCAAAATCTGAAGTGAATGTGTATTAGTTGGCTCTACGATGAATTGGGCTTGTTGATGGTTGCGGGTGACAAATGAAGCGAAACACGTTTTAGTCCTCGAGGGGTCTCTCGCGGAACCTGACGGGTCCTGCAGGGGTGGGAGTGTTAGTCGGTGGGGTATGGGGGGACTACAAGAGACCTGCCGTGGAGATAATAGAAAATCTGGCGGCTTTGGGAGAGGGGAAGTGGCAATTGAAGGTGGCCGCGTGTTGGTGGGAAGGGGGCAATTGTTGGTGGTCGAGGGGGGCAATTGGCGAATACGGGACGAAGGGGGAAGGCCATGTCAATCGGAGGGGTCGATGGACGGGGGTTTCCACGCTGGGAAGGGGCTCGAAAGGGGGTCAATGGATGAACTGTAGGGGGTTCGATGGAGTGAATTGGAGGGGCCTTGTTGACAAATGGGTAACCTTGCCGGATTGATAGGGCTGACGTAATGAAGGCCGGTCCACCTGAGCTCTGCATTGCATCTTCCTCGCACTCGGCCCCCTTTCCGCCACCCCAGCCTCCACTACATCATCCTTCACCTCTCGTCACTGTCGTTCTTCCACTATCCCAATCTTTCCATCACTCCATTTCGGGGCGATGAATCTCCTAAACTCCCTATCAAAACATTAATTTTTAGTACATGCAATAAAACACAGTTTTCCAACATCAAGAAATCACACAAAACCCAATTTATCTCAATCTCATTATTACGTCTACATGGAAACATGGAGATTATGTTTGTAATAATGAACAATTGCTCGTCGTTATAAATCTTGTTTGGCAACATAGGAATAATTGAGAGTAAATTGCCTATTTATTGCACAAAGGTTAATCATTTCGGTATTGTACAAGGTTTCCACGAAGATACGGCCATACTTCTACACCCGACTCGTACTTTTTGTTGAAAATCAATTGTAGAGTAGTGAATTACTATTGAAATGTTTTCAAAGCCACTTCATTTTCTAGTTATTTCAATTTCAAAATTGTTTTCGTGTGTTGAAACTTGTCTCTCTATAGGTCACTCATTTTTCATGTAAATCCAAACTGAATTACACCGTTATGAAAAGTACCAAATACGCAGTAAATCATTGTGGGAACCCAAGTGAAGTATCAGTACTCCCACTGAAAGTAAACAGCCAAAGGACTGATGCCTTAGCTAGCTCGGACAACCTGTCCTCAACAGGTGTTATATATGTAGTGGCTAGTGTAAGGGAGCATTAGTCACATTTGTCAAGAGGTGTAGGCCACTACATAAACACGCAGCCTTTCGTAGATTGGTTAACATGGCACTATCTTTACTAATGAACGAACACAATTTATCAAATGAAAAATATAACATCAAAAGTATAGCGGTGAGTAATGGAAATGGGGGAGAGCTCGGAATAAAGTTCTTCAAAAAATAATAGGGATATTGTGTAATTTAAATTGGGAAGTAACATTAGAGGAAGGAAAATGGATCAGTAAACCTTATTGAGGAAAAATTTCGGATAAAGTGGGCATTCTATCATCTAGGGGTTTCAAAGTAGGTTTCACAACTGAAAATTATCTCAAATCTTCATTAGGTTTTGTAAAAAATAAAGTCAACGCACAAGATGAAAGTTGGATATATTAACTTGAATGGTCTTACTCACTCGAACATTGTGGGCAGGCAGGTAGAAAATTTATTGAAAAAATAAAACAAGAGCAAGGAGATTTTAGGGATAACAAGGGAGAATCAGTGTTTGCCAGTAATCTATTTTCCAATTTGTTCACTTTTGTGTGAAATAGGTGTTCTGAGTGTCCCAGAAAAATGTGAAGTATTTGGAAACGATAGAGCTGGTGTGAAACGAGGAAACGGTCTCCTACAAACTTTGATCTGAACCCCTATCTACAAACATCTAGACCTCCTATCTTAGAGTTTTTCCATTCCTATCTTCCAACATTGTAGTTTTCGAGTTTTCCTGAGGACATTCTCAAGAAAGACTCATTTCGTGTGGCAAGAATTCGATGCGGTTTTCATGAACAATCTTCTCAAACTCTAATTAAATTTAAATTTTCCCTGGCTGAATTAAGGTAGAATATTCCGTTCAAACGCAGACAAACCTGTTTTACCTGAAAGAAATCGAGGCGTGAAAAATAATTAAAAATGACATTATAGCACTAAGCGTGTAGGCAATTTGTCCCTTAGTACGAAAATGTGATTAAAAATTGAAAATTGTGTTCCATCAAGAAGAGAGATGTGGATTGTTACAGCACAAAACCGGTTGTTTTTTTTTGTGTGTTTTTTTTGTTTTTTTTTAAATAATGATTCAAATAATGACATCTCGGAAACGGGATGTGATAGAAAAGTTCGGTAGGTGGTCATTTTCGGTGTTGCTTGTCCCAACGAATTTTTACAACATGTGCACACCTCATCTGTTCCGATTAGGACCATATCATTACTCCCTACGTTATGAAGCTTGCAGAGCTTTTCGATATTTCGATTCCCAATTTATTTACTTATAGTCGAACTTCACAGTTTCTGTACTCAGATGTTCTGCTGCGGTAACCCACAAGAAAATCATCATCACTATTCGATTCAGCGTACCGAAAACGATTTCAAATGTGAACCCATCTGCTATGTCATAGAAAAGTCATTTGTCACGCAGCAGTCTCGATTTTCTCTTCGAAAAGCACGTTTGCCTGCTGTTAACTCTAATTTATCCCTTAATCCAACAAGAAACTTTAAATTCAAGTATGATATTGGAAAGATCAGTTTGAGGACGTTTTCTTTGACAATCACATTGGTGTGGGTTGCATAGCTCATCATCATTGTTACATTTGGAAGGCAGAAGTAAAGTTTACTCTCCTTCATAATAACAACTTTTAACTTGTTACTCCTCTTGCCTATTCCTGTCTTCACATGCGGTGATTCCTGTGGGTGTTAATACTGCCGTTTATTCATTGAAAATATTGAAAAAGGTTGTTCTGGAAAGAGAGATTGAGTACTATTAGAATATTGTTTTTCAAACCACCGAGGCCCTAGTGGGCTTATTGTTGCTCGTCGTTACCCTCAACTCCTTCCGAGGCACATTTGTCTATCCGAACTGTGCTAACTGCCGAACCAAGCACTATATGTCCATTTGCGCCCATCGTCAGAAACTGCCAGGGTACTATTAGAAATACTATCAAATAGTGAAATTCCAAAACATTGAAGAATCATTTAGCACTTAGTGCAGAAGTAACCAACCGTCCTCGACCATGAGAATCATAATGGGTTTTTTTCATTTACGACACTGATGAAAATTCAACAAGTTCAACTTCAACACAGCAAATTCATCAAAGTGTGGATCGTAGCGACCAGTGAGAAGAGGGAAAGGTGCTCTTTCTGAGTTTTTGAGCCCTTTTTCCAGATTCTAGCAAAGGGGTTTCGGAAAAAGAGCATTTTGTATCCATCAAAATAGAGAGAAGATGGTAACTCGCAGTAAAGCAGATTTCTAAAAAATTGAAAATGCCTTTCGGGCGATTTTTTTGACTGAGAAATTTGGAATTGCGTAGGTACTTCTTCATTTTCAACTCTTTTAGACATTTGTACATTTTTATCGACCCAAAATTTGATATTTTAAAACTGTGAGTAACGAAAATGTTTTCAAGGGAGATTTATGGGCTCTACAGAACAACATATGATAAATGACATGAATTTTCCATGTTTTCGTCTACAGGGTGTTACATTTTGTGACGGTCATAGGCCAGGGAAGATTCTAAGGAACCGAAAACTTTTTGATCGAAATGAGGTTTTTTTTTTTTTTTTGCGTCTGATGGTGGGTGAAAAAATCACTATTGAAAAGGACACATTGTCAAACTTTTTTCTGGAGATCTCCACGTCAAACTTTCTTCAAACGCTTATGAGTCCATGTAATAAGGCATGTGAATTTTAGCCTGCAGTGCCAAAAGATGCGCCGAAATCTAGGCTTTCCAGCGATATAACCAGATTTGAAATTCCGTGTAGTTTATTGGGAGAAAATTGCTTTTCAAGTTAAAAAACGTGGTTTTCCATCATGCGTTGATTCGTCTGGTAAAAAAATAATTCGAATTCGGATTTTTTCTCAAATTATTAATGAACCATTGTAATAAATTGTAAAGTTTCACTGTAAATGCTGTTCAAAATGCCCATCATTCAATCTATGGCGCCCTTCCATCAATGAGCGACGCAGATTTGTACACGAAGGAGTCAGAGTCCGCCGGGGTGTTCCAAAAAAACCTCTGTGATAATCAGTTGCTTTTCGTTGTACAATGCCTGTGACATTCACCAACGTGGAATACGTTGACATGATGCTTGTGTCAGCACAAACACGAAGGCAAAGGCCCGTGAAGTTGTGAGGGAATATCAACGGCGAATCCCTCAAAAGCGTAATTCCTCAGGTACCTAAAGTACGATGCTTACGTGCTGTGTCGTGTATCTGTCTGTTACTCACAATGTGGGTTTCGGTTTATATGAACTTAGAAAAAAAGCAATGGCAATTACAGCATTTCCAAGGGTGTGAAAAAATTGCCAAGAGGCACTTTCGATCAGAAATTGTTCGTAGAATCTTCTCCTGGCCTATGACCGTTACGAAATGAAACACCCTGCATACACACCTGAAATACTCATTTCAGTAGTTAAGATATATTTGTATTGGGTTTGAAATTTCCTCTGACAACCGAATGAAAACGGATATTCTCCCAAACCGGCCATATGCCAGACAACACTAAGGAGCGCACCGGAAGAGGTTTTGGGTGTTAATTGTCATAGGTAATTCAACACTACGTTAGTTCAGAATGTCCATCCAATTTAGAAATAATAAAGCCCTTACTAATTCGTAGTATTTATAACCATGCGTTGTGTAATAGTGATTGTTTGCGCACTCATTGAGCTCTGAATGGACTATGAACTCCACGGATCCACTAACTCAGTTGTTCTTCGGAAAACAAAACCGCTTCAAGACGGAAATTAATCATTTGTCTCTGTCTAAACAATTCAATTTCCAACGGAGTTCGTTTGAGACCCCCGGAAACGGAAGCGTTCGTGGCAACTTGATGTGGCTCTTTTAAGGTTTCCGAAGGTAGATTTCTCCCTTCAAACGAAGAGGAGATGGGTCTAATCAGTGCGGGCCACCTGAGCTCCGAGAGAGCATTAGCATCCTTATCTAGGCAACAGAGAAAGCCCGTTCCAATCTTGGTCGGTAACAGAACTGACGCGCCGGTCGGAACCGAACTCGCGGAGGTGAGCTTCAACTTGATTACGTCGATTAGCTTCCTTGTGTCGCGGGAGGTTTCACAAAGGCTTTTCGTCGTTAACGCTAGCGTTACTCCGAAACCCGTTTCTCCTTTTCAATTACTCGGTTACCTTCGTTTCTAAAGCTCGACGCTCTGTAACTGATGTTATTCGGTTAATCATGTCTTTGAATGTGCTTTTGTTCAAATGTTCGTTTACTACTCGAAGCGGACGCGCGTGGGTGGCTTTTATATTAAAACGAGGCTTTTCAAAGGTGAAAACCTGAAAGAGATGATTAAAATATATTGAGACATTGTTTTATTGTCAAGTTGACGAGTACACGTATAGACATTTGTATGCCACCCCACGTACTAATTATAAATCAGAGCTAGTCCACTCCAGAGAGTCCGTAAACATTTTATCGCGAATTCATCATTCTACCGTGACAAATATGCTCCCCCATCAGGTAGTTGGAGTATGGGAGAATCAAATATAAAGAATATATGGAATTCATTAATTCAGACTACGTTACATAGCTGTCTGTTTGTTTGAAGCATTATTGAGGGTTTTACTTTCATTTTTCAGAATGAACCTATAAAATTAAATAAAAAAAATATTTCCAACACAACGTTCATGGGTATCCATTTTTATTAGAAACGTAATACCCAAGAATTTGACTATTAAACCCTAATCCCCGTCACTTATGGGAACCACTAATTTCCAACACCATGGGTAACAACTCACATTGTTGTCTTCCATGGAGGCTCATTGTTTTTATTTCTGCACCTTTATTATCAATTAAGAAGAAACTGTCAACATCCACTCAAAATTTTTTCGCATTACCTTTTTAAGATATACTGAACCTAAAAATCAGATAATAAAATAACTTTGAATGCTGCACGCTGTTCGAAGCTTTTTTCTGGGTCCACTGGATCAAAGTCAACGACATTTGTCTCTGAAATCGTGCGTCAGAAGGGAATGTGCTTGTAATCTTGACGTAATATCCTTTTCGCTCAACACTAATTTAGGATTTAAATTTAAATAATAATTAGTTTTCATGGATTTTGATAGCTGCGGTTGTTATAAACGGTTGCTCTATTATTGTTCGAGGTATTTTAAGAAATGTTGAATAATCAGTATTCCAAAACTCCAGAAATGATACAGTAATTTTTGTGCAGTTTATAATAGATGATATTTCAATGATTTGGAAATCTTGTTGTCGTAGAGACTTGAAAAACGTATGTGACATTTTCTTTTATCTCCAAAAAGTACAACGCTATACCAAAAACACAAACAACATGCAACGTGTTTACATGATTTTCGGCCCTTGTGTATAAAAACGCTGCAAATTCTTTCACTGGGGTTTATTATTCAATGATTCATGATTTGAATTTCTACTAAGCTTTGGAGTGTGCGTGTTTCATAGGTGATAGAGCGATTATTGAATTTCAGGAGACATGCATAGAGCACGTAAATCTGTTCTCAACCTAAATACCTATTTGGATTGATCATTTGATCATATTTGTGTGCCTCCTGAAATTCAATAATCGCTCTATCAACTGTGAAACACGCACACTCCAAAGCTTAGTAGAAATTCAAATCATGAACGCAAGCCAATTGAATAATAAACCTCAGTGAAAGAATTCGCAGCGTTTTTTTCAAGAGAGCGATTACAATGGAAAAATATTCTATTTGAAAATTGTAAACTTCCTAAGACGGAGCATGCATATTAAAATGCTTCATCTCGTGTATCGGCTATAAACCCTTTTAGGAGTTCACTCCAGTATCCACATTCACAATATGACTAGGTTACTGCAATAAAAAAATAAAAACGCGGTTGTTTTTGTTTTGACTGCAGTAACCTAGTGATGTACTGAATGTGGATGCAATGTTGGCACCATAAATCGGGCCACACATCGGGAATGGTTTGAGCTACGGACCTGTGGAGGGGCTCATTCGATTCCTCATGGAAAGTTCTTCAAAAAGAGTCCAAATTTAGGCCGCCTTGACCTTTTTTGAGGGTTTTAGGGATTTTACGTACGGCGTACGGCGGACGGACGGACGGATTGCAGATTTGGATTCTACACCCTTTGAAACGAAAACCATGAAATTTTCAGGGGGGTTAGAATTTTTTTTTTTTTTTTTTTTTTTCAAGAGCAATTACAATGGTTTATTATTGAAAAATAAACCAAAATCAAAGTTTGTTTTTTATCTATCTATGTTACCAAAACGGGAAGCCATGGACCATATCAAACTGTAGTGCTTTGTAGTTAGTTATGTGTGCCAATAGGCTGAATTGCCGGACCGATATTCATGTTAGGCATCGTAAATATATTAGGGTTCCGGCACGCAACATAGGTCAGGTCAGAACCACCAAAACATCCTTTCAATTCATTAACGGATTAGTTTGATTCCAGAACTTAGTCATGATTGGTGATTGGCAGTTTGTTGGCTACGGAAAATCGTGACAACTGGTGACATGGACGTTATATTCCGTGCGAAACATTTGTTTATTGCTAGTGATTTGATGAAGTGGGAACTAAGGTCCCCATTACCAAACCCACCATGTAGATTGGGGAGTTTCAAACTAAACAGCATTCCGTTTTTAATTGCAACGCATTGGTTGTAAGCGGAAATAACTGTAAAATGAAGTGAAACCGTTGTATTTTTATAGTAGAAACTTTCGTACTCACAAACCCGTGGGTATTCGTATTCACGTCAAATATATCTCATTTTTCACCCAACTTGCAAGCTGTATTTGTTTTAAAAAAGCAGTAACTTTAACGCAGTTCTTCTTTTAGTATCGTGTTGAAAATTCCCTTCTATCAGTAACTAGGAAGTTTCAAAACTAGTATGATATAAAATATTACATTTACCATTATATAAAACTACTATACCAGCTTCGCTCAAAACATCACATTCATTTCTTCAGTTGATACGGTTTTCCGCCGCTAACGAACTGCCTGTTGCCAATCATAACAAACGTTCGCGAATGAAAAAAATCGGATGCGATGGGTACCTACGTTTTTTAAGTTGATGGATGTTTCAGACATTCTGACGTAGCGTATCTGGTGCGCCGGAACTTGCTTATCATTTTACAATCGCTCCCATCAAAATAGCACTCATTGTTTAACCGTTTGTAGGGAACATATGTTCGTAAAAAGATACAAACCAACTTTGAGTTTCATATTTAAGGATTTTATTTACCATAACCTTTGGATTTTTTTATTGTCATTGATGAGCCTTTGTGATCCAAACTATATCATTAGCATCCATATTACAGTTATGTAATTCTATCGTAATATAGAATAATAAAAGTGATCTTGACGATGCACGTGGTGCAGATCGGCTGAGTTGCTCCTAGAACTAATCACAACGTTTGTATGAAACTGTAATTGGTGTGTAACCTCGTTCAGACCTACCTGTAATTGAAGATGCATAGGTCCGGGATCAGCTAAGTGGCTTGAAAAGCGGATTCTTATGCTATTGATCGTATGATGCTGAAATTTGGAATGTTTCCTCACGTACTCTTGTAGGTGCTCAGGGTGAAGAACTGAGTTGCACCTAATGCTTCCCGCGCATTTAAACTATTAACCTTAATTTATACATATCCATGATCTATTGTTTTCTCCATCAAGGGAGAAATTTGGTAGGGGTTTTCTAAATAGTATTTTCCGATTGAACGAGACCTCTCGCTCCTCTTTGGTTAACTTGTCATTCCATGATTGTATACGCTGACTCGCCTCATATTATCCAGCTGCATCTATTTTTTCCTCTTCCTCCACCCCGGGTTATTAGCTAGCAGGGGGGGGGGGGTGCAGCCAATTTTGCGGTAATGAAGAATATGATTTGGTTCGAAGGGCGAGGTCGTTATTGTATGAGGCGGCACAATATCGTTATCCGGCGGTCGCGATTGGCCATCGTATAAAATCCAGCGGCTCGCGGAATCGTTACAACAACCGTGGGAGGGCCGGCCGAGAGAGATAAAGAGAGAAGGAGCCCGACCCTCGACATTCACGAGGGAGCGAGAGAGCGTCACGTGGAAGGGCATGTCACAGGTGTTCCCAATAATGATGTGGGAACTGGGTAACTTAATCATCTCAGGAATTCCAATTAGTTGTCTGAAACGGCGGGAGGGGCCGTGGGGTTGGAGCATCCGCGACCTCCATCCGCAATCTCTTGGCGCTTACATAAATGTCGCGGGTGCAGAAATATGCGTCTCAAGGATGCGGTGTGTCGGGTTCCGAGGCGGTATGCAGTATGTCGGACCAGCTAATGCCGGGTCGAGCTGTGGTTTGCCGTTATTGCCACGAGCGATGTGTTAACGACGGAACGTTAGAAGGGGAGTAAATTAAACTTTATACCACGAGTAGAGGGATGCAAAGGACGTGAGTGGCTCAAAATGTGGCACACAAATGAAAAATCGTTGACAATTTTTGTACGAAAAAAGAAGAAACGTACATGATTATTTGAACATCTTAATTAGAATAAAATGCAGAACGAACGAGTGTAGGAAAAGTGTGATGTACAACGATCATATGTACAATATCGATTGAAGTTCCCTGATTCAACAGGGCATTGCCCTGTGGACGAAAGGTAAACAGTCAGAAAAATGTCTCCCGCCGCACCGAGACCTATGAAGATAAAAGTTGTTCTCAGTATTGTTCCCAAGTACCGTACTACTTCCCTCATATAAATTGAATGGAGGTATAGGTGGTTCCAAAATAATACGGCGGGAGGTTTCCAGTTACGGTTAGCTGCCAAAGACAAAATCCTCAGAGAAAGGAGGTTTTTTTTCCTCTCTAGGACTTGTTGATTGAAACGTAGAAGACTTGGTAGAATATTCATAAAGAAATCACGAAATATACTAGGAGCAGACAAACAAAAATATAAGGAGTTTGGTTTACTGGGCAACACGTAAACACAATCACAAGAAAGATAATTTAGTTCAGTAATAATTTAGTTGATCGATTACTCCTTCCCTAGGATGCCTCGCAGTTCTGCGATGCTTGATGTTCTCTCGAACTGTTTTTATGGATTCGGTCACCTTTTTCTTGGATCGTCTTCCGGATCCTGAGCTTTTGGTTGAATTGAGACAGTTGGCAGGAACTATTCTTCAGCAGCTTTAGAAGATCGGTTCCAGTAGATAGAAGCGAGTCGAGTCGTAGAGCGGTTCCCTTCCCGTCTGTATATCTAATACGAGCGTAGTCGTGGTTACCCCCACTCCACGTGAAATTCTCATTCCGCACAACTTTCCTCACCTTGTAAACGACAACTTTCTTCAAGCGATCCCAGGACGGAAGCTGATTTAGGGTTAGTCCTGAGTTGTGTTTCATTTGTTTTCTGTTTTGTTTGATATCAGCCAGACCTGCAAACATTGTTTCACTTGCCCCACTTTGGAGCATCTGTCACAGGCGTCATCTTTTCTCTAGAATGTTTTGGTTGTCCTCAGAGGAGGCAGGTTTTGTTTATTGAGGCAGAGACAGTAGATTAGATAGTAGATCTATATTCTGCGTTTACAGAGAGGTGCGGATCTTTGTGAGATTAGGCATTTCGTTGAGCTGATTCAAAAGCTCATGCTGAAATGTGAGCATGATGGTAAGAATGTTTTAAAGTAGTCTTTGTCGTATTATTGGAGTAGCTAAACACCTAATATATGCCTCACGGATGCAGTCGTTTTGATTTGTTTCGGCTGTCAGAGCTTTGAACTGACAGTCCCGCCTCAAGGCAGGGATGATGAGAAAGATCTATCCATATAAAAGGCCAACGGCCCTGTCAGGTGGTACCTCTAGACGTATTCCGAGCTGAATCCGAACCTCATCCATGTTTTGAAGCCTTAAAACCTAGCCGTCAACCGGTTCAAATATTCTCTACATTTGTTCACTCATCCACCCTTAAGGATTGACTTAGAAAAAAGTCCCACTAGACCCCAAATGATTTGTAACCGAATTTTAAAAACTTTGGTTGTGTAGTTCTAAAGAACTGCTCTGAATGGGGTCGGAAGAATTTTTTTAAATTATATTTTCGGATCTACATTCTTTTAAACGTAAAACCGCATTGGTGAATGGGTGTTAAAATTGTATTTTCCCTTGTTCGATTATAACGGTTTATGATTAAAATGATAACAAACCAGTAATAAACCATTGTTTAATAATTTGCAACATTTCCGATATTAGTCTGGGATATTTTAGACCTTGATTAGAACCCTTATTAGAAACTTTCAAGTTTTCCAACAAATGTTGAGTAGAGGCTCTCGTGAATTTTCACTATTCTCTCGTTCGCTGGCGGATAGCTGCTCTCGGGACGCGGTAAATCACAGGGTGGCTCAGGAAGGGCAGGTAATTTACGCACGAATTCTCTGTTAATGATCCCGAAGTTTTTGCTCGATGAAGAAGCGACCCGTTGCAGGTGCGATGAGCGGTAGGTGGAGACCGAAGAACATAACTTGTTTTGCGTCGCTCCTTCTCCCGTCACGGTGCCGCATTGTCCCAGAGAATAGCCGCCTCGGTGAATGGCACCGAAAATTATCATTTAACACCTTGGGTTATACATTTTGCCATGGTCAGCAGCTTATATTTCATAGAGTACCTACTTACTGTGTAAGGCTTGATACCATACTTATATATATGGTCGTAGGGCAATTTACGATCTACTCCTCACCAAAATCCGTGAAAATGCCGAGAAAAAACCTTCAACGGAACTCCCCTTAATTATTTATACTATTCAACTATGACATCGGCTCACCCACATCGGTTTTCTCTAACGGAAACCCTCAGTGTTTATTACAGATTTACGTGAAATTTTATTAAAAACTTGCCTGAAACGATTTTTTCCTCAGACACTACTTGAAATAGTGTGGAGTGTAGTTGAAATAGTGCAAAATGTTTGGTTAGTGTAAACCCCAGGTGTGCAACATGACTTGAAACTATTTTCCTACTTTTAATCGCCTGGTGATATTGGTTTTCGAATTTACTGTGGTGCTCATAAGATAACCGTAGGAAAAGCTTTAATTTATATGAAAAAATCGTGATTGGAACTTTCATATATACATATTTCAAACTTACACATCGGAACTCCAAATGGTTTAGTGAAAAAAACTTGTAGGAATGCATGGGATGAGCTGAGGTACCCCCCCCCCCCCCCCTCAGTTGCCTCTGTTTGCACATGGTTGTTTTAACCACTTTTCATCATCTGAAACACTCCTTCCTTATTGAAAAACTCTCTATGAGGTATTATTTAATAGATATTAATTAGTAATGATAAAAAAATGGAAAACAACAAACTTGGTGGGGTTGGGTTAACATTATTTGTTTAGGTCGATAACAAAGGTTCATTTTTGAAAATTATAAACTAAAATGGCTGTGGGGCGAAATATACCAATTCGGCGTTCAATAGCTAATGGTCGATAGAAATCTACCTCCAAGTCAGTTAGAGTTTGATAGTAAATTGGTCATTATACTTCATCGATAAACAGAACCAAACTTATCAATCTGTCATTGACAATTGAAATATTAGTCGGTACAGCTGGTTATCGTTTGAGGTAACTAATTTTTAGTAGATTCGTTGCTGTGTTGTGCAAAAATGTGCTGAGTCTGTCGTGAGGGAACTATTGAGATTAGAAATCGCACGTAGATGGCAAGTAATTGGAAGTGAAGAGGTTTACTGTTCACGGTTTCACAATTCACAGGAGAAGGTTATGCAAAACCCGCATGACCTATCGGTCGTGATGGTACTGTATATTCTGCGCGCCGTCTTCTCCCATCCCAACGTACGCAACTTGCATTCTGTTGACGTTCAACCTAACGCGTGTTGTATGCATAATAAACTTACACACGTATTATATTTTGTAAATTCCTCATGGCACTTCCTCTCATCCTTAGTTTAAAATAACCACTTCGATGTCTTTCTCATCGCTTTCCCGTTATACTTTTCTGCAAGATGGCTTGTAAAACGAGTTTAATTTCTGTGTGAGTATAGCATACAAAGTTACACGAATGAATGACTTTTAAAGGCTCTAACGTACCTATTTCGATAGCTTGTCGCAGACCATGTTCAGATTTACATACATTCTTTCGAAGACCCAACTACCACAGGAGAGTGACTTGGGCTGCCCTCTCAAACAGATTTATACCGACTTCTTCCTGAAAGGTTTTCCCCATGAATATCATTAGGCCGTTTTCCCCTCTTTTCAAAGAGTATTAAGATGCCCTCTCTCGCTCATTCACTCTCTCTCCCTCCCCTCTCTCTTTCTTCCTCACTCTTTCTCTTTCTCTTCTTCTTTCTTTCACCCGCTCTCCATCCTATCGTCACTTCCCCTTCACTCCCTTCCCCATTTTCGCATAACCACAACAGGCCATCCAAACCCTACGCTGTGAACTCCACTAACTCGCAATTCTCTTCCTTTTTTATTTATTTTTTTTTTCCACTCTACACCGACCTCTCAAACTTTCTACCGTTCGCAACAAAAAACCACCTTCCGATCACGAGGCCAACAACTGGGGTTAGATATCCTCCGAAAGAGATTTATTTAAAGCATGCGGGACAGCTGTGACACATTTTATTGATAAAACGGAAATGTAGGTACCCGCCTCGGAGAAAACCGGTTTTACCATTGTGCCTGCACATAGGAATTGCAGAAACAGTAAAGTTGGGAATGCGATTTGCTTTTACGGATAGATGTCAGGTCAGACATGTTCTGCTCTAAATATCATTCTAGGTACCCAATATTTCATTAAATATTACAGAAAAGCACGGCTTTAATGCCTCAAGTGCCATATTTTTCTCCTTTCTATTCTTTTCGAGAATTCTTAATAGAAATGAAGCGTATATTTGTCTTTTTTCTTCTTTCGATTCAGTTGACGGATCAGCACTCAATAGAGCATTGTTTTTGCACAGAGGCTCTTATAAATTGATTTGATATTAATCGCTTCTATTAAAGAAGCTTCTAGAGTTCTCCGAATCGTTCGAAATCGTATCGCATATGACGATCTGAATCCGCGTGATTAGTACCAATTTAAATAAATTCCGATGAATATTGTGGATTTTATTCTTGATTTCATTATATTGGGGCAGACAGAGAGACAGCAAGACGAACAGGTCTAATCAGAATTGATCCGGGATGTGTATAAAAAGGGTTTATTTGAGAAAAAAAAAATCTAGGTGATCCATCAAAAATGAACACAGTATTTCCTTCATAGTAATGCGTTAAAAACACAACATATAGAACCGAAATCAATTGAATACACGTCACATAGTGATATGATGGTTACTCAATGAAACATCTTAGAAGTGGTTGTTCGATTTACTGCAACCTCTTGAAGGTCTACAAATGGTTGAAATCAACAATTAGCTGTTGGCTTCAACTGTGTTCATTATCGGCTATATGATTTAATAAAAGCTTTTTTTCATTCCTTTAGAATTTTTCGCAACGCAACGTAAGGGATTAAATGGTCTACTATATCTGTATTGGCTAACCTCTCTACGTAAAGCTCCAATCTGTGTTCATTAGACGCATCCTGTGTTGCATTATCTAAACTAGGGGCTTCCACGAATTTCAACTGTGTTCTAGATGGCTTTAGAAAAAGCCCCATTTATATTTCAGAAAGTGGATTAATTACTGAAGAAATCCTCAAGCCTCAAGCGTTCTTCAGCTGATCTATGTGTCTCCACAAGTTGTAATCTAGAATGACTTCTAGAATGACTGTTTCTCAAGCATATTTTCATGAACACCAAACTTTACAAGTCCCTTAGTACGAAACAGAAGCAGATATTACAATACCTACAATGGTTTATGTAATATACTGCATATCGGCACGACCTAGAAATACTGAACGACTGGAATTCAAGTATATAATATAAATCACATCTACGATTCTCTTGCCCGCAAATATCGTATAAACATAATACAAATAAAAATTCGATCCGAGACTCGGCAAGTATATTCATATAGTATACACCTTGCAGTGGGTGTATCTCCAGTGTTTTTTTAGCGTCCATTACTGCGGTTCATGAGCGTACGGATGGCCGTACTGCAACCGGATTCATCTCATTTGATTCACGGAACTAATTTCCAACGTAATAAAACAAACCCCCTCTTACATCGAAATTTTATGAGATTTCGACTTTTTAATAGTTTATTAATTTAATACAATTATGTTATTCCTTACGGTTGATTGATCAAGTTGTCAAGATTAATGGCACATCCCGGATCGTTGTAAAAGTTTTGAGCCAAATTTCATGAACTTTGGTCTAGTAAACTTCCGACCACGTATGGTGGACGGACGGATTATAAAAATTTGTATACGATTTCTGAAATCTACCTCTCTTGAAACGTAAACTAACAACTGTATTTGGGAGGTTAGAAGGTTCTTTTTTCTTGGTTGCTCACAAATTTTCATTATCCACAATGATAAGCCAGAATTGAGCTCGTCACAGCCGTAGTATCTGAATATTGACGGACAATAAATCTGGCTGTTAATTGTTTGGAAAGCGAACTTCTAGAATCTATTAAGTACCTTTCAAGTACCTTGTCGATGATTGTGACAATTATCCATTTTGAAGGAAGTGAAACGTTTTAGCTCATCGTTGCAGAGACGGACTAAATGAATACACTCCGAATAGTTGTTCTTGCTACTAGGCTGCACTCCATGTATCCAATATGATTCCGTTTTAATTGAATACTATTCACACAAATGCGTTGTTATCAAAGATGGACATTCTCATATCAAATCCCGTCATCCGATGTCGCCATACTACGCAGAGTATCGGGGGAGAGGTTAAGTCCCACGTCTATGGTCGCGTCGCCTGACTGAGAAGTGTCCATTGTCAGACATCTCCAAGAGGATCCGCTGTGCCCCAAATTGAGTTTGTGTGTAGCTCAGGGCCTGACACAGCTTCGCTGATCCGTCTATGGGCCGCGGGGGCGGGGTTTACAACCTCAGGCTTCCGAGATTATTGGAATATCCCCTTGTCCCGAGAGGCTCAGGGCCACCCCCTTCGTCGGAGAGGGTCGGAAACTATCCCGTCTGTGGGAGAATTGTCGGGATGAAGATCAAAAGTCAGTGAGCAATGGCGAACCATTATTCCGCCACAACACATGAACCTCGAAATTTCATACATCAGCCATAACAATCTCTGAAAATTGGTAGTTTTAGAACTCAACAGCTGGGAAACACATAATCTAATAAACAAAAGAAGGTAGAAACATTATAATGCGAGTGGGAATTTTTCCATAGCGGACGACGCGCAACGGACACGAAACTAAAATCGCCAGAAACGTAAAATGGGAGCGGGAATTAAGATTTCTGTAAAACAAATTATTCAAAATTTGGGTGTGACGACATGTTTTTATTACCATACTGGACTTGAAGCAGTTATTATGTGACTTATACAAGTTACAGATGGTAATAGTTCAACCTATTGGGGCCATGAAGGTCATTATTTTGCTGTTGTTGTCGGTGGTCACGTATATGCTAGATTTTTTACGTTTCTTTTTTGGGTTAAACGGAGTTCATTTTGTTAACTGATCAGTTGGTTAAAGAGTTACGGTTAGGAAGACGACCGAGGGAACACTTAATAGTGAGTTAAGCACAGTACATGAGGGGGAATTCACTTAAGTAGTAGGAGTTACGTTACGGAATATGGCAGTGACGTGTGGAAATGTTACAAACCTTTGTGGACATGGGTACTCACGAAGGCATCCATGGAACGTTGTTCCCACTGACAGTGGAAATTTGGATTTTGGCGAGAAAAATGTTTCATAACTCGTAGCTAAAAATAATGGTTATATTGTCATGCTAAACTTACAACGCGTGCTTAGTGGGGTTATAAGTGTCATTCATTTAATGATGGTCCAGAATGCCGTTGTGCGAGGAAGGGGAGGGGGTTGAGGTTTTTGAGGCATCAATCCTTGGTTCATGTGGGATCATTTCATCAAGGCATCAATTGACCAAAAGAACACATTACTGTGAGTCTTTTACAGTATTTGAGAGGTGGAGTTTCAGAAAACGTCAAAGCTCATGTGTAGTTTGAGTCACTCTGCAGGAAAACAAGTCTAGAAAAGCAGATTACTTCAAGGATTGAATTTGTATAGCTCCCATCTCTTGAAACTACTAACCTTGTGCATAACCTGTTGGTTTCTCAGTGGTCTCTCACTTTTAAATTACAGACAAATGAAAACAGCCAGACACGAAACTTAAGTTATTCAGAATGGTCAAAAACATCAAATGCTAGTGGACATTTTGATTTTGGGAAAACAAAGTACTGCTAATTTGAAAGTGAAAACAGTGTTTCTGCTGCTTCTAGACTCGTAGGTAGGCAGTGCTCAATGGTCTCACACATATCATTCATTTGATGGTGTAGGTTGATAGGGTGATTGGGGGAGGTTTGATGTTATGTCCTTTCATTTTTGGGCTCTGGCGGGTTCACATTGTTAAGGGTCAGTTGATTAAAGAGTTACGACCAAGGAACACGTAATGGTGAGTTAACTACGGTATTTGATGGAGGAAGTCTTAAAAGTCGCCACAGCTCAAGTGGTAAGAGGTACGTTACAGGAAGCGGCAAAGGAGAGGTCGTGGGGCCCATGATTTGAGGGGTGGCGACCGGTGAGTGAAACAAAGGAGGAAATGATGGGTGGGTTCGCGGCCCTCTGATTTAGTCCAATAACGTCGGAAAAGTGGGAGAACGGAGTCGGTCGGAGGTCTCTCCGGGCGTTTCCTCACTCGAAAAGGGAGTTTCGGGTTCCGGGGTCTGAGATATGCGGCTCATATTTCAGCATGTTGAGGGCGGCCCGGCCTATGCGCGGGAGTGAGAGCGCGGATTACCGGAAGTGAGAAGGTCTATTGCCGAGAGGCTCAGACTCCCAACTTAATTCATTTCAATCCTTTTCCCCCTCCCCACCCCTCCGCACGTCCCGCATTCTGATATTCCGTCCACTGCCCTAATCTACAGGCCTCTAGCTCTACCTCGATAAATGAACTCAATTTTAAACTTCTTCTGGAAAATGTATTTGCTCATTCCAATCATTTCAGTTCTGCCAAGTTTAGAATAGGTGGAACTAAACTTTTAATTAACCTTCTTAGTGAGGAGTCGGTGGTAGCCTACGCTACCATAAACGTAAACAGCGATCATTAAGAATGACGGGAAGGATGTGCATTTTCTAGTAACAATATATAATGCTAGATCGGCCAGAATTTATCTTCCGGATTAGCGGGTCACCTCGGTCTCTCAACATCAACGTACCTACGTTGTACCCGTATCAAGTCTCTCTCTCTCTCTCTCTATATATATATTTTTTTTTTTTCAATTTTTAGGTTCTTTCCTCTGTTTTACGTTTTGCAAGAGTGCTTTAAGATGAAAGAAAAGAACTGGATGTTTTATAGGTAGTTACAACTAGTGAACTTGTCTCATTTCGTCCTGTGGGGCACTATTAGTATGTCCGCTATCAAAATGTCTCTGTTGTTGAAACTTCTAGATTCTTTTTCCTGTAATTTTTTTTATTGCAACTGAAAAATTTATATGCATTTCATCTAGCAATATTATAGTAGACACAACAGTAGGATAGGTTTCCAATAAAACCTTCCCTTCAGATAGTATACATATATGTAATATTAATTTTAATTATTACTTACATAATACTGTAATAAATCAGTTTATAACACTTTGCACAACTAGGTCAAATGGTTCTTTTCTCTTGAGGCCTCCGAAGTTCATTCGTATTGACCAAAACTTCAAGCATCTCCGGGTTCTTATGTTTGTAGAGCCGTTGTTCGTGCTTCCTCGCGTACTTAGCCACTGTTTCATAGACGGTTCTCCATCCTCAGGTCATTATGAATATCATCATTTCTCATGTACCAGGAGGCACCTACAATACTTCTCAATAATTTATTTTGAAATGTTTGTATTTGTTTTAGGTTTTTTTTTTGGGACAGCCCCATAATTGAACCCCATAGGTCCAGATAGGGCCGAGAATTTGCTTGTATATTACTAGTTTGTAGTTGAGTGTTAGGCGGGAATTCTTTCCCAACAGCCAGTACATATTTTTATATCTGATCTTCAATTCTTGCTTTTTCTTTTCCGTGTGTCAATCCAATTTAATTTTGAATCGAATTTCATCCCCAAATATTTTACTGAATTACTGCATGGTATTTTATTTGAATTAATTGTAACATATATGGTTGAACATTTACGGTTTGTGAAGTTTATGTGTATTGATTTTGATTCATTAAGTTTAATTCTCCACACTTTGGTCCACTCTGCTATGTCGTTAGCTGACTTTTGTAATGTTTGCGTTGCACTAACGACGTCATCACCAAGTGAGAGGATGGCCGTGTCGTCTGCCAGATGAGATTTTGAATAAAAATACGAGCCGGCATGAAGTTAATGAAGCACCTAGTGCTAGCATTCGTATGATTCTAGAGTGGTTTGTACCTAACGTTTTAATCACTGTACCCTTCTTTTACAGGGAGTCCCAGGAGTTGTCCCCCTCCCCCCTCTTAAAATCGTCAAAATGGGAGTAAACAAAATACTTTTTTTTTCTTTCAATCTTCAAATTTTTTCCAAGGATCTAAAATGTCATATTTGCGCAACTGCGCAGCCATGCGCAATTGACACTAACTTTTTTATTTTATATCAGAACCCGAATTTTTTATTTCAGATTCCGATTCTACTCAGGATTTCATGGGCATTCGACCCCACAATCAATTTTTTGATTCCGCGCAACGTGTTTAGCGAGCACGCAAAGTTGCGCAACCCCATAAATGCCAAATAGTGGATGATGGTGAACTCTAAACTGTGGTACATGAATTTTCATCATTTTTTACGCTGATTCACGTGATGAAATCCGTTTTTTTGATTTGACTCAATTTTTGCGGAATAGGTAATGACGACGTTGGTTTATTTTGCGTATGTTTTTCAATTTTAAGCGCCTGTTTTCAGATTGTAATGGGAGATTGAAACCTTCTTCAGTGATCAAGTGAAAAATCATCCTAATCCGAGAGTCGAAAGTCGGCATAAATGATTTTTTCAAACAAAAAAACAAATTAGGCTTTTTGCACATCGCATTAATAATCCCTTTACTAATTTAAAACAGTGAATGCATGAAAACTGTCTCTAGTACTTGTTAAGGGTTTCCATCGTAGATCGGATGGGCATCATCCCATGAACTGCCCAAATTTTACATTTGGGTTTGCTCAGATTGGAAACAAGTATTGATTAGCTAACAATAACATTCAATAGGGATATTGAGCCTAATTCACACGTTCCCTGGAAATATTATCCAAATCGGATGGAATCGAAATAGAAATGCGGCTTATTACAACGGTTTCACATCAGCTCATGTGCAGAACCTAGTAATGATGAAAGCGTATAGAATATGATATGAAATTCACACTTCTTCAAATCAGAACGAGTTTGTATGTCAAGAACGTGAAAAAGCTATAGATGGGTTTTAAATTAATATATGCGGAGACAGAAGTGTAATTTGACAGTAGTAAACAATCAAAAACCCCCAACCTAGCCTTAACCCATACGTTTCCTGAATCAAGCTTGTTATTGATTTGCTGAAACGCGACAGACAATAAATGAAGATTGTTCAGAATGATCTAAAGCGTAATGTGAGTTTAGAAATCTTGATTTGCCGAGAAAAAGTATTCTTCTCTAAAGTGAAAACACTACTTTCTACTTTTCATACTACACCGCTACTTTTTAAACAGACTGGGTAGGTAGCAATAAATAAAATTCCTAAAATTCGCTCATGAGCTTGTACTGCAAGATTTTGTAATTATTCTTTCTTTTTTTTCATTCCTCTGGAGCCGTAACAGTGAAATTAACCTTCCCTACTAATGCAAAACGGTGAATGCAAAGTGCGCTAAAGTGACTCGCTATATCCCCCGGACACACATTGGCTGGGAAGGCGGGCGTGTCGGGTAGAGCCGAGGGGCTCTTAGGACCCCCGCTGCTCGGAACCTTTCCAGTGATGTATAGAGTAATTTTCAGCGGAATCTCCCCGGATTAGGCGGAATAATGGGTCTTTCCCTCCGCAAATGTGCCCCTAAACAATTTCATCTATTTAGTATATTCGGTCGAATTGTTTTTTTATTTTTATTTTTATCTCATTGTCCTTTTCTCCCCCATTTACGATTCAATTCAGGGTTCGGTCGGGGCGCCAAGGAACCAAGGAAGCACTTATAGGCTTTCTTCTGTTGTAGATGGATAGCGTGGAGCATTTCTCTTTTCTACGGAGACTTCGCTCATTTAAATATCTGATTTTAATCAAGCAATACATGAAGGCTACAGGGGAAAAACGAGAAACGTAAAAAACACAATCAATAAGCCGTTGTTAATTTCGTTTGTCTTCCTAATTCCATATCCTATTTGACATTCACCGGTTAAATGAGTATCGTCATGTGAAAAACGGTGTAGTATATAAACAATGGAATTAATCCACTTTACGCAGTTATATCAAATGCGAATGCAAATAAGCTAACAACTTTGTAGAAAAAGTCTTTGGTTCAATAGAGGGCGAGAAGAGGGAGGGTAATTGAGTACTTTGCCCTATCTCTCTTCCTACAGAAGATAAATCTCTTCGTTAAATGAAGTAAATTGTACTGATTCTAGGCACATATAATACAAATTAATAACAATGTTTCTACTTTGTTGCCTCATGCCATTTCTTGAAACTGCTGAGCATGTCTGATTCAGGGGTATCCTCTTGGTGTTGCAGAAACATCGAATCGGTGATATTTTATTTTAAATTGGCGGTATGATGTCTCGTTTTCTGAGCGATGAAATTTTATCTGGAACCTTCTTAATTTGGAAAAGAGCTTGTTAAAGGGATTACGGATACACGACGGACACACAGACCGACAAACTATTTTGATTCTGGAGAACAAACATTTACAGCGTCTCTCGATGGGGGAATGACTGAAATTAAGAATTGGAAGTAGATGATGAGTGTTTAGAAATGAATTGAAAAGGTGTACTGATGAGTGTTTCTTAATTCACAGGGGAAGGTTATGCAAAACCCGCATGACGTATCGGTCGTGATGGTACTGTATATTCGGCGCGCCGTCTTCGCCCATCCCAAGGTTTTAGGTACTAAGTTTTGCCATTCTCTGAGAAAGTAAGCACCTACCTCTGATGTTACTTTGCCCATGCCTGTATTGTGAGGATAATCAGGGTGTGCGGAATGTAGATCGTCGGTTGAATGTAGGTACCTACTAATTACCACAGCCTTAACTAGTTCGGTAAAACAGTCTTCTACAGGAACATCAACATAAATATGAATTAGTGTGAAGAAGTAAATGAAGAATTAAATTCTTTAAATTCTGTCAACAAAATTTGTTGACTTCAATGAAGAAAGTAGTTTATATGATTTAAATGGAATGATATTTTCAATGTATCGAAATCTTTACAACTTTCGTTATGTAGTAACTGACTATTGGAGCATTGCCATGCATTTAATTTTTTTCTGATTTATTTTTAGTTGTTGAGCGCTTACGCCTGTTTGGATACATTTATATTCTAACGAACAACTACAGTTCTGTAGCGTATTAGGGAATAGGGACCTCGAATGCTGTGGAAATAAGACTGCTTTTGTGTGGTAAGATTATGTTGATTTTCCTAGACTAGATGATATTTTTATTACTAAATCCCATCGGTGAACCGAATTTCCTCATCCGTGTCACAGTATATTCATCTGTTGGCTCTCCTCAAGGGTAGAGCTCTGCCTGGGAAAATATCAAATATGGGCGGCTTGGATAGTGAACATATCGAATTAATATTAAGGCTTTAGTCAGCTATATACAGTATTGTGAAATGATAATCAAATAAAATGGAATTTGAATGTGTCACGTTAGTAACGAAACGTATGAATTATTTGAGATTGATAATAATTTAAATTAGTGAATCATGTCAAATGGTATGAATGGTATTACGTTTAAAACTTATAAACATCTACTTGTATAATGAGATCAGGTAATTTAAAAATGTTCTTACATCAAGATAGACTAGTGAAGACTGGATGATATTCTACTTTATTTCAATAATTTTAATTCGTTAAGTAGATCTTTCTGTATTTGAACTTCTATTACGGTGTTGCTCGTAGGTAATGCAATTTTAGTTCTCATCAACGAATGAACTACTAAACCACAGATGTTTTATTGTATCCCATAGGTTCCCAGTTGATGTTTGTCGAAATGTATGATAGTTTTAGTTGGAAAATGCACCATAGCACGTTTAATAATACATACATATCAGTGCTACATGTAATAATTATTAATAACATATGCAATTATTACATATCAGTGCTGTTTGTAAATGGCTAGCCGATACAGTAATATCAAACTATTTTGGAATTGCCTGTGGTGGTATTTTATATTACACCAAATTCCAAACAAAAGATATTTATCATATTGCACTTTCTTGGAAAGGTCTTTTTGATATGCTCGAGTAACTCCAGGAAAACAATAGATTCATTTGCTGGAAAATCCGCTAAAAAAAGGGAGAAGAAAAAAGTACATGTTTTAAATTAAATACGAAATCAGTTAATTCATGGAATAACTCGTTGCTCTCATATGATAGTGTATATTACATGCTAACGAACCTGGTTTAACCTGAATTAGTTCAAGCATGAAATACACGCTTGATATGAAATGATGAGTGTTCCACCGGTAAATGGTTACATTTTTGCTTAATATGGCGATATAGACACTTCAGTTACGATCCTAGAAGCAAATCAACCTCTCTGCCTCGACGTAAATGACTGAGAGCATCAGCATGAAGTGTCCAGTATATTAAGAGTACAGGCAAATGGATCCGTAGCTACGTAAAGCAAACAATGCGTATTATCTTTTCTGTGACCAAGCTACCTAATTGCGAAATATCACAATCTGTTTCTTCTCACTATCTGTGAAACTTCTTTCAAACGGTTACGCACCCATTATAGGTATTCGGTTCGTTTTGGCTGAATAGGGGGAAGGGACACTGTTCTTGTCACGTTGACGGCTCAAGTAGGTATCTCGTGTTTCCCCTCTTCCCGCCTAACGACAGAGAGTTTCCACGGAAAGAGAAACCAGGCGGAAGATGCCTCCGACAACTGCACTCAACTTTTAAGTGCACTCGATTGGTGAGAGTGCAACCGGGACAAAATCCTGTATCTTCCCCGCCCTCAACTCAACAGACCACTTGAGTGTGGACCGCAACTGTAATAGCTCTTCGGGGATCGGTTTCCGTTCGGAACTTTCTCCGCCGACCGCCTCTTCGTCCTTCTCCAACTGATTTTCAACGAGCTGGCAGACAGTTCGACGAGGGTTGGAAAACACGACTTAACTTTGAGAGGCGGAACCGACGTTGACATTCACACTAATGACGAGGTTGAATTCGTATGTGATAAAACCGTGATTCAGGCTGAAATACGAGAATGAAATACTTCGATATCCCACGCCAGTCACTGTCATTTATTTATTTATTAACGAGCCCAATTACGTTACACAGTGTAACGTCATTTACACTGGTATTAATAAGGATCATAAAGTTTTCAATATGATCAAAAATGGCAAATTCAGAAAGAATAGTTGAACAAATATTTGGTAGTAATAATGTGCATTTATAGTGAACGGAGAGCTAGTAATGGTGGATTTAAGATTATAACGAAAGGAGTGATAAAATTTGAAGTCCGAATTGATGGTCAAAAAGATTTCACAATTTTTATACCATGGCGATATAATTTTCTACTGACAAATGAAAAATAAAGTACAACTTACATAAATAAGATAAGTTTCATAACTACCTAGTTTATGAAGGGGCTGAT
The DNA here is from genome assembly GCA_031894815.1 of Creontiades dilutus. Classification (NCBI taxonomy): domain Eukaryota; kingdom Metazoa; phylum Arthropoda; class Insecta; order Hemiptera; family Miridae; genus Creontiades; species Creontiades dilutus. Next base: position 232,621 of record JAVIWC010001972.1, read on the forward strand.
GTTTGGTAATGTGGATACAATTTCCTACGAATGGAAAAATAATGTGTGAGTAGGTATAACCATAGGCAGACAACCTACTCAGATTGAGGTTTTCCTGCCGACTGCAATTAGCGACGTGGTCGTCATCAGTTGTCCCCCTGAAAGAGGATCAGTATTCGGTTTGATGTTATCACTTGAAGCGACTCGTCCTCTTGAATGGAGAGGGATTTACCGTACAGAAGTGAAAAAACTACTTAGACGGGAGACTTTTACCACAGCGGTGCTTTTTCGAATAAATTACGTGCACGATTAATAATGCAAGAGTAACTTGCAGAAATGGGACAAGTTTTATAAATAGTTTAGGGAGGAATCCATATAATTCAATAAAATCCAATTATGCAACCGTTTTTTACGTTCCCGTAGCGATAAATATTTTTCACGAAGATGCTGCAAAAAGGGTTCAAAAGTGGTAGAAATTCCCTCAAATGTCACTGGCGAGTGGACAAGACTTCTCAAACAATAAAAAATGAATAAAACTCGGCGCTCCGCGCCTCGCCAGGGGGCAAGACCCTGGACCCCCTTTTGCTTTTATTTAGAGACTACTGCCACAAGTATAGGAACGTAGAATACGCTTTAGCCTCGATTGAACGCTGAACGTTCAACGATGATCATCGAACGTTCATTGTCGAACCGAAGGACGATTCGCGAACGACTGAAACTCCGATTTACATAAATAAAATGACTCACTTCAAACGGGTTTGTCGCAACTACTACACATGGATGTAAATATTCTTATGTTTATTGGTCTCGTGTCACCGTTTTTGTTCCTGGATATCATACCCTTTTTCGTACGGGTTTGTCGTAACTACTACACATGGATGTAAATATTCTTATGTTTATTGGTCTCGCGTCACCGTTTTCGTTCCTGGATACCATACCCTTTTTCGTTCCACTCCCGCGTGACACTTTTCGGCCAGTTAGTCCATGGCTAAAGCGTATTCTACGCTAAAATCTTGAAACACATTTTATCATTGGCTGATATCTCAACTGGCAATTACCAAAGAAAGCTCCCTGGAATTTTTCAAACATTTTTTTGAAAATTATCTTCTCAAACGAAAGAATCTAGAGTCTGGAGAGCTTAAGCCAGGTTTATTTGATGCTGCTGTCGGTGACTGTCTCATTTCAGGTGGTTTGAGTGATATCGGGACCCTAGCACGTTGGAAATGGTTCTCAACCGTTCAACGATTCGTTTGTTTTCGACGATTCAACTTCTGCATTCTTGTTATTATAGATAATTAAAATGCTACTCATTATTGAATCAGCTCAACACTAATTAGCAATTAGCAATTAGAATTTCGGCGCTACATTAGAAAGGTCACAGAATGAATTAAAACAAAATTGACTCAAGTAATGAACCGTGGTAATCAGACAGTGTAATATATCCCTAAAATAGTTACCTACCCATGATAACAAACAAACTAATTAGTCCGGTCCACTAAATTGTAATCAACCAATTATACACTAGTTAGTGAGATTACAATAAATATTACGCTTCAAGTGTACTACTTGATAATGTATCATTTATTGCAAAATAAACAATTTACAGCATTCTCCCTTTAATTTGTATTAGTTGTTAGGGGTAGCTATGTCACATTGTTTTTTTGTTTTTTTTTTTTGTTTTTTTTTTTACCAATGTAAAAGGACAAACGTTTAGAGGAAATGCAAACTACATTACACGATTAGGTAGGTACTCAGCAAAAAATTTTGGTCAGAGATTTTTAGAGTTTACGATATTTAGGAAGTATTCTAGTTTTTTCTACGGAAATGTCGGATTCTTAACTTTTGAGGCCCACCTCGCTTCACCCAGGCCTTTTCACCATTCAATTTGAATTATTTCTTGAATGAACGTTACAATAAATAGTTGCAGAAAGCAGATATAGCGTTTTGAAGTCGAAACTTCTCGCATTTTTGTTTTATTTAGATGTAGTGGAAAATGGTGAAGTATGGGGATACTAATGGATACATGTCGAAACATTAATTCAAACGCTGTAATAAGAATCTTGAGTTACCAACTAACTCAACTACTTGAAGTTCCAACCCAATCTGACATAATTAAACGTTTTGGCTAAGAAGCTTGGGTTATATTTTCTTCAAATTGTTCATCGTCTCATGGAAATGTTTCACTGAGTTAGATGCGAAAAACTTAATTCAACGTTCAACCAACCATTCAGCAATTCTTTCAGGCTCTAGAGCTTGTTGAACGGATCTGAGGATAAACGAAGGAGACAAGAAACGATTTTCATTTAGGAGATTTTCGGAAAATTTTCTCTAATTTTTGGATAAAGCAAAATTTTTTATCAACTAGGTATTGGTAGACCCGAAAAAAAAACCCAATTCTTGTTTCTCTAAAACGTCTATACTAGCGAATGGGTACAGTAGTACTATTTGTACAAAAGTAAGCATCGCCTTTCCACCACATTCCCTCGAATGATTGAGATTAGTGATTTGAAGAAGATAAGTAGTAGTTACTTACAATATTTTGATGGAACAATTGTTAGGGAAGTGAAGTGGTTCATTTACTGTGGTGTTATAGTTCAGGGGCTGTGGTTATGCAAAACCCGCATGACGCATCGGTCATGATGGTACTGTATAGTTGACGCGCCGTCTTCACCCATTCCAACTGCACTGGTACAATCTCTCAAGATGGTCACTCTCGAATGGGTCGGACAAAACATAAAGGGAATATACCTTTATATTATCGGTCGATCGTAAGAGACCAATTTCCCGGACACTCAAAAGAATACGTGTCACTGATAATCAGTACCTACGGATAATGTGTCGTGTTTCTCGATTATTGAAGGTTGACATAATCCCAATTACTGTTTTCAAATATGAGTCTACATTGGAAAATTTAGCGCGAAAGAGACATATTATCTTGTTTCTGACGGGAACTATTATCATGTTCATATGAATGTGGATTCCGCCGTCCAGTCAATGAACCAATCTCACTTCCTGTGTTTCAAACTAATCCAAATGAAATTGCCATTCCGAGTTGCCAATGAAAAAGTTTCTCGATAATTTTCTCATATGCAACTCAAGGTTGTTACCTACATAATGAATACACCGTAAATTCAAGTTTGGAAACTGCTCATGTTTTTGGGTCTGAGGTCAATCCGATACCTTCGCTTGCAGAAAAAAATATTTTTCATACTGGAATTCATCCCAATTGAAGAAGAAGAAAACGTGTTTATGTTTAGATTGATTAAGAACGAAATACATAATATGATACATTAAAAACAAGTAGGAAAGGCACAATACGGTAGGATAAGCACAGACGTCGTCCAGGTGCCAAGTGGTTTGAGCCATGAACTACTTGATGTGCAAAGTAGGTATTATTTGATAAACATCCCGATTAAATTTCTGATAAGATCATTCCACAATATTTCCAAGCATGATTCCCAAGCCATGTGACCTTCAAGTGACAGCTACAATCAAGGCTCGCTCATTGAGTCAACTCATTCGAGCCAACGAACCGCGTCCGATACTCTGTCAGATCAGATCGCACACCCTGGTGAACCTCATCCACCCATGTGATAGAAAGAGCGACTTTGGAGAGCACTATCAAATCTTCGACCCCGGAATTGATACCTTGACTTTATCCCAATTAAAATGTGCTCAGTAATCTCTGAAACCGACGAAAGTGATCAAGATCGTGAAAATTGGATTGGATTGGAAGAAATTGTTCGGTCTGAATGTGTGTTCACCAAAGTCGAAGTTTCTATAAAACTGACAAGTTGAATTTTATTTTCTCCAGACCGATTGAACACATTCCAAACTGAACAACAGTTTCTAATGAAAATCGGATTGTAATTGTAAATTACACCGTAAGCCTTGGTTTGAGTTTGCCGTATCCATTATTCATATAGGTTGTCCATTTCAAATTCCAATATTTAAGTGTGTATTTGTAACTCTCCAAATAGAATGGATAATATACAACTCCGAATAGACCGAATGAGTAACTTTTTTACGGGGACAAAGTAAAAAATGGGATATCGTTGTAATAAATTTAACAGACAAAAAATAAAAACTCCAAAATTTTGCTTATGTTGTAGGATTGAGACTTTTTATTTGCTGTAGCGGTTGACAGGTATTTTCATTCAGAAAGGAACTCAAATAAACCGCCGTTCCTCTAAATCCGTCCTCACCATTTCGCCCATTCGACGCAATGAAAACGTAAAAAATGCCCTTAAGATAGCGCTAGCTCGGTAATGAGTTTCAATCTCCCAGCCCAAAGTCCTCTACCCCAGTTATGATGCCAGATAGCCATCTAACTAGGGTTTCGCCTCTTTCTTTTTGTCATCCCGACACCGCTCTCGCTCCAAATGTAGGTCAAGCTCTCGGATTATTCGATTACCGGGTAGATAACCGTGATTTGTAGTGAGACGGGTTTGAGTTAGGAGCCCTCTCCGCTCGTCCCACGCTCTCGGCTCTCAACGTCTCCAGTTTCCCAGTAATAAGTCTTAAAGCCCTCTTTGCCTGGCAGTCACTCGCCCGGAACGATGCACAGTTATGCACTTGGGGCGAATTTATCGTCAATCCCTTCAGCGCTACCTCGTTGGATTCGAGCGTGTGAACTCAGCCACTCGCTAAATTATGAAAGCTGTGTTCACTGTCCTTGTAAAATCATGCGTACAAAGCAGTTCTTTACTACATAACAAGAAGGATAGCCAGTTTTGTCATGGGTGTCTCATCATGCACGTCTGTCGAAAAAATGTCTCGTGAAATTGGTAATATAATACAATTGTCAACAAAAGTTGAGGGTTGGTAATACAGATTTTCCACCACCCTCGTACCTTGACAGCTGCTCTCGATTCTGCTCTTGTTCTCTCCTGTGAGGTACACTCGGTGTTTGCTGGATATAGCATTTTCACGTCAAATTGGAGGTTTTACATTTCAAATTAGAGGTTGACGGAAATGGTTCGTTTCACATTAGTTTAAAATGCCGCAACGCTAGCCCGCACTGCTTTTTAAAAATCAAGTTAACAGCAAGACAAATCCTCAGTGAGCTCCAAACAAACCACGACCTGTGTGACACGATAACCCGAAGCGTTGCCACTGTCACTACATCGGACTGCACGAATTATTTGATGAGAATTATGATAGACCTGACAGCCGCGGCTGCAGGGAGAGGCTTATGAACAGAAATTGATTACCTGATTTATAATTTACGACTCGTTCCATGTGGTTTTCTTCATGTTCTTATTTCACGAATTACCTCATCGACACTTCAATTCTTTATACAAGGTTCCTATTCTGCATCTGTTTGGTGAAGTTAGTGCAGTTTGTTAGCCTTTTTTGGCGGATTTGGTGGCCCCCTCCTGCCTGTGTCTCGTGGTGCCCGGAGTTTGGAGGCTACTATATTCCAGGATTGAGCCTCACCTTGGCAGGAATCTGGTCTACTATTGCATCTGCACCAGAGAAATGAGCAGAAGTGAGAGATCAGCTTTCTCAGGCTGCTCTCAACACAATTGAGAGGTATATCTTCCCTGCCACCCCTCCCCTCCCGCCTGTGCCTCGTGGTGCCTGGAGTGTGGAAGCTGCTGGAGTCCTGGGCTTACCACCGTACAAGCCAGATGGTCCTCACCTCAGCAGAAATCACGGTAGAAAGAATTGTACCTATTGTACAGGATTTCCTCCTATGGCCATAAGGTGTTAGGTAGGTAGGACCTAGGAGCACGTGTCCTTTGCCTTTATTATACGTACTTTATCTTTATATAGCCTTCTTTCTTTTAATTTCCTTTACTCTTACATATTCATTTTTTCTTCAGCCGATTGGGCTGTGGTCCTTCAAGTTTTTTTGGCAATTTGCACATGCTAGTTGTAGTTACCTATTTGAAGTTTGGTTAGCTCTGCATACCGCCACGTATCTAGGCCTGTAAATAGCTTTGGTGCTTTTGCAATCTCTACTAACCCTACATTTAATTTTTTCTGCATTTTTACAATTTAATTGAAATTGTTGCAATTGGTTAGCGTGCCGCCCTGTATCATTTCAACTTACCTTGAAAAATTTGTTCATTCTTTTCTGTTCATTATGTTCATTCTTACTTGTTGAATGCTACGTTTCACTTGCTAATTTGTTGTTATTGCTTTTCAAAATGAACGTAAAAGCTCCAATATGTAATGGAAAACCTGTTGATGTAAAACCTCCAATTTGAAACGTAAAACCTCCGATTAGACGTGAAAGTGCTATAATCGTCTCAACCCCTGAAGAGGGTAACTTGTTGCGTGGTGACAAACCACCACTCTCCAATTCCGGGCTGTCCTGACATTTCCTTCTCTCACACTGCTCCTTGGAGAAAGTGTGCACTAATTTTTTTTTTTAATATCAAATCAAATCAAATCAAAGTAATTTATTGCATAAAGTTTCCTTGTACAATATGAGAGTTCTTACATAATTTTTTCTTTTTTTTCTGCTTAAATAAATTCTTGTCTACATTTTACATTCACTTTACCTATCTACTTTCGGTTCCAATCAATAGACACTAACAACATTTTCTCAATATGACAACTATACTAACTATAACTAAATTATCAAAGACAGTTTACAAAAGTAACAAAAAAGAGAAAAAAAAAAAATACTACTGCATGCACTTAGTACATATGCATAATGAATTCATTATTGGTATACGTACCGCCTATGTACCCTTACAATCCCGCTTCATCAATTAAAGTGCTCAAGAAAGTCCTTATTCTAATATAACATAGTATAAAATTTCCTAACATAAGGGCTTCTTCTTTCCCTCGACATTTAATTATATTCGAAATCTCATAGGCACATAAAAATCTATTCCCCAGATACTTAATACGATGAAGTGACAGCTGGGGACAGTCTCCTATTATATGTTCGAGTGACTCCTTTTTATGAGAGTTGCACAGAATACAGATTTTGTTTTGGTCTATCTGCATATAGATGTTTTTATAGTAGCACTGCAGAGTCCCTTGGTTAGACAATCTAAACTGGGCAATCAATCTTTTGAAAAATAATGGGATGTCAGTCACTAGGTAGTTTTCTGTGCCCGTGGTGGTGTGGATTTGTTTGAACAGCGGTTTTTTTTTTAAATAGTCGACATTAAACATTTATTATTAACCCTCGCGTGCTTATTTAGCTTCCAGATATCCTCTCAATTCCGAAATAGATATTTCCTTCATCACTCAACTCTTATTTGTTAACTGTTAAGAATTGCCTAACGTTAACTTCCCTAATCAATCTGTTATAATACTTCTCTCTTTTTTACTGCCTAGTATAATATTTAAGCAGGTATAACTTTTTATTAATAGTTAATAATAACTTATAATTTCGTAAGTAATCACTGTTAACCTCAACATTGTTCGCTTTACTTTTTCTTCATTTCATTCTTATCTATTCCTATTTATTCATTCAATTCGTGATTGGGCTTGATTTGGTAGTAACGAGGCATATTATTTGTTTACGGAGGAAAATAAAGGCGTAAATGATGTAACTTAAGTATGAAAAAGCGTTTACCTCAATTAACTGAGGAATCGATTAATCGTTCCTCAAAGTGGATTTCTATAGAAACATTCATGGAGATTTTTGGTTTGGTTTTGGTGAAACTATTGATTTTTTAAAATGCGCTAAAATAATTCTAATGGAAACTTGCCTATTGCCACGTAGTAAAGGATGACAGGTGAGCAAGTACAACACGATATAAGAGTGTTTTATATAACTCTGTAACTCCAAATTTTGTCGGATAAAGGTTTCCACATGCTTCAGTAACCTACATAGAGAGTTTCCATTTAATAAATTGTCTCGTTTAACATCGAGAGTATGATAATCTTGAATTTTCCATATCAGTGTGACTCATGTTACCAAGAACACGGTATTGTGTCTGTTTGGATTCTCAGTTAGTGACAAAGGACCTATTGTGCTTCATATTCGCTTACGGTTAGTAACAATGGGGGGATTCATGTTTGTCAAATGATTAATGTTCGGTGCGAATCGGGTGGATCATTAGGTAATTAGTGTTGGTGTGCTGTTGGGTGACGAGGGTTACTAGGGGAACTTCCACTGCGATTTCACCCTCAACATCGGATGGGACAGTCCACTCGATTTTCCCCCTGGAAACGTAACAGTATAATTTCTGTGGGTGACGACTCGTTTAAACGTCGTTCATGTGTCTACTGGCAACTACAATAAAATATTATGGTCAACATTTTGTAAAACAGCGACAAAGTTACGCTCTTGTACTTGCAGAACTTAATAATATCCAAAAGATGATGTATTTCCCGAAAAAATCACAAAAAATATGCAAAAACTAACGGAAAAATGTATTTTGGCCCATTCGGCTGTTTGAGCCATAGATCAAGTACATGCAGACGGTTTTCGGTCTTGTTGTTCTTTAAATATATGCTTTAGTTCCGATTTGGTTCCGTCGAAGTTTTAAGCATCACAATGTTCCGATTGTTATGAAGAATGCACAAAAAATCGTAAGTTTTTGAGCTGAAAAGAATGGTGAACCTCGTTTCGTTCTGCCGCACCAAGCTTCTCCGTAGGTCAGGCGGTAGCTTGGATTCGCATCCAAGAAGTATTTGTTTCGGTTTTTGGCCGTCCTTCTGGAGCAACTCTTTCTATTAAAATTGGTCTTGCGCCGGAGGGGCATCCTAAATCTAAGAAAAAAAAACTGAATACAATACCGTTTTAGACCATTCTAAAACCAAATCCGTGAACAAAGACGAAAGTCGTATGTCACTCTGTTGTGTGTACCTATTTGTAAGTGTGTGACAAGTTTTGTCGACGCAGCCCAGCCTCCAATACTTAACAGATTTTCTCCGACTTTGATTCACATTTTTGATTGCTGCGATTCGTTTTTTATTGGGACAAATAGGAAATTCGAAAAAACAATTTGAGACCAACCCGAACAAAGTTGATTAAGAATTTAAGTTCTATAAGTGTGAACTAAGATCCATAATAATAAAATTCACAGTCGTGCAGCGGGATCGTGTGAGAGAATTTTCGAAAATTAGTGTACTACAATTCAATTTCAGCACTTTGCAAAGAAATGGTCAACTACCAATTTTATCAAGAAATAAATAATTGATTTATATAATGAGATTGGTTATCTCGTTATAAAGTTTGGTTGCTAACAGATAGTTTATTAGCTGTCGAAAATTTTGGTTACTAGAGAAGCCTTGGACACGAATCAAAAATTGTAAATTTGAATTTTTTTGGCCGTCCTATGTCATTTCTCATAATATTTTGCTGTGCTCAAAAAGTGCTGTCTTACGAACTCATCGTTTCTTTTGTGATGCTTGACTCTTTGGCGAAAGAACTAAGTTTTTATATTAATCATATCGAAAGCACACACACGGAATCATTTCAGAACATATCAAACCGGATTTCTAAGAAAAAAATTTTCAAACATTTTTGTTTAAAAATTGTTATTGCAATAGTTTCACGAAAATTTGCTAAAAACCGTGGAAGCCGAACCGAGTACCTACTCCCTCCTTTACAAAGTCGGTTAAAAATCAATGATAAAGTCATGTGCTGTCCACACAATGTGGAAAGTAATCCTGAAACATTTTAATCTTCACTACTGCTGATATGATACTTTCATACAAATATGATTTCATACCAATTTACTTTTAAAATTATACTGTGATAGTGTATGAATGTAACAGTAATTTATTACTAAGATTTAGTGGTAATCAGAGATACGTAAAAATTTACATATTTAGTTGGATTACCAGGGTGAGCGATGGTCGTAAAAAGATGGTCTGGTGTGGAAATAGGAAATATAGAAGAGCAGTGAGCGTTTTAGTGGTTAGGGCGGTCAATATCATCATGAGTTCCGGAAGGGTCATGGGGTTGAGGGGGTTGCGGGGTGAATTTCATAAGGTTGCAAATGGGGGAGGCTTAGCTTCCACGCGGTCCTCAGTAAAACACTCCCCAAAACACCGCTCAGAGTCACCGCTGACGAGACATGGTAACGGATTCAGCTGTGCAAGAGGAGGAAAGAGGCTATAACGGTTTCGGCTTCAAGGGTCGGGCGGGGAGAGGCGGTTCCCGCCACGAAAGGACGCCAGAAGTGGTAACGGTTCAGAGGAGGAGCAAAAACTGTATTTTCAGAGGGACAGTCCACATGTGGCCCATATACCCTAGGCGGAACTTTCCTGCCCGGGGTAGTGGAGACGATCGAATGAAGGAAGAGGACATTCATTGTTTTTTCGGGTATTCTTTCATTCCCACCCTAAAGTTACCAGTACCGTGAGGAAAGGCGGCACCACCGTGAAAAACACACAAAAAGAAACTTCGCATTTTCAACGCATTTGTTTCTACCCCTATATAGCTGCACACTTCTAACCCCTTCCGTCAAATATCAGCATCAGTAACCCCTATTCCACACACGTGATGACGTCAGAGAGACGCGAGTCAGCATTCTGAGATTTCACCCTCGGTATTTTTTTTTCGCCGCTACAGGGGGTGGGCTTTTTTCCCCACTTCAATATCGAGAAGCTTCTTTGCTTCTTGCGTTCACACGGTTCGTGTTTCTTTTCTGCCCGGTCTTTCCGGGAACTGAGGGAAGTTGATATTGAAATCCTTCTTCCTTCTCCTCTTTCTTCTTTCCCCCTTTCCGTCTGCATCTTCCTCTCAGTCCTCCATTACACTATCCTTATTTCGCAAACATACCCCGTTTTCACCAAACCCTTTTCATAACAGCCGGCAGCCATCGCCTATCATCACGAGGTGTCTCCCCTTCTCACAGAAACCCCACGTCTCGATTTTACTCTATTTCCTCTTCATTTTCAAGGTCCAGGCCGAATCTCATATTTCCGTCCCTTAGAAAGAAAACACCTACCTGCTCTTTACTTGTCCACAATTATGTAACTAACTCTTTCAAAATCCAATTTCAAAAGAAAGTCTTGAAACAAAATTATCTGCAATTACATCAGCTGTTTCGATTCTCTCATGATACTAGGCGGTTTATGCTATACCCAATCACATTCACATTCGCGCTGACGTTGTTTTTTCTGTCAAAGTTCTAGAAAATTTCTTTGAAAGTACGGACGTCAGGAAAAAAGCAGTCCGAATGGACCTTTAAGGGCTGTCAAAGTTTTGATTAGATCCAATGAAGGCACGTGTATCAATAACGAACATAATCATATCGATAGCGTCGAGTTGTAGTGAATATGGTTACTGGTATTCCAGTATTCAGAATGATTTCAATCCAATATCATTACCTGGGGTAAATAAGTATTCTACCGGATTCAAACTGAGAGTCTTAGCCAAGCGTGTTTCACAGGTGATTCGCTTATTGTCCATATGCATAGACGTAAATCTGTTTTCAACCAAAAAATTTGGATTGATGATTTTTGTGCCTCCGTAGCTCTATCCTGTGGTCCAAAGCTTGTAGTTTCATGAACGCAAGCCAAATAATAAACCCCAGTGAAAGAATTTGCAGCGTTTTCTGTCAAAGTTCTAGCTTTGAAAGTACGGACGTAAAGCAGTCCGAATGGGATGATTGGATCCAATGAAGGCACGTGTATCAATAACGAACACAATCATATCAGTGGTATTCCAGTATTCAGAATTTTCAATTTTCCTCCTACCGGATCAACTGAGAGTTTAGCCAAGAATTCAGTCCAACTAGACCCGAAAAGTGATTTTTGAGCCGTCCCCTGTGGTCTTGTAGTTTCTGGAGAAAAGCTCCGAACGGCATACGCTGGATTGAAGGTTGCTCTTGAGTTCTATTTTCTGATTTCACACATTTTGAATCGTAAAACAACAAAAATTTGAGCGGTTCAAATGTTTTTTTTTTTTTTTTTGGTTGATTATAAAGGTTTATCATTGAAAACAATAAACTAATATACAAAACGTGTGTGCTTCGTCGTTTCTATACACATAAACCTCTAGACGCGTTAAAATCTAGAATCAGTTGTCGAATGTTATAAAATGGATTCGTACCCCTTAAAAATTTGAATTTTGATAATTTTAAAACCATTGTAGTAGCTTCATTTTTCACGCAATTTTTTATAAGAATGGCATATTGTTTGAGATGATGCTGATTTTCCTTATATTGAAAAAAGTATTTAAAATTAACCACTTATTGAACAAATAGTTCAATACCGACATTAGGAAATAGTTCAATATTGACATTAGAGATAATTTCGTCTACTACCAATTTTACACACTAGTTGCGTAGCTGACGAACTGAATTGAATGCTACAATATTTTTAATTAGTGCCTCATTTGCAGCTAATTTTTCATAGAAAAATGAAGGTACTGCAGTGCTGTAGAAAAATTGGGCACACAGATTGCCTTACGGTATCCATTTCATGACATTCTGTAACATTTGAGTATAGGAGCTTCCCTGACCCCTCACTATTGGCCAAATAATCTACAGTTTATACTTAATAGGTTTAATAGAGAGGTCATTAGTTTTCACCGCGTTCTTCCACAGATTCCGACCTATTCAGTAGCCCTATACAGATTACTATAAGAATTTCTTTAGGATTTGTTTCTTATTTTTGAGATGTGAGGATGTGGAGCATTAAGACCACCAAACTAAACAGATCACTTGCCTCCTTTAAAACAGTGGCCTCCGTATATCACTGACCAGGCCCCATTAGTGGGGGATAGGCAAGATCCTGAACGTCAAGTATTCTTTAACGGTTTCTTGACTTAATCGCTCTTAGTGGTTTACGAATACACAACAACAACCTCTCGTTTTGCGCCTTTTGCCGGTTAATTATCTGTAAGACTACCTCTTTTATCTGCAAACAACAGTAAATGCAGCCATGCGATCGTTATAACTTTTAAATCTTCGTGTAAAAGCGACCTCAACGTCCGAGAAAAGGGCCGAATACGAGACGTAGACAGAACGGTAAAATTGTTCACAAACACGTAAGTAGAGTGGCCATGAAAATCTACCTAGCTCTTTATTATCCGCCATCTGAAAATTTAAGGGTTGAAGGGTATCGTATACGTCCTAATAAGTCTAGATAGTTTGGTTTCATAATTCCACTCTACTTCTGTTTTACAATGCAAACCTTAATAGCGGTATTCAATAACGGAAAATGTGCTAGTCTGCGGAATATTTGTGAAAAGGAGGGTTCCTTTAATTTGAAATTTAAATTCCACTCGAATGCATAAGATTTCCACCCGAAACGATCCGGGGGCGATCCAACTCTTTTGTTTCACCGTTTTGAAGAAGACTTAGTGGCCACTTGGGGCCCAGGGTGAAAAAATAAAAATTTTCTCGGACTTTGATATTTCACGGTGAGGGGGACCATTCAAATAGTAAAATGACTATCCAAACGGGCTCGGGGGTGATGGGTGGTCCAGGAGTGGTGGGAACATAACGGTCTCGGATACCCGACAATTGGAAGGCTCTTGTAAAAGGACACAGAAACGGGGAGGTGGTGGGGGGATGGAGAAGTGCCATTCTGCCATTAAAGGGTCCAGAAGCTCGAGTGGACCGGGGATGCCCGCTGTCTCTGACGTGTTTTGATTTATCTTCATTATCCAAACCGCCCTGCCGACCTCTCCGGAAGCTGAGGGGGCCTACGTATAAACTACCTGACTGTTTCGATTCTTTGTCCCCCCCCCCCTCCTCACCACCGGTACACCTTTCAGCGCTCCCTTGGTTGTAATCATTAATCACTTCACTGACCTCTTTCATCAACTGCTTTCCGTCTCTTACAGAACTATAAAACTTCACAATGAAGAACTACCTAGTCATTTTCAATCAACTTCAGTTTTCTCGCGCTACTGCTTTAATCTGTTCAGCTATCATTGTCAACTTGCACGAATCCAGGAGCAGAAGGTAATGGCATATAATGTCTGGCGTATAATGATTAGTTATAATTTCCATCAAATTTACAATAAAGAGGCCAATTGTTTTTACGGCGCTAGTTTTACCACAGATTCCAATTTATTTCTCCAGCTGATCTATAAATTACTAGAAGGATAGATTTAGGATATTACCGATATAAACAGAACACTGAACTCAATTTAAACCGTGGCCTCCTTATAGTACCCTAGTACTATACGGGAGGTTCGTCGGCCATACACTTGAGTCAATGCAGGAAAACAATGGAATTAGGACTGGGGACCCAACTAAATCCAGGTGGCAAAAAAGTTACCAGTATTGATTACTATTGAGGTATAACAGCATTTAGCATTGATTGTGATACTGATTGATTCAGTTAGAATTGAGGCATCAATCGAGTTTGCATCGATAATCAACTAGTACCTAAATCCAAAACATCATTCCGCTGCTTCAACAATATAATTCCATGTACCTCATGTTACGGAATAAACTCCAATCCGATACCAAGTGTCGAAAAAATGTAAATTAGGTATGTGGATGAAGAATTTCCGTAAAAATTCGATATTGAATTGTACTCGATGAATTCTTTTTAGTCGGAGTGAGGTCTGTGACGGATATGATTAGTGGGCCCTTCCCGATTTTAGAATCCGACGCCTTGGGGGATGAACCAGACTTTTTCAAGCGTCTGGGTCGTCCTCTGAGCGTGGCGGAGCAGTTATATCCGGCATTCAGCTCATTGGAAGGGGCAACTACTTATACCATAGAGTTGTGTAAACCCAGGTCACCTTAGGAGTAGACGACCTGCAGGTCACTAAGTCCAAAGACAAATTCAGTGGGAGAAGTACCAGTTGAATGATTGAATGCAACCTGCAGGCCGCTCCTCAGTGAATGCACTGCAGTTCTCTCCGTTTACGAATGGACCTGCAGTTCGTCGTCTCCATTCTGAGACATTCACCACCACTTTCGCTATCTTGTGGCATGACCGTCCACCTCTATTATCTTCGTCATCTATCAGAATTCGGTGAACGACAGTCAACTACTGTTCTCTTTTCCTACTCTCCAGTCATTTTTCAAGTCCTCATACAGATATTCATATAAATACCTTTTTATTAAATACAATCGACTCTGTGATGTGTGTAGTATTGAGTAAATTTGATTGGTATTGTCTCAGCCACGAGGGGAGTCCTTCGTTCACTAGAAAGAAACCCGAGTTAATGGTGGATGGGTAAACTGCGGGTCACTTTGTGAAGAACGGTTTGGCAGACCTGCACGTCCCCGAGTAGTTCGAACGTCTGCTGAGGAGCCATGCTGTCGAGAACGTCTTGTGATGAACTGCAGGTCTTCCCTCCGCAGGTCATTTAGGGCAAGTTCACTTGAAAGAAGTTCTTTGAGACAAGGTCACTCACTCACTACCCACCTCTACTACTCCAAAATAAAGCAATACCCTGGGACGATCCTGTTGAATCAACAGTAAAAGCGTAAACGAGCCTCTACTTTTTCTCATGTCGTGTTCATAAAATGCTTAGATTAAAATATTCAAATTCATGTTTTCATAAAAAAGAAAGCAGTTGTTTATTTTTATTTTTTTAGATACATTATTTGCAATGTACACGCTTCCATTCTCTAACAATAAATAATGCTGACCTTTTTTTTCGTAAATGACCTTTTTGGTATTTTCGCTCGACCAGGAACAAAGATTGTTTTATTTTTGAAAAAAAAAAAAAAAAAAAAAGAATAAATGAATAAAAAAAATAAAAAGTTCTTATTGATCTCGACCTGGATTGTTGTGTTACAAGCAACTATTTTGGCTCATTGTCCCACAAAATAATGTTTGCGTGGTTTAAACCTCATAACTCTGGTAATGGATCATCCACTGTTCAGTTGTTTGAAGTTGAAATTTATTTCTTTTCTTATGTCAACTTCTTGAGTGTCCAGGGTGACGAGTCTTTGAATGTTCACACTCATACTAGTGAACTACGGTCCCGTTCAAGTAGCGCTTTCTTTGGCCTGCGGAACTTCGTCCAGTGGTGTCTAAAAGCACTCTGCTCACTTCCTATTCGTCCACCTTTTGGTTTATTATTCAATAATAAACCATTGTAATCGCTCTTGAAAAAAAAAAAAAAAAAAAAAAAAAAAAAAAAAAAAAAAAAAATTGTATAATCCAAATCTGCCTGAAAATTTCATGGTTTACGTTTCAAAGGGTGTAAAATCCAAATCTGCAACAACAGATTTTCCCCCCAACCCTTTAAGGGTTGTCAAAGTTTTGTAAAATCCCTAAAAACCTCAAAAAAAAATCAAGGCGGAATAAATACAAACTTTTTTTGAAGAACATTCCATGAGGAATCGAATGAGCCCTTCCCCAGGTCTGTAGCTTAAACCGTTCCCGATGTATGGCATGATCTTATGCTGTCAACATTTGCATCCAAACTCACTACATCCCTAGGTGACTGCGATCAAAACAAAACAACAGCGTTTTTTTTTCGGTTTTGATCGCAGTAACCTAGAGATGTAGTGATGTAGTGAACTCCTAAAAGGGTTTATAGCCGATGCACGGGTTGAAGTATTCTGATATTCATGAAACGCTGCAAATTCTTTCACTGGGGTTTATTATTCAATTTCATTCATTTGGCTTGCATTCATGATTTGAATTTCTACTAATCTTTACAGTGCGAGTGTTTCACAGGTGATAGTGCGATTATTGAATTCCAGGGGGCCCGCAAATATGATCAACTGATCAGTCCAAATAGGTATTTTGGTTGAGAGCCGATTTAAGTGCTCTATGCATATCTCCTGAAATTCAATAGTCGCTCTATCACCTGTGACACATGCACACTCCAAAGCTTAGTAGAAATTCAAATCGTGAATGCAAGCCAAATGAATGAAATTGAGTAATAAACCCCAGTGAAAGAATTTGCAGCGTTTTTATCACGAGCTTGGTATGGAATAGTATTCTGGACGAGAAACTCTAATTTGGAAACGATTTTTGAATTGCAGAAACGATCACTCAGAACCGTTTTAGTGGTTCGACCATCATCTTCATACGAGGGACTCGTTCCCAGAGATAGTCACACTCCCAACACTGTTTATTGACGAGGTCCTAAAATTGATTTCGATGGGGCTTAACCTATATACACACTGCGAGCTTTCTCATGCGCGTAATACGAGGTATGGTTGTACCCTACTCCAATTATAGGATTATGATCTCAAGTTTGAGCTGACTTTCAATCTGTCGCATTGGCAACCACCTGGATTCTGCACTTCCAGGATCGATATCGAACTGTTACTTAACGAAACAGGAATTAACTCTACTAAGTGGTTGACAGAAGAGTTTCAAGGTCCTACAACCTTGTTCTCACATTTGGATTTGAAGTGACACTGAACAACAACTCCGACTTATTCTGCATCAAGTACGGTTCTGATATGTGCTTTCCCAAGGACGGCCAAATAGAATGAAGGTCATTACTCAAAGCTTACAAGGTGTTTCGGGACATCTCCGAATGAATCAGGAGAAACCGAGGCGTTCACTCAGTCCATCATCATCATCACCTGAATAGCTGGTAAAGTACCTTTAGAGGTAAATTCAACCTGTCAACCTACTCTCAAGACCACCTCCTTCCGATGCCTTTCTTATTATACCGCTTCACCGTGGGTAGTGATGAATGGGGGTGGATCATGTTCACCTTTCACCCCCTTCGGGGGGGTTTCAACCCTTATTTCCCCAACCCTCTCTGACGCGCACTAACCCGCACCCGCACTGAAGTTCTAACTCCGTAAAACTAAAGAATTTCGTTTATTTTGGGGCCTGCGGGACTGTGCGGGACATCGGCGCCTTTTGAATGGTGCCGGCGCCGCTTCACCCCGATCACCCCGGTGAATGAACTCCGTCATGCGAACGTAACCCGGGTTATCAGAGCCCGTCAAATGTAAAGCTCCTCTTGAAAGCTCTTCTCCCTCAATTCCTCCTGTTTAAAACGAATCACCGCTTTACTACGTCCTTTTCATGCAATGTCCTGGTTGCCAAATAATGTTTTATTCAATATCTCGCTAGCCTTATAATAATTTGACAGGCACTGTTACAAGTAAAGTCGTCTCAATGCTACTCAACAACATCACAATCCACTTGTGCCAAACACGATGACTCCAATCAGGGGTAGGTTTTGTTGGAAATGCTGCCTCAGAAAAGCTCTGAAAACCCTAATAAAAATGGTATTTGCCCTTGTTAATATGACTGGTTAGTAAACATTGCGCATTAAGGAAATAAGCACGTATTGCCTAATGATGCAGACATTCGAAAAGGAGTGTATCTGAGACATAGAACAGCCACCATAAAGAACGTCGTTGATATTTGTAGTTTAATCCTTAACTTTCTACCAAAATGGGATTACTAGAATCTGATTTTCGAGGATTAGATGTTTAAACAGAAACTTCTATTCATCTGTAATCTCTGAATTTCATACTATTGGAACCGCAGGCCAGGTTCCTTACGAAGTTTTGGAAAATGGAATCTAACTCTTGGAAGATTACTCTGAATCGAGCCTTTTGGTGCTCAACTTGATGTATAACAAGATAATAGATTCTTGGTAAAAAATTGTTGATTAGGATAGTAGTTTTGACCGGGTTATTCCATTCGATTCAAAATCGATAAGAAAATTGTAGCCATATCATTATAACGATAGAACTATCAAATTTGTACTATCCACATCCATTGCTATCAACTTCATTTATTGACTGAATAAATTATCTATCTTTTTATTTATTCACCATCCAAAAAAATAACTGAACAGGTGATGATGAGATTCGTCATCCAGCTGTCGACAATTGTTGATCCGATCGCTCTGAGGCGAATCCGATCTCCAAAAAATTCCATTCCTGAAACCAACAGAGTTTATTCATGAAATCATAAGGAAGAGAGGTTAAAAAAAAACAAAAAAAAAAAAAAACAGCGTATACCTGCTTCCCATGCTGCGGCCGAAAAGTAAAATCTAACTCTACAGGTGGAATTATCCAAAATTTTCACAACGAACATGAATTTACTCGGTTACAATATTGTAAATAGAACTGTGGAACAAGATGAAGATTGTTTACAACAAGTTCGTGAGATTTCAAAACCCAGTGAAATGATTACACCATAGAGATCAAACTGGTTTTTCAAAATGGATTTCGAAGTTGTCGGAGAACACTTGCTCGCGACCAGCCAAGTCGTTTCCACTATCGGTAAACTTACAAATCATCAATGAAACTATAAAATCCGATATTTCAAAAGCAATATTGACACCAATAGATGAAAAACTGTGCCCGACCCGAACTGGCGTTAAAAAAAAGACACACACACAAATTTAGGCCTAGTGAAAGTAGAGATACTCATACTTCGTGTTCTGGGCTTATGCCGCAGAGCTCTCAAAACAAAATTTGATGTGAAATTTGAATATCATTAGTGTGATAAGAGCTGGTGGACACGTTGAAAGACAAAAGACAAGCAGTCAAAATTTTTCGACGTGGTCGAAGCGTAGCCTAATTTCAAAATGAAATTTTGATTTTGGACATTGGCAGTTGGTCTTTCACTCAAAGTGGTATTGTACTTTGTCAGTTTGTTGTTCTACCCGAGCTAAATTCGTGCCTTACTCACAGTGTTCGACAGCCAAGCGGGATCAGGGGGGACGGAGTGAATGCCGCGCCTCCTGAACTGGAGGTGTTTACGTATTCAGAGGGCGAACTCTCCGTCATCCATCAACCTCACTTCTGGTATGGAGCCCGTCACGCTCTTACAATCGCCTTTCGGCGCAGCGACATCCATTCTGCCCCATCGTCGCCTTCCAGAGCCCGACGGGGTTTATTACATTACCGCGACTACACCTACTTCCTTCCTTAGGAGTGAATGGCTCCTGAAGTAGCTCTCAGCCCTGCCATAACCCCTGGCCTCAGTTGTCTTTCAATAAGGGCCTCTGAATCCAAGACGACGCTTTGACAGAGCTACAGCTGAATAGGTGCGTGTTCTCCTTGAAACTGGGAATTACACAGTGGCCGAATTCGGTGGGTTTCTGCGGCAATTGAATTGATTACCTGGAATCGATGATTCATTATTTTCACATCATGAACTCATGCTGTGCAGGGCAGACAATATGTTCAGGCTTATTGATTTCAACAATCAAACTTTGTGATTGTTCAAGGAAAAGTTCGGAAAAGAATAATTTCCATCAGTACATAGCGACTTGCTGTACCAAGGGTTGAGTTGCGTTTTTATGATCGAATTGAGCCCTGGTTTTTGCTGAACCGCTAGGTTTTGTAAATAATGTGGCATGAAGATGATGAAATCATCTAGATGCCCCTTCCTAGGGGTGAGGCGCTTATGCCAGCAACACCCAGAGGATGCTCCCGTCATTTTATGCCCAGAAGCTGCATTTTCAAGAATAAAGATTGGGGAACTATCCATATCCATCACAACGGATTCAGAGACTATCCTTAGTTCCTGGTTAATAATATTCCCACGACCACATCTACTTCCACCCTTGGGAGCGAATGGCTCATGATGTATCATAAAAGTGTCAAGAGCTCTTGTTTGAAGCTTGTCTCATAAGCTCGTATTTGCACTGATCTTGAATGATCCCTTATTGTCCGTGAATAGATATAGTCTTAAACAACCCATCATTTATGCTGGAAAAAATAACTTTATCTAACGGAAAAGTGCTTAGAATTTAAGTTTTATTTCGGATGAAATCTTGCTTGTGTAGGGAATATCATATATTTCCTATTCTACAGATTCTGTAAATAAAATTGTGGTAAATTGGGTCATTGTTGGGTTTCGGTGATACTGAGTCTTATTTGTGACTGTTTTCGAGTGTTAGGTCTTTCGTGAGGTACATTTCATCTATTATCATTGGCACTCATGCAAGTTGTATTGAATGGAAATGCAGTGGTGGAAAATTTGCAAGTAATCCATGTAGTAGATGATTGAAGAAGCTCAGTAAAGCTCAGAAAATCAATGAAGCTGGCCAATGTCCCCAAGATGAGGCAGTTCATGCATGGTTTCAAATGCATCGCGTTACGGCCATAATCATTTCTGAGTATGTATTATTGGAAATATCGGTTGTGTACATGTTTGTTAGTTTCTTTTTAAATAAACATTGGTCCATGATGGTTAATTGCAAATTTACTGCTGAAGATTTCGAGTAAAACCAAGCAAATTGACCTGTAGAGAGTTTTTTTATGTTTGGAGATTTGAAGATTTCTGTTTATTGCAAGAAGAATGACTGAAACCATCTCCACCAGCCGCCACAAGTTCATATGAACTTATCTGGTTGGTTAGCAGAAGAAAATTCACTTTTAAATTTGTAAAATGTTTCGAGTTGTACTATTTTTTTTCTGTCAATAAATTAATATTCTATTCTGTACATATGTAGTAGTATAGTGTGAGGATTAGGAGAAATGGTTTTGTTTAGGAGTATGTGTTGAGTCGCCAGGCATTTTATACATCCGAACGTCCGCAAGATATGATATTCTCACATTTTACAATTCCTTGAATCAATTCAAATATATTCAAATATGTGTGAATACACTAGTGAGGTTCAATGATAAATGTGATAACACGCGTGTGGGAAAATATGTAAAGAAGTTGGGAAAGGAGTTGTTCGTGTCACTTCAGCAGATTTTTCTTTCGGTCCCTGATAAATAACAACAGTTTTAATTCAGAAAGGGAAACGCGAGGGAGTGAGGGTTGAATGAGACGTGGAAAGGAATGGGGGGTTTCGGAGTGTATAGGAAACGGAAAAGGAGTTCGGTTTTTGTAGGACTTCCTCTCAACGCACTCAAAAACTTTCAATCCCCCCAACCCATCCCAGCTTCAGCCTTTTCTGGTAGAAAATGCAAAAGCTCCTCTCTCTCAACCCTTGGGGAAAGAGGGAAGAAAATAATATAACTGGGAAGCCGGAAGCAAAAAGACGGAAAAAGCGCTCGGTAAAACGGCCGAATGAGAGGCGGACCTCCCCGGTGGAGGGGGTAAATGGAATAAATCGACGCTTTCCTTGAGAAATAGAAAGAGAAAGCGATGGAAGAGGGGGAAACAGCGCGATGAATTGTGCGTTGGGAAATCTCCGAGACGGCGGGGCTCAAGATCAACCGCGCTGTTTCTTGCAGGGATCCCCGAAGCCTTCTATAGAAACCCCTTAATCGGCCTGTTGTTTTTACAGCCGCCGCTTGCCGTAAAACTCTTATCGAATTAGGGAAAAATCGGTTGTATAGACGGAGTCGGGAGCGAGCAGTTGGACGGAATAGCTCCAGAGTTTTATACGAATGAAAACGCTGCCTCGTTCGTCTCCTATAGCGAAAACTCAACCCGGTTGCGAGTTATTGGCTTCCGATATGAAAACGGTTTCGCCCAACTTTGATGTTGAAACATTGATCAAAATCCGGAGCTTATAGTTGGCGAGGGGGCGGAGGGGAGAAGCTTATGGGCGCTCTCAGCGGTCCGACGGGGTTGTGTTCGCAAACCCGGAGGATATGGGGGCACAACTTTATTTTGCAGAGCCTGGTTCTATTTAGTCGTATAGTACGGTTTATAATATCGGGAAATGTAAGCTGTTTGCTTAGGATTTGATGAATGATGATTAACACCGCACTGACTGAAAAAAAAATTTATTTCCGTGCTTTATTCTTTGCATGTTCTGCTTCTGTTACTTACCGTATTATTCACTGATCACGGTGGTGTTCCCCGAGTCAAACCTCATTTTGGAATTATCAGCTCGAATTTGGCCAAGCACAGTGGAAACCAAGCGGCAGGTGACCCACTACTGCGTGCAGCAAGGTTTACCGAAATATATATTCCAAAATTCAAGACATTCTTCGCACTATTTCGTATGAAATTTTTTTTTTTCTTTTGTATCAGTTTATATAATATTTTGTTTTGAACGTTTCATAAAGCGTTGTAGTATAATATCCAGTTTTCGTTTTTTTTTTTTTTTTTTTTTTTTTTTTTTTCAGGAAAACATCTTGTAAGTATAAAAAATGTATTTATTATTATTTTTTCTTGTCTTTCTGGGGGGCGCCAATTATTACAGAACCCATCTGCACTGTCATGACGATAACTTGGTGGAGAAAACAAGTTTCATTGGAAAAAGTTAGCTGTTCTTGATTTAAGGTATTTATTTGGTTTCTATGGATACCAAACATACAAATATAGTTGAATAATACAATATTGCTTGGCTTACCTAGAATAATGAAAGAGCTGTATTAGCTCTGTTTGTGGGGATTTGTTTGCCAGGGCTAATCGGGAGTTCCCTTTGAAGTTTGTCTCCCCAAGAGTTAGTCCACCTGCTGATTTTAAGTAATGCTAAAAGGTGAGTAAATACAAATATTTAGATTGAGTTATGGTCAATGGAGATTAATAAAATCATAAATTACGGATTGCAAAACATACAGAATAGGAGATAGAATCGACACTGATATTTACCGAATTCTGAAATTTGAGTTCGAACATCCTACCCTCCAACAAAGAACTGCACTTCACAATCGCGTCTCTCGGGTGCGTCTGAAGTCCTTTTTTTGGTACTTGGTGGCTTAAAAAGATTTAACGTCAATGAAGTGCAAAATTTTGGTTGCCCGGCGTTAGGGAACGGAATTCTCTTCGGCTGCTTTTTCAGAGGGCAGCTGACTCGACTTCCCTCGTCGGAGGTGGATTGCTGTGGGCTATCCTCTCTGTTGGAGATGATATAGAAGCTGCAACACGCAAACTACAGACGTCTACTACTGAGGTTTGTAAATGGACCAAGATGTGGAGAATGAAGCTGAACGAATCAAAATCAGCCCACATCAACTTCACTAACCGAAAAGTCCCAATCTTGGATGTTGAGATCAATTCGAATAAAATACCGCATACTGAAGTAGTTAAGTACTTGGGTTTGACACTTGACTCCAAATTAAACTGGAATAAACACATAGAAGAGAAGAAAGAAGAACTTAAAATCAAGTACAGAAGGAGCCAGTATTGGCTAATGGGAAGGAATTCCCATCTCTCTCTCCACAACAAACTGCTTATATATAAGCAGATCCTTCGCCCTATTTGGACCTATGGGATACAGATCCTGGGGCTGTGCCAAGAAATCAAATATTAAGAAAATCCAAACCTTTCAGAATAAAAATACTGAGAAGTATAGTTGGAGCCCCTTGGTACATGCGAAACGATGATATTCATCGAGATTTGAGGATGGAGACAGTCTATGAAATTATTGCAAAATACGCAAGGAAGCATGAACATCGCCTCCACAAACACGTGAACCCGGAGATGCTCTACGTTTCGGACAACGAAGGTGAAATCCGACGTCTCAAGCGAAACAAACCACTGGATTTAGTTCTGCTGCGTGAAAAGAAGTGCAATCGAACTCAGTGCTAATTAATTCAGCTATATAATAAAGGGCTAGATTTTGCTGTAAACCTACCCTCTTGGAGTGTACCTTTATTGATATGTAAAATTGCTAGATGAAATGTATTTGATTTTTCAGTCGCAATTAATAAATCACGAAAAAAAAAAAAATTGTGTTATTCACCTATTTCTTTTAACCTGCGTAGCAGGGCCATTAAACTAGTCTCCTATAAGCACGAGGTACGTGATAGAGTTCCATCGAATTCAGTCAGCAAATTTATTGTTTCATTGTGCTCACGGTGTTGGTTTGGTGTCTTGCAAGGTTGATGGGGGAGGAAAACCGTACACCAAGACGACTTACACCTTTATATGTCCCAGATCTCGGTTAGGCAGTTTCATTTTCTGGGGCGCGTGACTGACTGACTTCTGGGGTAGAATCCCCCCACTCTCTCTTACTATTTGGAGGGGTGGTTCCTTCCCTTCCTTCCACAAGTCATCCGTCACATCACCATCACCCCCTCCAAATATTGACAAACGGAGACAATATTGATAATTATTTTCAAGCATTGTAATACAAATCCAAACATATTCTCAATAGTAAAAACACAAATAATGAGTGAAAAAACAACAATTAATTACTATTAAACCATCTTAAAATCTGCGTAAAGGCACTACTTTAAAAAAACAAAAATACCAATAATGGGAGTAGCAACATACAAATATAACGTCAATATATACCCGACAGCTGGAGGGTGTAGCCCATACTCCCTTCCCGACCTAGTGTGAGGCGGAGAAGGTGCTCTCTGGGGGAACTTATCACAATTACCGTGATTGGTATTTGGGCTCGGCATAGTAGGAGGTGTAGGTGTCGAAACATCATTCTCCCATGCAGTAGGTTCGATTTTGTGAAGCGCCCGAGGTCTTAATTGAGCCCTATGCACTATGTGTGTCAGCCCACTACTCAAATTTTTAACCAGATATGTTGAAGGCGAATATTGATTTATTAGCTCACCCGGAAACCATCTTGTAGGTTTCAGATGAGGATGAACTAGCACCCAAACATGGGGAGGTAAGATACTTCCGGTAGGTGGAGATGAGGAAGAAGTTCTAGAAGGTTTTGACAGTACTGACATAGGCGTGCGTGGATTAAACGAAAACATGAGTGCCATAGGAGCAACACCTGTTGATACAGAGGGAAAAGCTCGGTATGTGGCTAGAGCATGGAGAAGCGCTTTGTGAAATTCAGTATTTTGATTGGTAGCTGAAAACTTACGCAATGACTGCTTGAAAGTGGAAACAAATCTCTCCACCTGCCCATTTGACCGTGGATTGTAGGGAGGAGAAAATTTTTGTTGTATACTATATTGACGGCAGAATGTGGCCAAAGCTTCAGACGAAAACGGTGGTCCATTGTCGGAGACCAGCGTTTTTGGAGCACCAAAACGTGAAAATACTTTCAATAAAAATTCTTGAATGGCACTACTATGAAATTGACGCAGAATTTCTGCCTCTGGCCACTTTGAGAAGGCGTCAATTAAAAGGACAAATGTATACCCACCAAAATAAAATAAGTCAATGTGTACTCTATCAAATGGAAATTCTGCGGGTGGCCAAGGTGAACGAAACACTGGTTCAGAGTTGCGAGGGGCGAAAGATTGACATGGCTCACATATCTTCACTGTATTAACGATATCGCCATCTAGGTGGGGCCACCATACATACGAGCGAGCAACCATTTTCATACGAGTTGCTCCTGGATGGCCATCATGCAGTATCTTTAATACTTGTCGACGTAACTCGGCGGGTACAACCAAACGATCGTGAAAGTATAGACAGTTGTGCTCATAAAAGAGACTGTCCCGGATTTGAAAATAAGGGGATATTTCAGAATTTGGTGATTTATGAGGCCAACCAGAACAAACTAATTTAATGACTTGTTTTAGTAAAGGGTCCTGACGAGTGGCGTCAGCCACCCTGGCAAGGGACACTGGAGGAAGCAGGGTATGTACAAAATTGCAGTCAAATGAATCAAATGAATCCTTCAGAGGCAAACGAGATAATGCGTCCGCATGGGGTATCAATTTTCCACTTTTGTGAATAATAGTATAGGAGTATGCTGATAAAATTTCAGCCCATCGTACCAATCTAGACGAAGCCACGGAAGGAACATTTTTGTTCTCAGAAAATATGGTTTTTAAAGGTAAGTGATCGGTTTCAATTATTATTGGTCTCCCATAAACGAACCTATGGAATTTTGTTAACCCAAATATAACGGCGTATGCCTCTTTGTGTAATTGGGAGTAGTTCCGTTGACTGTGAGAAAGCGTGGCCGACTCAAAAGCTATAGGTTCGAGTATATTTTTACAAAGATGCGAGAGGACAGCTCCCACCCCCGTTGAACTTGAATCAACAGACAACACTAAAGGTTTTGCAGGGTCAAAAAAAACTAGACATGTCTTCTCCGACAATAGGGATTTAGCTTTTGAGAATGCCTCCATTTCTGTCTGACCCCAAACCCATTTCTGGTCTTTCCTCAGTAGTTTATGCAATGGTTCAAGAACTGCGGATGGACAATTGAGAAAATTATGGAAAAAATTTAACATTCCTAAGAAGGCCTTAAGTTGTGAAATATCTCTTGGATAAGGCATGTTTTTAATTGCTTTGACTTTGGCTGGATCAGGGAACCGTCCACGAGAATTTAGAACAAAACCTAAAAAAACAAGAGACTCGACAAAAAACTCGGATTTTTCCGGATTGATCTTTACATTAGCAGATTCTAACTTTCTCAGCACTGCTTGAAGACGAGTTGAACATTCCTCCAAACTCCTCCCTCCAACTAATATATCATCCAAAAAAGCACCAACCCCCTCTTCCCTACCTAGCAGATTGTCGATAAACCGTTGAAAATCGGGTGGTGCTGATGCCAAACCAAAAACCAGCCGATTATACCTGTAAAGACCGAAAACTGTATTCACAGTGAGGAAAGGTTGACTGGTTGGGTGTACAGATAACTGTAAATAAGCATTTGTCAGATCTAATCGACAAAAATATTGGCAATGAACAAACAAGTGAAATAATTCCTGGGGATGAGGAAGAGGATAGATATCCATTTGGATTTGAGGGTTCACGGATCTCTTTAAATCTACGCACAGCCTCAATTGACCATTCTTTTTTGGTACTGCAACGAGTGGTGAGGCCCAGGGGGACGACGAAACGGGAAAGATCACCCCTTTCTGCTGTAAAATGTCTAGTTCCCGCTTCACAGTTACTTTAAGGGCTAAAGGTACGCTGTATGGTCGTTGAAATACGGGTTTTGCGTCTGATTTCAGCAAAATGTGCACTTCATACCCTTGAATGGGCAAATCATTATCTTTTTTCCCGAACGCTCTAGGGAAATCATTCATTAATTGGTCAATACGAAAATCCCCGACACTTACTGATGACAAGTGAAAATACGACATCATAACCTTCAACAGATTAGGATCTATGCGATTTATGACGTCCCGACCCAGGATAGCCTTCGGTGAAATATTCTTGGCAACATAAACTGAAGCCTCAAGAGTAACATTCTTATTATTATTTAACTTATTTTCAACCAAGGTCATATTAAATCTCGAAAACCCAGCAATTTCCAATCTATTTTTAGAGGCAGAAGACACTTTGATATCAGTAGGTACCAAACTGCGTTTAGGAAACATTTGGCGAAAAAGATCCGAATCTATCAAGGTCAAGGCAGACCCAGTATCAAATAGAAAAGGAACTGCGCGGGAATTATCCAGGGAGAAATTAACAATTAGAGGTGGTGGAACTACCGGGTGCGGGGAAGTTCTTACTCCCACCTCGCAGTCCCCGACAAAGTGGCCTACACCGTCAAAGAGCCCCTTCCCCACCACACACAGTTCGGGGGAGGAAAGTGAAAGTTCATCCCTCCTATGCGACCCTGGTCCCACATGTTTTTGTAGGCTATCGACCCCAGAAACAGACACATTGTTAGGTCCCACCCATGAACCACAACCATTACTAATACTATCTGACATAATTTCTAGAGTATTATCCATAATACCAAAACAACCGTAATTATAGTAATCATGGAAATTATTTGCATCAAACATGGCAGTATTGGAGGGAGCTGGAAGTGAAAGAGTTTCATTGGTAACATCAACTTCAGTATCATCAATATCAAAATGAGGATAATTGTCTTCAGACAAAGAAGAATTTAGTGTATTTACATTGCTAACGTTTAAATTGTTTGAAAAATAGTTGCTAAAATGAGCCAAAGGATCGTCAAACACATATGAGCCAGTAGACAAAGAAGGCGCTCCCTCCTCAGAAAAATTGGGAAAAGTTGAATTGACAGCTTCCACATGATTCGTATTGTTCGAATTACTCACAAAGTTACAAGCAGATGATAACGGAAAATTCTGACCTTCTAGAGGGGAGTTCACCTGGACGTTGATTGCTGAACTTCGGAAAGGGCAGAACCTCTGAGTGTGACCCACCTTCATACAGCTGTGACACTTCCAACGTAGAGCGGGGCAAACATCGACGTTATGTGTAATTCCGCAACCGTTACATCGTTTTTTAAAACTACTGTTTGTTGTTGAGATTGAGTTCGTAATGGTGTTGTACGAGAGGTAGTTTGACCGCTGAATTGCCTGTTTTGGAACTGAACTCGATCATTTTGAGGCCGAAAATTGCCCTTTGGCCGAGCGTTGGTAGCCACATTCTTAGGATAAGGGCCATTGGTGCGGTAGAGGGCAGCAACTTGAGGTTGTAACGTTGGCTGACTTATTTTCATGGTCGCTAGTCGTAATGAATCGGCTGTTAAAGCTGTTGAGACCCACTTATCAAATGATTTTTCGTCACTCATATTGAGTAGGGCTGCGACAATTTTTGGTTCCTTCACCCCTGCAATTAATCGGTCGCATAGAAATGTATCTTTTGCGGTGTCGTAATTACAAAACGTAACCGCACGTCGGAGGGTGTTGATAAAATCCTGTACCGACTGACCTGGAGCCCGTTCTAGTGATGCGAACTCGAATCTTGCTTGCGCCGTGTTGATAGGCGGCCGGAAAACAGATTTCAAGCACTCACAACAGTCTTCGTAACCCGTGTCTTTGATTTTCTTGGGGTGGAGAGCTGATTTTAAGCGTTGAAACACCGCTGGTTCAAGAATGGACGCCAGGCGCGCTACTTTTTTCTCATCCTCATCGACGTCCTCCGCAATGAAATGGAGTTCTAGTCGTTCTAAATAATCTTCGATTTCCTCACCAGGGGAAAGCTGAGGCACGGGTGTAGCAGACATAACAATAAAATACTCGTCGCCAGTAAAGTAACGGAACTGGGGTTCGAAATTAAACAAGAAGCTTGCACAAGAACGTGTGCAATGGGAATATTGGACTTACCTGCATTCAAGTAATTTATTATTATTCGACAGGGATACGCCATTGAAGGACCTAATGAATGAGTGAAACGGTATTTAGACGAACCGTAATTATGAAACATAGAGACGGGAGCGCAATCCAGGGTTTCTCCTCCGTGACTCATCCAAGTAGGTGAGTGAGATTTGATGTAGAGGCTCAAGGTTGGAAGCAGAAGCGAGTCCGGGAGGGTGAAGTCGGTAATTATGACAAATGACGCGCTCTCAGAGCAGCAGGCGGAGCTCGGTGATAGAGCGTTTCTTGCTTCCCTCATCATCCCCGACGTCTGTTTGCTGTATCGACGGTGTCATCATGCGGGAGAGGCGAACCCCTTTGAAGAGAGGAGTGATGAATAGACTCCTATTGCCCGGCGGATGAATCAAATCGTTATCAATACATGGGAGCGAACAGAGCCGCTTCGTGTGCTGGTATTTATGAACTCGTGGAAATGAGATGACAAAAAATTAAGAAGTGGAAATAAAATAGTTCACTTATATTGGTCATTTGAATGGGTGGCAACGTTGCATGTCGTTTTTTTTCACAAAATCGGTTTTTGACCGAAAAACGTTCTTAGTCGCTTGCCTGATCGAATCCACCTGTGAAGCAGTTTATGTTATCATTGTTTTGTGCATTATAATGCACAAAATACATTACAAATGCACAAAATACAATATAATGCTCGATAATTATTAACGTTGCGAAGTTGTTTCACCAATTCTATCATGAATATTTCACACTTTTAATGAAACTCTCCCATCTGTTTAGTGGTATTTTTGCGCAAGCTCAGCGTATTTTTAATGTTTTAATCAGTTTTAATAATTTTTTCACAGTGTCTAAGTCAATCACAAATATAACTGTTCAATAAATTTTAACTCTTCGATTCTTAGATGCAACACCAATACCCAAGATATCCCCCCCCCCCCATCCAATATCCCAAATGTTTAATATTACTTACTTGTTTAATATTACTTACTTACTCCTCGGCGCTACAGCCCACGAAGGGTCCTGGCCTCCTCAACGACATTCCTCCAATCAGCTCGATCCTGAGCTCTTGACCTCCATCTCCCGGCCCTGATTTTCCTCAAGTCCTCCTCCACATCGTCAAGCCACCTTTTCCGCGGTCTTCCTCGCAATCTGCGGCCTCCTGGCTTTCCTTTATATACCTTACGCACGGTCCTATCCTCACCCATTCTCTCCACATGGCCGATCCATCTGAGTCGACTCGCCTTTATCTCCGCAACAATGTCGGGATGTCCATACAGCTCTCGTAACTCGAGGTTTGAGCGGATTTTCCAACTTCCGTTGACATTTTTGGCGCTAAAAATTTTGCGGAGGATTTTCCTTTCAAATCGCCTCAGAAACTCTCCATCTGCCTGTGTAATGGTCCAGGCTTCGGAACCGTAGAGCACCTCTGGTCTTATCATAGTACGGTACACTCTAAGCTTGGTATTCCTGCTAAGTGTGTGGGCTCTAAACACCCGGCTCAGAGCATAAAAACATTTACTGCCAGCCACGACTCTTGCTCT
This sequence comes from Creontiades dilutus, assembly GCA_031894815.1. Taxonomy (NCBI): domain Eukaryota; kingdom Metazoa; phylum Arthropoda; class Insecta; order Hemiptera; family Miridae; genus Creontiades; species Creontiades dilutus. The sequence continues at coordinate 263,744 of JAVIWC010001972.1, forward strand.
TATCCCCTCCTTCATGTTGTTGTTCTCTGTAAGTAAGGTTCCCAGGTATTTGAAGTTCGGGGTGCGACTATATGTGCTACCGTTCAGTGTGATGCTTTCTGGCTTTATTCTTTCTTCACGCCTGGTAGAATACATGTAGTGCGTCTTCTGTCGGTTGATGGAGAGGCCCAAATCTCCAGCACTGAGCTCCAGTCTACAAAGCCCATCTTCAAGCTCTTTAAGGTTTCTTGAAATCATGTCGATGTCATCTGCATAGGCCATGTTCTGAGTCATCCGGTCCCACAGTGTGCCCCCGGGATTGCTCAGATCGACTTCCCCTATTACCTTCTCAAGTGCTAGGTTGAAGAGGAGGATTGACAACGCATCTCACTGCCTCAAACCCCGGTTGACCTGGAACTCACTAGAAAGCCCATTCTCCACTTTTGTTTAATATTTAATATTGCTGTTGTTGAATGAAAAAACATAAAAATGAGTAGGTACCTAGGTTTTGTGAAGCCAATCGTATGTTTTTGCAACTGAATCTAGTTCAGTGGAACAACGTTGTATGTTGCTCATCAGTTAGCCAGCTGCAGTTTTAATTGATTTTGAACATCTGCTGCAACTCCCAGACGTTCACCCTTGATCCTGAAAAACTTTCACGTACTTTTTTCTTCTTTTATAGAAAAAAATATAATTAAACGATGAAAAAAATTAGAAATTACATTATTTTACATTAGGAGTTACATATATTGTTACACATATATATTGAACAAAGAGGGAAGAAAAATGTGAAAGCAAATAGAGAAAGCCATTGTAGGCAGCAGATATTTTTATCCTTCTTCTGCTGGCATATTTCTGTCATCTTGAATGGTACATTTCTCACATCTGACGATCTTTGCCGAATGATTTTTACATACGTATTGAACGCAGGACGTACATACGTTCTGTTCTCCTGGCCCATTTGCTTTTTCCTCATAAAAAATGAACACTCCTACATGACCAGGCGCGCTCGAAATGATGTTTCAAGACGACGTTATCACAGCTTGACGACGTGATTGCGATTGAATGCCGACTCGAAGCGGATCGCCGCTTTGCAGGTGGATAGAGGGGTCATTGACAGAGGATTACACGGAGTTTAAAGTCCAAAGGTGGCGTATGTGCCGAGCAGTTTCAAAAAATCTGCAACTCGAACCAAAATTTCGGCGCGCGCCCGCCGGAAGGTTAATGCAGCTTAGCTCTATATTTCTCCACTCTACTACTCTTCCTCCCGTTTGTTGTATCTTGGTTAAGTGACTCAATCTTAGGGGAGAAAATAACCTGTAAACTCTGGATTCATACTTTTCTTTCAGATCCGTAAAAATTCGTACAGATCCATACAATGTTAGGACGATTTTACTACGACTTTTCTTTTTTCACTTTCACAAAAACATTTGTGAAATACCAGTCGTATAAATTGGAGATTTAGGTTCCAAACATCTAACTAGGCACAACCTAGGAAGGTATTTGATATAGGTACCCATTCACTTCAAGTACATCTAAATAGTTTTTCATTTATAAAGCCTATAATATTCCAACTATTAATTGTTAGTATTCATCAATGTGTGTTCAATACTTGGTTCCTATCAATAACCATTCGATTTTCTTTGTTTCAGATTTCACTAAAAATGGGATTATTGTAGTCTTCGAAAAGAAATGACACTGTGGTTTCTCTACGCCGTCACAGTGCTGCTCACTTTCAACCTTCCCATCGTTAAAGGTAAGAATACGCTCAACTTGAACTAATAATTTATAACCAATATTCGCATTTAAACTATTCATCTGGTACGGGTACCAATATTCGCATTTAAACTATTCATACGATCACAACACAGCCAAGTGATCTATTCAGTCATGAATGAGTGTTGCCAACACAGCCAAGTGATCTATTCAGCCATGGGATCGATTACAGTCAACGAATCTGTTGCTAGAGAGCTGAACTAATTAGTTCCACTAATTGCTAATAGAGCGTATTCATTCGATACACGTTCATACTATACACGAAATACGTTCATTCGATTCAGCGAGAAAAATTACGTAGTTATATCCCCCTCCTGTTCCCTTCGTCAATTCCATCCAACACTAGAGGCATTACCTCATGCCAAAACGCTGATTTCGTTTAATAATTCACGTTTTTCCAAACACCCTCTTCTCTGTCAAAAAATGACTAGAGACGCTTAAGCGTTAGGGGTGGGGGGGGGGAGGGTGAGGGGATGGTTGTGACACCCACTTTGAAAAAAAATCTTGCGGAGCACTATGGAATTTCTGGCTGGTACAATTTCTTCCTACTTAGAGTTGATCATTTTTGCATAATTTTTTTCAATGAATTAAATTATGAAGCAGGATAGTTATTGTGAGCTGAAGTTGTATGAACATACATGATCTTACCCTGCTACCAGACTGTATATTTGAACGGCTACAACAAGTTCTTTGAGAAAAACAACGTATCCACTTGGAAGAAGAACATACACATCAGAAAAGGTTATACAATTTGGTAAAAACGGTGATTGAGTGTACAACTATGTAGTATCCTAAATGCTATTGGCCCTCAAACTGGCAGAAAAATGCTGCGTAATGAAGAGAGATTGGGGGGAGACAAGACTCTCTCAGAAGGTGTACGGGGACGTCATTCTAAAATGAATCCCCCACATCGTCCTGTGCATTAACAAATGACTTAGGTATCGTGTTCTCTTTTTTTGTGATTAGAAAAATAAAGATTCTTCCAAGGTAAGCATAAAGCTTAGCATAAACTTACTGAGCTGCGAGGTATTTTGAATCATTCCTGAACGGTGCATTAGCTCTTCGAGTAGAATAGAAGGTAGGATCGATGGCGGCTCATCCTGCGAAGTTTATCACTCGATTTAATCAAATGATGGCAAAATAAAAGCTCTTGATACGATCTTTTATAAATTTGCTAGGTAAGTGGCTATAGGTTGAAATGCGTGTTACAGCGCAGCTATGACGTCATATTGCTGCCCTGTCTTATTTTCTCCATTCTCCAACCTCGAGTCTCTCAACCACAGGTCAGCTAGGTGTTTAGGAACACATTCCAGCGTAGTGTGTTAATTTGATTTTCCTTGTTATTAATTGTATGTTAGTCGGTGATGATCGCACTGTTTTTAGCTTTTAAATTTCATAGAGAGGGTGTATATTTCATGAAGGTTTCAGACTAAAAGGTGTGCCGCATTCTCAAGGCGGACTACTACGAACTACAAAATATTCCCCAACGTTCAAAATAACGGCAATCATCGCAGTTCCTACATTTGTATAAAAATGGACTGGCAGGTTTCGGCGTTTTTCTGTAACAGACACCTAAGTCACATTTGGTTCAAATTTTGGTTTATTACAATTTATTTGCTTTTTTCGAAACTGGAAGGAAATCAGTGAAAATGACATTCACTCATGACATTCGTTGGTCCTGTGATTCTCAGTGATTATCAGCGTTTTGATGATATACCTAGTATGTGTATATATTGACTTAGAGATTACTGATTTGTGGATGGGATTTCAATCTAAATTAACTAGTGCGTAAACTGCCTTTGTCATGAACATTATAGCTTACTGAACAATTATTGGAAAGCTATGTGCGTGGATGCAGCTCGTCGCCTGCAGGCATACCGTACAAGGGCACTGCGTTACGTCAACATCTATGGATTGCTATTCAGTGTTCGATGTAGGTTGGTGGTTGTTTTAAGGTACAGACAGTAGATAATAGGGGCCCTTTTTATGTTCAGTTAAACGGGAATTCATGGTGGTTGCTAGTCAATAGGCTAATCATCTTTGAAGTACAATTTTCTCATATCTCAGCGTTTTCTCTCACGGTCATTCTCTTCTACCTCACCGCTCCCACAGCGCGTAACAGCAAAATCAAGTTAACTGGCTCATAATTTGCATATCCGCAGTTCAGTGCTATTCAGAAGGTTATTATTTCGGAAGGCTCATTGGTTTATGGTTATCTGATTCGCCACTTAGCGAAGGGTGTAGTAAATCCAAGGGACAGCTTGCGGTAATTTGCATTTCACGTCCAAACAGGTCGGAACAAGGGTAGAGCGCTGAGGGTGGAATGTTTGACTAGAGGGGTGAAATTGAAGAGTGGTGGGGCGGTTGTCGGGATATTTGCCTCAAGGGGATGGAGCGACGGGAAGGGGGTGTAAATGTCGGGAAAGGGTCGGTCGTCACCGTTGACGCGAGCCGTAGAATTGACATAACGGCGTTCAAACAACAACTATACGTGTAGTAAGTGTTGACTCTACTACGTGTCAATTCCACATCCCATCACATTACAGTAACTTTTCCTTGATACTGTTTTTGCAGTCTGAAATCTGCTTAACGAAACTCAATCTCTACTCACGACACTTAGGTTATGTGGCTGCAATAGCCCGCAGGGCGTTAATATACGGAGAGGCTTTTTAAAAGGAATCCGTCCAGTCAAAACTTCAGCAACCAGGCAGCAATTTCTTATTGATATTGATTTTCTATCTAAATGAAGAATGAAATGTTGTTAGTAATAACATCTATCCTTCTTTTTCATAAGTTTTCAAAATCTCAATGTTCTAATATTTCATTCCTTAAATATTACCAATTACGGTTCATTGAACGTAGCACTGATATTACTGACACATCCCGGACGATATCCTTGAATTTTCAACTATTCTGATTGGTTCATTATTCTATGAATTCAATAATATTTAGTCTGAAGAGTTTTGGGGCGGTAGCAAACTTCACCTAAAACTCCGTGGGTCACAGTTCAGGGCTAGGAATAAATAGTGAACTCGGGGCCCCCCATAGGTCGTTAGGATCACGAGAACTATCGATATGGAAGGTTCGGCCCTTTGTCAGTTGCTCAACGAGATGTCCCAACACGTGAATGTTATTTTCAGTGAGCGTGTGTGCATCCTAAACCTGATGACTGTCAACGAAACCAACGGCCTGATAATGTTTCCTTGTCCCTCTAATATAAAAACACTTTCGGCAACATCCATTGTTTACCTAGATGGAACGTTCCGCTATTGACCGAAATGTTTTTATCAATTCCTGACGATCCATGGATACATTAATGGGATTAAATACTTTTGGTGTCATTATTGTGTTGTAGATTTCACTTATGTCAGGCATGGTGGCGGAAGATACAACTTGTCAAACTATCGGGAGATTACAAAGACCACAACGACATTGGCCAATGGTTAAAGTTATTTTTTGGACTACCATTTTTAAAACTTGAGCACGTAGAGGCTTGCTGAGGCGGAGGAATTTGGGCCGAGTGTTCCCTTTGCTAATCTCTCGTAACCAGGTACTTTAAGGGTTGGGACAAATTGAACATCACGCCTATGTCTCATTGCCAGGTCATTTAACACCGGGTCCAAGTTTTCAATTTCTAAAAAGGGATTAGTCCCGAGTTTACCATCGCCCGAGTTTTGTATCTTGGTTGTCATTACTAATCCCGCTGGTTATGAGATATTTATTCTATATAAATTGAATGTTACGTTCATTAAGTCAATCATACGATAGCTTTCTCTGTTCCTTCTGTTTTTGTTCAATTGAATTGGTCCATATTGCTTCCGAGTCTACCAAGGTAGCGAAAGCATTGTTTCTACTTTCGGAATGTGAAAATTTTTTTGTCTCCAAAATCAAAAATTTCACTCGCATTTTGAAATTGTCAGGGGTTGTGCGGGTTGGGGTGTAGATGGTCCCCTGTAGGTTTCATTACCCCCGGATCAATAGTAGCCTCTGCGCATGCGAAAACGTGAAATCCTTGTTACACGCATAACTCCGGGAGTTCATGACTGATTTCCATGAAATTTTCAGGGATTGTTCGGACTGATGTATAGATGGTTCTCGTGAATAATAAAGTTTCTGGACATTATACAGCCACTGTGCGGAGGGATGACGGCAGTTGGGTACTTTGCAATGACGCTGCAGTCAACCCAACATTATTTGATCCGTCATTGAACGATGCTTATATTTTATTTTTAGAAATGTCATAATAATTATTTATCACTTCAGTCGTCTATCCATTCAGCGTCAATGTCAATTTTTATTATTAGGTATATTTTATAGTTTGTTCGTTGAACATTCCTACCTTTATTTTCTCCTGCATAACAATAAATTTACCCTAATTCAATATTTACTTCGCCTAATTGAACGAAGTTCTTTAGTTAATAATAATTTTGAATGATCTATACAGTCATGTTATCGATACGAGGAAGCTATGTGCCACACCCACTTGGCATTTTTGGATCGTGTTCGAAATTTTGAGATCATTGAACTGTTCATTCTCAACTAACCCCTGATTTGATGCGTTTTCGCACGACCCGAATCGTGGAAAAAACAATTTCATGGATGATGTGTTTCCTCAATCACAAAGAAACATATAAAACTCATATGGAACTATCTATATCATCCTACTGATTCTTGGAGACTTTCACCCAAATTAAGAAAATTGCAATGTGCATTGTTATGAAAATTAAACTTGTGACAAGAATTAGTAGATACGCGATAGAGCACTGATGACGAACCTGCAAATGCAAAATTGAACCTGTTCTTGATGAAATGAAAATTTTAAATTTGATGTCTACAGTTTTTTACCTTCTGATTGTGACTTCGGAAGCAAAAGCAAAAAAGAACTGCAATGTAATGACTAATGTTGCGTGAACGTTGAATATCAGTGTTTTAGATCCAGAATTTATGAAAGTTTTGATCTACTTTCAACAGTTACTTCTGTGACGGCTAGGTAAGTATTTAAGTAAACAAAGCTAAATATAGCGATTCATTTTAGTAACAAGCCCTTGAATCAATTCAAGCCTCACTTCAATAGATAGTTAAGCGATTTCCTTTCACCACATAAAATCGGATCGTCAAGTACAATTTTCGATCTCAACGTTAGGTATATTCCACTTTTTGCTTTTGCCCATTTCCCCCAATCGGAATTTCCCTTGATACCAGCGGATTCCATTAGGGCCCCCGCCACTTTAATAGCCGTAATGACCACCTGAAATGCTCCCCTACCCTTTCACCGGATAATATCAAGTTGATTGAGCCAGATCGGAGATAGCCTCTTCCTATTGTCCTCCGTGAACCTCCCATATTGAACTCTACCCTTTTTTTCTTGCTGAATTATTCACTTCCTCGGTGCCTTCGTATCATCGACCTCACCCCGAACGCATTCCACTCATTAATCTACTGGGCCAACACACTGATAATTGAGAGCACGCGATTCATATCTGCCGTTTCCCCGTAAAAGCGGTGGCGCGTATACGGACACGTCGATGTGCGATGAGCAACGCCAAGACTGACGACAGCTTGATGGTTTGACCGCTCGATATCTGTTGATCTCCCATAAAACCTCATAATTGCTCGATTTTCAAACACTGTACACACACGTTTGTTTTTTAATGTCGCGTTCATTCCGTTTCAGCTCTATAAAAACGAACACCTCTTCTTCCAGTTTCATAATGCAATATCTGAGAAATGCATTTTATTTTACGGTAACCTTGAATGGTTGCATGCGCAATATATAGCATGAATAATGAAACTGTTATGCAACCTACAGCCTGCTTGCTGAATGAGACTACAGCGAATCTGAATCTACATCCAACCCCATTCACTGAAATTTTCTTGAAAATCTTATTAAAATGGTACATGTTAAGCTAGTCACAAGAATTTGTGGAGTCGCGGACAGACTTAAACCCACATACAGGCACAAAGTAACAGTTGATCAGATTGTCTAAAACAAAAATCAAGAATAGGCATTTAGATTTAGGCAAAACTATTTTCTTCAAATCCAAATTTATTTCAATTCTGGAAAAGTTTATTCATTTGATTCTATTACGTTGTGTTTGACAGAATATGTAGAGGCGAATGGCGTCCTTATGTTGCCGCACGTGATTTTTGATGAATGAATGAATGAAGGAATGAAGTTGTCCTGCAAAGTCTTATGCAAAGTTCAGTACAATAATTTGTAAGAAATAAATATTAGCACGGGGTTTACCTATATATGTGGGGTACTTTCCACAATGGAAGGATCGATTAAACAATTAATTTACAACAAAAACTAGCCTTCAACTTTTTCACCCCCTTGAAATCCGTTTTTCAATTTTAAAATGGTTTTCGTGATTTAGATCCTAACTCAGTAAAATGGCTTTCACTCCCTTAATTACCTGAGAAAATTTCTTCACACTTTCGAAGAGACCATTAAACTTGCCATTCCCCTGATGTATAAACTCTTTATTTAAGAATGTTCAATCAGTGTAAAATCAATCTGAAAATGGAATTTTGTCAAGTATAACAAGTTTTTTACTACCCTGTATATCTAATGAAATTTTACACGATAAATTTAGCCTAGAATATGCCCCAAAATCTCCGGTTTTTATCGGTCTAAACAAAAAATTGTTTTACGCTTCATTGTGAAAATTGACGGTTTAATTTGGAAAAATTTGGGATCCAACGCTAGCCTATATTGTGCGACGGACCTCGCTACGGCAGTTTAGCCGTCTGTTGAGAACAAACATGGATAGACAAATATATAGATAGAAGAAACTTTGAATTTTATGTACAAGGATTTTCCCGATTTTTAATTTTGGCTAGTAGGCTCATAAGATCTGACATTATTGCTGTAGTCCAAGCCTCTGTATGTAAGTATTTGATGTAAATGTTGCGTAAAACGTTTTTATCCTATTGTATTTTTTATATCTCAGAAGTTGAAACAATCCTGATAGATAGGGTCGGTAGCAAACCCTTCTCATGCAGGTATGAAAAGTTATTTGCTTCGTGATTATCAATTTTCCCAAAACCATCAATATCCACTTCATTCAGTTTTCACCTCAACAACGCACCCGTACTTATTGGAGATTGAAGAAAAAACAACTGATCGATATAAAACCCTCTCAAGCTCCGTCTATCAAAAGAAAAGACCGTCAAGGTTGATAAGGCCATTTCCACGTGGAAAAGGTGCTCGTGGGTGGGGGGACAAACGAGGATCCTTCTAAAACATTGGATGGGAAGCCCTCGGCAACTCGTTCTATTTAGCATCCTAAGTAGGGGTTGTCATGCAGCGCCACCTGGCACGAACGGTTGTTACTGCTCCCCCGTCACATAGGGCTGCGGTTTGAGCGGTTTTCCACTCCCTCTCGGAAGGGGTCCGAAGAGATCTCAAACAACGGGCTTCCTCGTATTAATTTTCACAAAATATTCCCCGAACTCCAACAAAGCCTCAATGTGAAGCTTGTACATTTTCAACTGTCACAGGGAGACATCGAGAACGGGAATGCCCGCTCGAAGGTTTGCCTTTCGTATGACAGAGATCCATAATCAACCTTCATCCCACCAGAAAAGTTATGTACATTCGTCCAATTAGATTGTACCTTTGTAGTTGGCCAATGTTTATTGCCATCAAAATTTGTTGTTTTACGTTTGAAGATACGTACCTACATGCCCAAAAGGTTACCACAATCTACATCGAGTATTATACTGAACATCAGCCCTTGGAATATGGGATTTAAACAACACATACCATAGAGAATTATTTCGGAATCATAATCAATAAATCAATAAATGAAGGAGATTATATTGTGGAATTACGTCTACTGTTGAAATGCTAAGTAAAGGATTATGATTGCTACGAGGTATTGGCAACACTATAGTATTGACCTGCAGTTGGCAATGCATTAGGACAATTTTTCTCCAAGGGCGAACAAAAATCCCCATCTTTGAGTTTCCATCATAAACATCCAATGAAAGTGAGCAATTGCTGGAATGATGTTTAGTAATAATTGTCTCTAGCATTCCTTTTCAGGAAATCCAGTGAACACATAGCTCTGCTTATTAATTCATCTTGATGCTGTGTGAAGTTCAAATTTAAATCAGATAACACCCTCGTCAACCCTTTCCTGAAGTCCCAAGGGGTACCCCTCCATGTAATAATCGAAAATGAATGACTGGGGAATGAAAACGTCCGAATATTACTGTACATTTGTAGTATTATGTGAACATATCGTTTAAGTCTGATGTATTTTAAATGGTGGGTTGGTGGTGATTTGATCTATATAATGTGCTCGCTCCAGACGGTGTCTGCACAAATATATAAATGAGGAAAAGCCTGTTAATTCGTGAGATTGAGGTTGTTGGAAGTAATCTCTGGATTCACTGAACCGATTTTGAAAATTATTTTATCAATAGAAAGCCACATTATCTGTGAGTGTCATCCTATGCGTATTAAACTCAAAGTCAGTATGTATGTTTTTATCTGTGTATGTATGCTCTGAATATATATCTGAACTGCCGAATCGATTTTGGAAGGGAGAGTCCATAAAAAAGTCAGCGAGTTCTGGCGCTCAACATAGGCTAGGTCAGAACCTCCAATCCTTCTATTACATTAACGGCGGTGGCCTTCGCAACTGATTTGTTTGGTTCCAGAACTTGTGTTATTATCGCTTCTAAAAGGCAGTTCATTGGCGCCGGGAAATCGAGGCAACTGGAGAAGCCATGGACAGGAAATTTATATTTCGTGCGAAGCATAGTTTCCCTGCTATAGGCTATTACGCGTATCAACTCGGAAAATTGAAGGACTTGTGAGTCAGAAAAAAAATTGTTTCTTAAAAACACTACCTAACTTAGCAGCACCAGATATTCATTCAATGATTTGTGTTGTGAGGGACGAGGTGTGGCTTATTAGGTCTACAAAGTAGGTAGCCGTATACGTAGGCGAAATTGAAATTTTCGAATTCCTCTTAGATAACAACGTTTTGATAAAGTTTCGATAAGTTTCCATCAGAACTACTGTTTCTACATAGTTTTCATAATTCCAACAGTATCAAATTCTTGTATCACGGGGTTAATTGCCATATGGGTGATTTCAAAATTTCGGTCACATTCATGTCACTGGTCAGTATTGCCGTCAAACTAAACTGAATGCAGTTTTTAAAATTTCAAAAATTTCTCTCCTATCTGGATTTACATGTTCCACGAATAAATATGTAAAAGTTGTGCCTAGAGGACCCAGTAGAAAATACCCAAGTGCTGATTTCTCACTCCCTATTGCTGTCACTGACTAGTGGTTCATAACATCCATCACCACTGCTCAGCGAAATATTTATTGGGGCCTTTATGTCCACTTACACTATGAAAGAATATACCATCTAAAACGGATATCCGCCTCAGAAAACATTGGATTAATGCAAGTCGCCTTACAAATCCATTATTTCAGTGTCACGGGGTTTTTCTTCACTCCCTACAATTTTTTTGAAAAGTAGCCCCCAACTGGCGGGAAAGGGCGTTTATGAAGTTGCTTCTGTTCTGTTGACATCTCTTATTCAAGATGGTCCCAAAGCTGGTGGTTGAATTCCGTCTAGACCTTCTCGTTCAGTTCTACCGGTAAAACCATCCCCATAAGCGGCAGTGAGGGTTTTTTAACTCCCACTCTCTACTCCATTAACGTTCTGACTATGGTAAGTGAACACAGTTGTTGACAATTAGTTGTTGGAAGTTCATTGGCAACATTTTGGTACAACCATTTTCAATTGATTTGTGGTGAGTAAAGGCCGCGAAAGGCTATAACCTCATTCCCCACTCTTTCACTCTCTTCGAAATCCATAGGCTCATGAATTGTATTGAGTGAGATCTGTGTGTAGTAAGTTTGCGAAAATTGGCATGGAAACCTTAGTATTTACTGTAGCTGAAATTAAGCTAATTTGTGCTGTTCCATTTACCTAAATTGAAAGACTTGAGCGGCGATTCCCTAGGAGGTTGGAGGCTCAGGAGGGAAAAATAATAGTAAAAACCTCACTCCTAACAAAAGTTAATTTTTTTAAAATGGCGTATCAGCAGTACGGTTCAAGATTATGTGTGCTCACTTGGGCAATATGCCGAGAGAACCACAGTGATTGATTAAAAACAACAAAATTGATCAAGTTTCAATTTTTTTTTTAGAAAAGTCAATACCCAAATGTGACCGAAATTTTGAAATTACCGATATTAATCCGGCTTGACCAATTTTGATGACATTTTATTTGTGTATTCGGTAGAAATGGGAATATGCACCCTCTAGTGATGAGGATGGTTTTTATGTTGGTCTTTTGGGGTTCTTTTGACATTATCTATAAATTGCTGCCATATATCTCTTATTTTGAATTGAATTTAAACTTAAATGAACAGTAATCTTGGTAACTAACTATCAATCATTATTTTAATTGTCCGAATGAAGCGAAAGGTGCTTCTAAAACTATTCGACTGGATTAAAACCTTTTAAAAAATCTTTTGCAAGAATCCTGACTTGATGAAAGATCTCTTCCTTATCTCTTTAGTTCTTGCGGTTTTCGCTTTGTTCTTGTTTGTCTTCGAGTATTGGGGCATATCTCCGTGTTAGCTGCATTTTCTATAGCTCCCGCCTGTACCGCGGATAGAATGAAATACAAAGGAGTACCATACTCAGGAACTTTCTAAGCCAAACATTCTCAAACGCAGTATCCGCGCAATGAAACCCCGCCTTAAAGTTTCGAATTAAAATTAAAGTCAGGTCCCGCTGTATACGTTGGTTTGCTGGCGTATAGTTTGCACTGAGAGCGCCCTCTGTGATAGTCGGTGAAGAGGGGTCGCTTCCCCGCTGTTAATGTATTCCGAGCACCGCTCTATCCATAAATAACCCAGCGGGACACAAACTTGGTGCACTCCTCATGTAGTTTGGCTATTAGCGGGCATCCACCGCCCGCCTGCTGATCCACTCATACCGAAAATTTCACCTCAGCCATCTCGGTTGTCTCGCGCTGCCATCTGACGCAAATCATAATACTTTAAATTCTGTTGAATACGTAGTTTTGTTCTCATCAGAGAGCTATAACATTCCCTAATGGGACAAGTCCCCGATTTGTTATGCGTATACCTACTCTAGCATAGAAAGAGATTCACTGTATTCTTAGGACGATCCTCTGAAGCAACTGCAGAGGGGTTCGTGATAGGTACAATTGATTCAGAGGGGTGTGAGACAACCCGAACTTCAGAAAAAATAACTAACGCTAATCAGTTTGTGGTGGTTAGGGGGGAGGGGATAATACCTTTTTACCAGAATTTTAGTCTAGTTGTGCACTCAATCTTGAAAATTTTACAAACTCTCGAGCAATTCATGTTAATCTTTTTTGATCAGTCAAGATTTTAGTTTAGTATTTCAGCATATTTCAGTCCATTTGGTTGCTTGTATCATTAACTGAATTCATTTTGTCTCATGTCATTACGTGAACACGTGGATACACGTGGATTTGACTGAGTGTGACAAAAATAAAGAAATCGTTGGGCAGAATACCACCAACCGCATCTTTAAATCTCAATTCGTTCTAGAGACCGAACTATTTAAAGGTTTTTTTTGTGTGGTAAAAACGAAGTTTTTTCCCATAAAAACCTAAGTTCATATAATTTGAAACAACTTTTTTCAACTTATGATCAAATTTTCATATTCAACATTAAATTTCCTATATGTTTAGTGTACGTTCATACTCAAAAACGAACTGTTCAGGACCGCAAATGGAGTTCACAAAAAAAATTCAGTTTCTCAAAATACTTGTGCGTTAACTTATTACAATCGTTCAGCTGTCATGTTTAGCAGAATATTGTTTAGGAAAATTGATTAACTATTTTTACAACATTTGGATGATAATGGATTTAGACAAGAAGTTTGAAAATTAAGATTTAACAGAATATTCTTATCAGGCTTTCATTTGAACATGTATCGATGTGTACTGTGTGATATCAAAACATCGATACCACTGTTCCCTATCCGTAGAGGTAACACGTATCTTCGATTTAAATATCGAAAGCGTGGACCTATGTCGATAGGAGACTAACTCTTCAATATGGCCACGGTCTGATAAGGCAGGGGTTACCTGTTCTCGACTTTTACCTTTAAAATTTGTAATATTTGATATGAATTGTTATATCAATTCTACCTTTCTTTGGTTATGATTTCTTGATGTTTTACCCTTTTTTGACCTTGGTAATTTATTTATTTATTTATAAGCGTCAAGATATAATAATACACAAGGTTTTGGTAACAGATTCACTTATTTATTCAATAATTGTTTTATTGCTCAAGTATGCTCCACGAATGGAAACTATGAGTATTCCTCCAAAAACATTTATTTCTATGAAATAGCACCGCAGGGGTATTAGGTTAGGAGTTTGGTTAGTGGGATGGATACGGTGTATTAATATCAATTTGATTTAAATACAATGATAAACTGTGGAACGGATTACCTTGTCGGTCGGTGGCGTGGCACAGTGTGTTATATGGGATCAAGTCTCCGTAGTTCGGAATTTCGTTATCTCCCCCCCCCCCCCAGCACTCCTCGCTACCCCCCTTCACTCCTCTCACGATTTATTCCGTTGATAGCCGATAGGTGGTGTCGGCTATCACAAATTTTACGTAACGGTATTAAATTGGTGAGAACTTACTCCATCTAACTCCATTACTCCATCTCCATAATATCTGGCGGTGGATCTACCTCAATGTTGGCTGAGGTAGGTGATGAGAGCATTTCCTTTGCGTCCGGGGATACAAATATTGTGGTTCAAAAGGTGATAGTTGAGTTGCTTTGAGACAGAGGTGATTAGTGGATCGGAGCGAAAATAATAATCCATGAAGCACGACACCTAAGTTCTTCTATCTTGTGTTTTTTACTTCAATTTTACCTGAAATCATTTAGATCCACTTTCCATGCAAGATTGCTCATAATTGTTCAATATTTCGTTTCTCTGCTGTTTACGAAACACCGAAAAATTGAACCAATGAGATCAAAAGATGTCATAGAAGGCACGTTATTAGGCATTTAAAAACATTGCAACTCTTACACCAGTTTTTCCTCATTCAAAATATCGCTATTTACGAATAAGACTTATTAACGGATACATTACTTAGAAAATCTACGTACCTTGCTCCCCGGAAAACAATATAATATCACACTAACAAGGGATCATGCAAAGAACTTATGTATTTTGTTGACGGATTTCTCACTTCTTCAGCTCGCATGATCGTGCTTGTTTCTCCACGGATCTTTATAGGTTTCAACTTGCTGTTTTCTATTGATGTAATTCATTAACATTAGTTTGTTGACAGTGCTGGTACGTTTACATCACCCTCACTTTGTATGGTATGACCAGACCCCTCTTACTTTCGCATCCCACCACCCCAAAATACGATGCTGAACGCTGAATGAAGGTTGTGTGTATTACCGAGCCGATACGAGCAAAACATTCTTTCTAGTTAAACTGCGGACCGCAAGGGGAGGGACGGGCGATACGATAATGGAATGGGGCTAAGTTATCTAACCACCGCCGGCCAGAGGGCGATAGAATGGACGTGTGGAAACCCCCTCTCCCCCTCTTAACCCCTCAATCTCAACCCCCCATCATCTCTACAACCATTTCCCTGCGTCCGGCCACCACTTTCCGGTTTTCCACAAAGTGAAAAATGATTTTATAAACCACTTTGTGAACTGTTCGATAACAGGAACAAACCATTAATTAACGGGCCGCTTTTTCGCCTCGTACCCCCCTTCTCCTTGCAACCATTTTCGTGTGAGCTCACGTTACCGAAACACACATTTCCTCTAAATCCTTCGTCTGTAACCTGGAGCTTCAATCGTGAGGGTTGTCCGCTAAGGGAGCAATTTCCATCCAAGTCAATCAGGAAGTGTGAGTACTCAATCAACCCCGCGGTACTTCGGTAGCCCAAGCCGGAACAGAAGCTCCAGTTAGGAGTACCTTCCTGCTTTTCCAATTATTACTGGGAATAATGAATACTAACCAAGTTCCACTTACATTGACCATTTTATTAAAGTTAAAACGCTTTAAATTATAGTGCACAGGTCTATTATTTCTGCAGTAAATTTCTAGAAAAACTGGAAGCATCAGGGATTTGAGGACTAGCATTGGAAATACTCAAATCATATAATAGTGACAGAGAACAAGCAGTCCACATCGGCAAAGCGAAAAGCGAAACTGCTTTTATCCTCGAATATGGCTGTTCCCAAGGCACTTCAATTGGGCCTATCATTTTTTCCCTATTTGTGAATGAACTTGCTTCACAGAAATATTCAGGGTAAATCCTCATGTTTGCTGATGATTTGGCCCTGATAAACTCCGGGCAAACATGGCAGGAGGCCTGTCAAAATGCCGAGAAAGATTTGAAGGCGATTGGACAATGGATGAACACCAACAAGCTTACCATCAATGCTATGAAATCGGTATTCATGCACATATCAAGAAAAACAGAACGACAACCAACATCGAGTGACCCTTTAACATTACACAGCTACAATGACTTACCGTGTGACTGTTCGGAAATCAAAAAAGTCAATAGCTTAGTTTATTTAGGAGGGACAGCTAAGGAAATGTGCTTATACACTGTATAGAATTAAATTTCTATCAGAACAACTGAAAATCAATATTTATCAAGCGCTATTTGAGTCAATATTACAGTAAGCCATTCATGGGGAAGAAAAAATGACATTAAGGGCATAGTTCAATAAGCCCAGGCGCCATCCAAGCGATACATTATTTCATGATTTGACTTTGTTAACTGTCCACCAATTGTACACATAGAATATGCTCAAACTAGTTCGTAAAAAATGTGTATTTTGCTGATGTGAGACAGCGGCAATCAAAATCATACAGACTCAAGTTGCCGATTGTATTGCTCAAATGACGAAAAAATGCAGATTCATAAAGATTTTGATTTTGGTTGATAAAGATTTTGTAAGAATCAGAACTCTAATGAAGATAAATAGTGAACAACTATTCAAGAAAGAAACTTGTAAAATAATAAGAAATAAACCATATGAGTACTTTTTGGACTAAAATCAACGATTATATGTAATTAGCAACTATATAAATGGCGTATCTACTAAGTACATAGTTTCATGGAAGTGGAATCTAAATTTTAATATTTATTTATTTATAAAGATTAGTAATTAAAACCAACTCCGGGCTGAGCCACAGTGTTATACTATCCAGCTCGGTTGTCAGTTATTATTCAATTGAAGAATATAACATTTAAAATGATGTAAATAAACTATCTGTCTATTAGATAACACTTCCACGAGGATTACAGGATCACTAGAACTAGGCTGTACTTCCAAAGGGTCTCCCTAGGAGCACTCGAAACTTACGTAAAAACTCTGGAGAGATGCTCACTAAGTACACTCGGAAACCCAGTAAACTCTGAAGGAAATTCAGAAACCAAATAAACTCTGAAAAACTTTAAAGTTGGTAAATATTCACCTCTCTCAGTTTAAATAAAAGATAGATACCTATCATATAGGTACCTAACTACCTCACTTCTAAGAATCATAAATGCTTGCATCCTGTGTATTCGAACCAGACTACGTCACCTACTCCAGTAGCGTTGTTGTTCATGTCCTAACGAGACAAATTTCAGCTACCTACGGTTGATAGGAAAGAAGTTAGCTTCAGTAGCCACTCTGCTGATCAAGACCCTGTACACCTTATTGTTCATGTCCTAAGGAGGCTACCAGACAAATTTCAGCTTTCCACAGTTGATAGGAAAGAAGTTAGCTTCAGGAGCCACTCAGTTGATCAAAACCCTCTGCACCTTATTGTTCACGTCCTAAGGAGGCTACCAGCCAAATCATAATAATCATATAGCCAAATTTCAGCTATAATCATATAGCTACCTCACTTCTACGAATCATAATAATCATTGGGCATATTTCGTTACGTAACGTAACGTGACATAACGACAATTTGGTTGTGTGCCATAGCAAAGACATGAAATGTCAAAATCAGACAATTTCCATACGATGCTTGTAAAACATTACATTTCACAATTTCAGGTACTCGATTGCGCTAATTTGGTACTGTTACAAAATAAATCACTCTACGCTTCCTTCGCTGTTATAAATTTTATAAGAAAATTTTAACTCGTTACTACTTTCTACTCACGACTAAGCGGTACTTCACAATGTAATTGTTTCCCGTTCTTTCTTTGGTCAATAATTTCCATTACATTTTTCGTTCTTTTGATTGGTGCACATGCGAATCATTTGCATTTTCGTTTATTGGCAGAAAATTAAAATCTCAACTTCGGTCCGGGCGCATCTCACCTTAAATCAAATAGGCATCTCAAGAAGCTGATAATAGAAGCCGAAGTTTTCATACCCTAAAAGCTACCTACCCTATATTTTTTCAAAAATCATGTTTTAATTTTATACTGACACGCACTCTTTTTTACACACTCTTTGATATGTTTCAATTTTCCTCACTTACTGTTGTTAAATATATTTCATCGTTGTATTAGGCCTTGTCCGTTTTATGAATATCGCACTCTGTTCTTAGGTGTCTCTGTAACAGCGTCATTGCATGTTAGGAACTTTACCACATGTCGTAAATGCCAGATGATTCGACGTTGAAAAGTACTCCTCGTCTTCACTGGCTTCTAATACGATGAAACCGTTGGAACTGTTGTAGTTATCAAAAATCATAATGTCTTTGGAATTTCTTTCGATTGATCCCTTCATTACTCCGTAGAAAACACTCCTGAGAAAAAATCGCCATGCTGATTGTTGATACGAGTTATAACCGACCTGCCAGCTTCGTTATCAGACCATTCTTGAAAATTTGATCTTCAGATTTGAATTATCTTGTTTGTTTGGCGAAGATCACCTAGTTCACTGACTTCAGCTTGTGTCTCGGATTTATTCCAAGTTTCTAGACCTCTCTCTTGGTTGGTATTTCTGAGAGAGCAGGCTCAGAAGATCAATTATGTCGACCGCGTTGAAATACTCAATCGCATCCATCACTTTGTCTTCCTCGGCTCCTTTCAAAGGGTTAAAACCTGGACGAATTCCATAATTCAGTGATCGATGGAAAAACTGATGAAACGCACTCTGCTTTGATCCGTTGAGGGAAAACGGAGTTCGTAGCGAGTGTTTGTGTCAAGGCGATAACTGCGGTTTTAGAGTGCTGAACTATTCGATTTTTTCGTTCAGTCAGCTGGCAAAAATCAGATTTAGAGAGAACTTAATTAAAGTAAACGAACAATCCTTCTTGTTCAAATGCTTTCGAATCTACCTACAGGTAGCAGTAGCTCTATTTTCGCAGTCGGAAGATCAAAAAAAATTTCCTCCGAAATCAAAATTTCCACTTGCCAACAACTCTCCGAACAATTCTGAATAACTTTCGTTTCGTGCCTGTGTGCATCTGTCCGTGTGTCCGAAGATCATTCTACCAAGCTTAATCCCTTCAGTTTTCATCTGATTTTTTTGGGATCTTCAGGAAATCGGATTAGGCTTCGGATGGTCCCTTACGAGTGTTACTGCTTGGAAATCAATACATCAGTCTGGGCATGCGCAAACGTAGAGTCCATCATCCATCATTTTACCAGATTCTACTGATTCGATTGCGCTCAAACTTTCGAAGCGATAATATCGCTATAAGCTACTGCGTACGCGCGAACTTGGAATCCTTGTAACAACCCTCATTCCTACACTTTTTGGAAAAGTTTGAATTAGAATTTAGATGATCGCGTATGAGTTTTGATGCCCGGAAATCAATACGTCAGTCTGCGCGTATGCATACGTAAAATCCTCTAAGCAGGAGGAAGAAAGGTCTAATGATTTCATAATAATTGCAACACGCTAGTATCATCATTCTTTCCGCTATAGAATGAGCGCGACTGATCTGCAATGCAAGTAGCCTGAAATTTTGAAGGCGTTGGTTTCTGCCGGAAAATGCCCCACGGGATTTTTTCCAGAGTTTTTTCGAAGGTGAAAAAATACAGCTGTCTAGGATTCCTCGAGGAAAAGAAGAAACTCTGGCAGCTAACCTCAAGATGAACTTCGTGGAGAACGAGATGGTACCTAAGTCTCAAAGCTGATCAAGTTGATACAACAATAATTATGACTATACATGATTATACTGAAAAAAAAAACACGTTAAAATCCTTGAACGACAGTAATTGCATAGCCTTGATATCCAATCCTGCCGTTAAATATCAAGAGGTACTTCGCCATTCACCAATATGCACAAAAGAAGCTTTTTAGAAATGAACCCACAACCCCCAGATTACCATGTCTTCCAACAATTTATAAAGTAGTCCCCAAGAGGCCAGTTGGGTCTCAAACTACAAATGATCAAATGAACTCGACAGATTATTTAGAGATGAAATTAATTTCCGGTAAAATCCTACAGTTCAAAATTCATTTGATTCTCTCTCCAAAATTAAAGATATTCAAACTCCTCCAAACGCCAAACTTGCGTCTTAGTCGGTCTACTGACTGATTCAGGGGTCCTACCTCAATATTTCTGACGAAGATAAATTCTGTAATTTCATGTCTGCCTGGTATAGATCGAAATTATTCAGTATTTGAGGGAAACACATGGGGTGGCTATGGCTTCTCCTCTGTTCCCCATGCTTGCGGATATCTACACTGATTTTCTGCAAAGCCAAATTTTTGGCGAATGTAAAACTAATAGTTTTCTTGTATTGGTATAGGTTCGTGGACGATTTTGTCATAATACCATCAGGGACCAAAGGAAAGTTAAGTTCGTTTCATGACAAAATCAATTAATAGGATAGTTTTATTAAATTCACCCTGGAATTCGAAATTAATACACTGAATTTTCTTGATTTGTCTAATGCACTGACAAGGCGAAATTTCATCTGCATGAAGGGAAACGGTAGGCTGTACAAAGCATGGAAAAACAGATGCAAACGGTAATGATAAACAATGATGGGGAGTTCCACTAGATGTCACAGTGGTCAGCAATATGTTAGAGTTACGAGGTTCATTTAATAGGAATGCAGTTTCATTTGTTTGAAAAAACGCTGCAAATTCTTTCACTGGGGTTTATTATTCAATTGGCTTGCGTTCATAATTTGAATTTCTACTAAGCTTTGGAGTGTGCGCGTTTCACAGGTGATAGAGCGATTATTGAATTTCAGGAGATATGCATAGAGCAAGTAAATCTGTTCTCAACCAAAATACCTATTTGGATTGATCAGTTGATCGTATTTGTGTGCCTCCTGAAATTCAATAATCACGCTATCACCTGTGAAACACGCACACTCCAAAGCTTAGTAGAAATTCAAATCATGAACGCAAGCCAATTGAATAATAATAGAGCAATTATTGAAAAGGCACACAAATATGATCAAGTAATCCAAATATTGAATAATAATCCCCAGTAATAATATTGAATAATATTTACCTATAAATTATCAGCGTTTCATGCGTATCAGAATGCTTCAACCCGTGTATCGGCAATAAACTACAAGTATCCACATCGGCTATCACTCCAGTATCCACATGCACTACAACTCGACACTATCGGCATCACTAGGCTACAAAAAAAACGATAATAAACCAAAAAACGCAAATGTTGGCACCATAAATCGGGCCATACATCGGGAATGGTTTGACCTACGGACCTTCGGAGGGGCTCATTCGATTCCTCAGGGTATGTTATTCAAATAGGTAAATATTTAGCCGATTCGACTTGTTTTGAGGTTTTTAGGGATTTCATATAACTTTGACAGCCCTTAAAGGGCACTTTGAATTGAGTGAGAGAGCTGGCTCAAGAATTGGGGCGTCGTCGGACCAAGATGGATTTTTCCTGAAAATTTCAGATTTTTTGCTCCAGCCGTTTGGGAGAAATCGTGCGTACGGCGTACGGCGGACGGACGGAAAATTTTTATTGCAGATTCGGATTCTACACCCTTTGAAACGTAAACCATGAAATTTTCAGGGGGGTTAGAATTTTTTTTTCCAGAGCGATTACAATGGTTTATTATTGAATAATAAACCAAAAGTTTCATTTGGTTGAGATTCGATTTATTTGTTTGACACATGTGTTCATGGTGGGTGTGAGGTGACATTTTATAGAAACAATGCTTGGCACTAGGTTTCGTTTTATGTTTAAAAAAAGGTTTCATTTGATCGAAAAATGCTACAGAAATAATGAATGTTTGCGTAATAACTTGAAATGTTTTCAATAAATTAGCATGTACTGATTCTATCGCCCGTTGCTTGAACACAACAAGCTTAGAGGCTAGCAATATATTTATAAATATATATAATTTTTTTCGTGCACGGAGCCAGTGGCCTGTGAAATTTCTCGAATGAAGTAGAAATATTGGCTGTCCATAGAACACAATGGGGCGGCCGATCCGTGGGGCCGTAACAATGGAGCTCATCGTCCGAGAATTACCTCTTTGCGCAGCGTTTCACGCTAGAGTTCACGATTGATCGCGTAGGCCTCACGCTGAGCGAGGTGCCGGCTCCGCCAGGAGTCAGATATTGTGTCCAAATAGTAATAAGTTATTCAACGTCCGTATTCACTTTTCGCTTCCAAATCACCAAAGGTTAAATGTGTTTTTGCCATTCATGCGAAAGGTCGTACTGGTTTTTCCGTCGGAAATCGATATTGTTACTGGAATTTTGCATTTAAAACCTAATTTAGTCTCCTCTCTGTTCTGTTCATAAAGTACTTGAATCTTGACGTAGCCCCGAAAGTGACGAATGAAATTTTCCATACGAACTACGGCACTCACGATAAATGCCCGGATATCCGCGTAAATTATCTCACACACATCGTATTTTTAAAATCTCATTTCGAAGGTTCCATGCGTTCCAACAACCAAATCAGGAAAAGTTTCTGAGCAACGTGAGACAAGAATTCCGACAGAAGATCAATCCAACGTCTGGTTTTTGAAGACTTGTTGCTACCTTGAGCGATGTGTCCATGGAACACATTATAATAATGTCTAACTCTGATGTCATTCCTGACCCGAAGTGAGTATCCACCTGTCTTTCTTTTCTCGTCAGAGTGATAATTGTTGTTTACATAGTTTGCTTAATGTCCGTTGTTGAGTCTAAAACTCAAGCTTGAAGCTCAAGTGATAACGCGTTCAACTAAAAAACAAGAGATTCTAGGTGCGTATATGTAAAGTTAACCAGCGAGGTTTAAGCTGTGCGATTTGGTGATTGAGGGGTCACACTTCTCCTCTGCTAACGCCAGTTACACACATCAAGTTGTAGCAGAATGCCAGTCAAAATTGGCCGTTTATCGATTAGTCTGCGAAAAGTTCGCAGAGGCATTTTATACCGTTGAAGCAACCATCCCCAACTTCTACATTAACAACCATGTAGCCTCTATAAACCTGCACCATTCGCTCCCAGTACATGCAATGTCGCATAATGCAACATTCGACAAGTGATTTGGAGTGGAAGTTTTGAGGAATTTGACAACTTCGGCTGGTGATAGATAAGCTCGCAGACGGGTTCTTGGAGCCAATTGATCACCAGACCTTAATTTGAGCGATTGCTTGAAAATGACATCAAGTTATAATTTTCACACATCATCGCAGTTAAGGAAACAGTGAGACCAAGATGTCAGGGACGAAAAAAAAAACCCCACCGAATTTTCCCATTGTCCAAAGAAAGCCAAAATGGCTCAACTCAATGTAAAATTAATATAGTTTTCGAACTCTATTGATGTCTTACTGAGATCTGAAAATCCTAGCTTTTCCAGTATCGCTTTCGTGCGGCTGGAGAGGGACAGCTTAGTGTGGGATGTGCACGCATCAGATCTGGAACTATTCCATGGTTCTATTCCTGGTTTGTTGCGGCGCTAATTCTGTAGCGAATACCATAATGACAGTGTCATCTAAAATTTATACGATTTGATTGAACCGGCTTCCCTTAACCACCATCCAAATTTGAGCAAGAAGAGGACCATTAGAATGTGATATTGATTTGTGAGCAATAAAATTAACGGGCGACTATCCACAAGTTATTTAGACTTTACGTACGCCCATGTGCTGAAGCTACTAACGATGAATGATGGAATGAAAATTGATGAATATGATCAGCATTTCATTTCCCGACTCCCCTTTCCATTTGAGCCAGACCTGACCACTAGGGGAAAATAATGCTACATGGATTTTACCTTTGGGCAAGGGCAGACTGCTTTGTTGATATGTCAGCAGTTGATATCTCCACTCCAATCCGTACATTTTTGGAAATTCATCCGAAATTGGACAACATGGTACAGATAAAGTTTGTTACTGGAGACAGGCAACGAAAGTTATTCAGAATGGGATATAACGCTGGAAGGATTGAACATTTTGGCGAGCGCAGTCTACCTATTGGTAGACTTAAAAGCGAAACATGTATGAGTAAGTTGAGACATTTACACGAAATCGTTCGGATTCTCCGAAAGGGGGCGAGATTGATTCTCCACCGGACACCTTCATAATTGGCAAACCTGTAGGGAGAATAACTCTTTCACTTTCCAGGGCCTAAACAAACGGGAAACTGAAAGGATAAAAAGCCCACACGGAATTAAAAAAAAAAAAAAACAGCTCAGTCATCAATCGAACATCAGATTCCAATCAACTTCCGTAGGACAAGTGTTGTAAACTTCGGGGTCGTTAAAAAGCCATTGTTGTAAGCCGCAGCGTTTAGCACTGCCCATCCCCAAACGCCCGAATCCTTTTTTATTTGTCTTGTTTTTTCTTCTTTTCTTTCATCCTTCTGAATAACAACTGAAAACCATCATCGTCAAATCAGCGATTTTCAAACGGTGATCTTTATGAAACGGTTTTTCAGGCCGTTTCGTTTTTCTGGGCAGCTCTGTTCCCGGCTTTTAGTCTTTTCCCGCAGTGTGCAGGTGACTTTTAAAAAGATCCTGCGTGAAAATTATATTAAGCTATTACATTCTAGATTGTGAAAAATTAAAGATAGTTATAGCTTATAGTTTTCCTTTATATAAACCACTTTAAATTACACAATGAGTTATTACTGCTATATTAGAGAACCTATCTAAGCTAATTTCGGGTCTATAGTAATTAAACGTGGTCAATATGCTTCCGCTTGTTCTCCTCAACTGAATTGAAGCTTGGGCGGTGTCGTGCTAATTTTTTGAATAATTATTCTAAATAGGTTGTTGGGCTCTTGAGGGTGGTCAGTTGAGTTAGGCTCCATTTCGAGCCCAAGGCAACTTTCCTCCTTGAGCCTCGAATATAACTGTATTGACGACAGGACAACAGCTATTCTTTTTAAGAGGCACCTGAGCCCTCGCAGGGTACCACTTAATAACAACTGTATTGACAAAGGTACCTGACTAGGAGAAACCAATGATACTGAATAGAGCATCAGGACTGTACTTGTCACTCTGTACGTGAGAGGTGTTCTATTTTCTAATCTAAGCAATATCACATCAGAATCCACGTTCTTACTCGTGTTGATATTCTAATTATGAAAACACCAACCTAAAATCAAATAAGCTCAGTAATATTCACACAAATATTGAAATGTCTTCATTTGCTAATGCCCAAAAAAAGATAATACAAAGATCAGTCATACAACAAAAACTGTTAGATGAAAACATCCTTGTATTTTCAATGATAGGAAAAAGCAAATAATTACAGAAAGGTGATACCTAATGGGGGTTAGGTTTGATTCGGTTGTTATTGTCAGGTTTCTTGACTCCATGTTTTCACAAAATCAAAATAATTCCATAAATACGATTTCCTGTCGTTACTTATTGCCATATTTTGCTTCCGAGTCCACCAAGGTAGCGGAAGCATTGTTTTCACTCTCGGAATGTGTTTTGTCTCCGGAGTCAAAAATTCCACTCGCATTGCGTTTTAGACCTTTCTGAACAATTTTGGTTCCGTGTCTGTCTGTCTGTCAGCAAATCCTTGTTACGGGCAAAACTACACGAAGTTATAGTCCGATTTTGATGAAATTTTCAGGGATTGTTCGGTTTGATGTGTAGATGGTCCCCTATAAGTTCATGACCTCCGGATCAATAGTAGCCTCTGCGCATGCGCAAACGTGAAATCCTTGTTACGCGCATCGGCAGTTCTTGACCAATTTCGATGAAATTTTCAGGGATTGTTCGGTTTGATATGCAGATGGTTCCCTATAAGTTTCATGACCCCCGGATCAATAATAGTCTCTGCGCATGCGCAAACGAAATCCTTGCCACAAGCATAACTCCAGGAGTTCTTGACCGATTTCGATGACATTTTCAGGGATTGTTCGGTTTGATGTGTAGATGATCTATACAGTCATGTTATGGATACGAGGAAGCTATGTGCCACACCCACTTGGCAGACGTTTTTTGTTTTTATAATCTCTTTTTCACAGTTTCTTGATGATGGATGGAATGTTTTTCAAGTTGTTGTTGGTAATTAGTAATAGTTTCTTCCGCAGCCCTGAAAAGGTTGAACAAATTTGATCGGAACTTCGGCCTAAGGGAAGAATTTAGTTATTTTCCGACCAACCCTTGAGAACCCAAACTCCTTGTTTACATGGTGGAGAACTCAACTTCATATTATGTGAATGATATTAGATTGATGAGGGAGGCGTTGAATGGTAAAATAATTCGCGGTGTGTAGCATGTCACAGGCCAATCAGATATATTGCGTTATAATTTGTATGTTCTAGATCAATCTTCATCCGGTTAATCATTGTTTTTCTTTTGTTGCAGGTATGGTGCATGGCAGAGAGTGAGTTACTGTTAACATATTTCATATTTTATCAACCTACGTTCGAAAGGCACTTTTTTTGCCTTTGACTTTTAGTCATTTTTATTTTGATCTCGAATTGAGAATAACTACGGGAGTTCGATTGATGATTCGTTCGTGATTTGGTTTATAAATTTTATACTTTTGTTCCCATATTTGGATGGCTGCGACATCTTCCGTCCCCAACCTACATAGCTTTTGGCGAGGCATACCAATCCTCAATCCAACACTCATATAATAGCAAACAGCCTCATACAGAATGTGAGCTGTGTGTACATCCGACCCGGGCCTTTGAGAGGAAGCACGGATTTTCCACTACAAAAAAAATCATATTTACCCACTATGTCCCCATCTGTGTTTGATCGTCATATTATACATCTCTGTGAAGAACATTGTAGGGTACACAACCAACTACAAAGAACCAACTCCAACGAGAAAAGTAAAATTTACATTTACATTTAATGAGACGTTTTCCTGGGCTTTGATCCGTGCACTAGTCACATTCCCGGTTCAACTGTTCGTGATTTTCACCCTCATTACCACTGCATTATACATTCCCCCTGCAGATGTTCTTTGAATTTTGTAATTAAAAGTCTCTACCTACTCATAATGACGAAAGATATAATACGAAATATTATTTCTACAACAACAAGATGGTTTAGAGTGGAGATAAAATAGAAAAATCCAACAAATCATTATACGAATATAACCTATGAGAGTAGCTGAAGTAAATCACAATAAATGTGGTTGTCATACACGCAAAATCTGTATGAATATGCACGGCGTAACGCGAGTCGTGTCTAAAGGCTCTCCTAAACTTGTCTCCGACCACACGTGCCCCTCATCACTTACTTGCAGTAATTCAATTTGTACTGAAATTCTAAATTGACGTTACCGCTAGAAAAAGCTTTGTTATGTAAAAACTCTGTCTCTGTAATGCGTAACAAACAGATTCAGTCAGAATAGAGGCGCGATAAGAGTCCAAAGAGTGTATTTTGTCAACATTCAGAATTACCTACTTTTAAGTGTCTATTAATCGTACTAGTTTTTAACCATTACAGTGTAGGTCAACTAAAAACTCCCCCATAAGGTCCGCTTTCTAACGGGACAATCAATTTTCTTATTGCATTTGAATTTCGTTGGGGAAATGATGATAATAATGCTAATTTTTCGCCCAAAATCGACTTTCCAAAAAAAAAAAAAAAAAAAAAAACATTTTTTGTTGAACTTTGTGTTGGTACCTATCGGATTTTAGTTATTTCTTCGCTGAATCGAATGGTAACTTTCTAGACCCTCCTCGCTCTACAAATGAAGGTTTCCGACCCCTACTGGAATTCTGAGCGAATGGTGTCCTATTAGATGAATATTGCAAATTTAGATTCACCCCTGAAAATCCTTCAGTTGTTGAGAGAGGAGACCCGAGAGAGTCACCATTCACATCAGTTAAAAATGATACATAAATTCGGGTGCCAAATTAATAGTTTGCTTCAAGTCGATTTGGAAAAAAAGGTTAATGTCACGTAGAAACGTAGTTTTCTTTAACGAATTTTACGTAAAAAAATGTTTTTGCTTTTACCGTTAGAAAGCCAAGAGCTAGTGGACAGTTTCCCTGAAAACCCCATTGATTTTGCTTCATAGGAAATAAGTAGGAAGAATTTCGTCGAAATGCTAGAAAATTATCAAGTTTGAAGTTTGGTCTAGAAAAGCGCTTACTTGTTACTATGAAGAAGCTCCCGATTCGAACGTATGAGTATATTATTATGGTTTTCAATAGGAGCCTTCGTAATCATACATGATTAATTTTGTATACCTCTTCCCCCAAACTTCGTCACTTTACATTTCAAGGTAGGTATGGTCAAGTCTGCGATGACCGTCTGCCGTGCCTTACTGGGCATAAATGGTCTGAAATGATCCAAAAGTACGGAGGTTCATTGTGGAAAATAATAAACCGAAAATCCGTTTCTTCTCACTTGGACTTTTAGTTGGTGCTAACGTCTAACCAACCTTTTCAAAGCTAGGTTTTTTGCTGATAAAATAGACATATACATATAGTGATGTTTCACTATGATTTTAAAGTCACGTAGTAATCCTAATTTTAGGAATCGGCGCCGTTTTTATGCTCATGTCATCATCCGTTTAGGGGGTCATAGGTTCCCAAATTGCGCTTATTTGCTATGTTTGAATTTCTACGGATCTGAAATCTATTCTTCTAAAATGGTTAGAGAACCATCCCACTTGCTTATGACAGCAAAAACTCGAAAACCCACGGTTATGGCACGTTTTTTGTTTTGTTTGACTTGTGCTGCTGGCTAGAACTAGACCAAGTAGACCCAATTGGAGTCCATGTCCGGAAGAATGGATTTCTTGGATAAATTCCGAGACCTTTCATGGCTCTTGCAGCATTCGGCGAGATGGCATAGCCGATTTTGATTGGATTGCACTTGGCTCTGCGGACGTTGAAATGTGAAACAAGAAATTTGAGGTTGTCAAAAAATGTTTCCTATAAGATTACGAAAGCTTATTATTGAAAATAATGAAGCAAGAAGTGTTTCTCTGGTGGGAAATCAAATGCTCTTTCCGACTATGTAATTGTGGTTTCATGAAAAATAGGGGGGTTGGATATGGCAATTTTTGTGAGGCAAGATTGAAAATATGAAGAAAATGTTATAAGTGAACTGAAAAAGGAAGCTTAAGACGCACTTAGTGGCAAAATCGATTCCTGTATTTCGACCGTATTTTTTTCGGACATCCTGCATAGTTTCTAAAGTCAAGAGCTGCGATGTTAGGGATCTTGTATTTTTTGGAAGCTTGGAAATGAATAATGAATAGTAAGAATGAGAATTGAGATATTTGCTGAGAGTGGGTAGATAGGAGGAAATGAGTTCAAGAAACGTTTTATTTTATATCTGGCCTAGTTGTATTTACAACGGGTTGTGTAGGTTGGGGAGATGTCAGGTACAAGATGAGAACCCTGAGTGTCGGTTTGTTCTGTGTTCGTGTGATCGTATGTGCAGGTCTTATGAGAGTGTGGAGGTATGCTACTTGGTTCTTGGGAGAAAAGCGGCTGTTATGTTGATAGAATTTCAAACAACAAAGGAAAGTAGGGTGGTGGTATTTGTAGATTCAAGACTCCAAACGCCACCTGGCTCCCTGTGATAAGACACAGCCATTATCTCGGCGGCGGCACACTCGGCAGGCCGCGTGTATTAGTGTGCCGCCCGCCTCCCGAAAGGAAGGAAAGGGGAAAACTCGTCCGGTTCCTACCCCTCCGTACACTTCCACCGCAGCCTTCCAGTCTGAGGACGAAGGTGGAAGGCGGTTTGTAATGCGACGGGGGCGGCAGAGGAGGAAAAGCCCTTTTCCCTTCCCCGAGGGCGGGAAATGAACGCGGGGTGCGGCTCCACCTCTGAAGGAACGGTGGGAATTTTCCAATTAAATAACGCGTCCGGTCGGCGCTGGGGGGTAAATAAACCTCGGGATCTCGTAAAGGACCGGCTCGTGTGAAGTGAGAAAGGGCCCTAGAAGGGGAAGGAGGAGCAAGTTGATGAGCGCGGCAGCCGAAACGACGCTTAAAACTGTCCCATCAGGTTACACCAAGTCACATCGGAGTATCTCGCGTCTCATCAGTTACCCGCGGCAGAGGCGGTACCGGATGAGTTTAGGCCTTTAGTGGTGGAGAACCATCTTGGTTGGTTTTCTCTGTGGATTTAATTTATTGCACCGCTTACAGGACTCGGTAGTGACCTTTCCAGACTCCTGTTGTGATGAAATTCACGACGATCCAATTAGTTCTAATTCTTTTTAATTCTGTCTCCCTTAATAACAAGAGGCTCTTAATTCGCTTTAAACCTTCCCCTCCACCGGTGACAAAAAGCTGAAGCAGTCTTACGTGAAGTGAGGGAGGGCCTTGAAGAGTCCGTCTACATTTCCACAGTGCATTTAGACAATACATAATTTAGCAAATGTTTGGATTTTGCTAATTTTGCTTGGTAAATAGTCCAGAAAAATAATTTATGACCCGGATGCGATTCAGGAAAACCTGGTAAAAAGACCAGTCGTGCAGCATGATGATCGTATGAGCGAATATTCCAAAATTATCGTACTACTTTTACCTCCGTTAAATTGTGGTGCAATTAGAACATTGTGTGCAAAAAAATTTCTAACTATCAATGCTATTGCGAAAAAACGTGTGCTAAATACTATTCTTTTATTTGAACAAAAATGTTGGATTTTTTCAATTATTCAGCTTTTTTGTACATTTTTTAGAAAAAGTTTGGTCGTCAATTATTTAATGAGCTATTTTATTGTTGATATTTTTTCAAGTGATGTTCTGCCAAAAAATGGTTAGGATTAACAGTTTTAAAAGATTTATCGTCTGGAATGAGGAATCGTTTGGATATAAAATATTATGCGAAGAAAACACTCGTCACTGTTTTTTATGATGAGTGTATTCCTTCTTGAGTATGAACCAAGACTATATTGTGTTTTTTCGGTAAGAACAAAAGTTTTATTGATAAATTGTTTCATAAGAAAGTGGTGAATTCAACTACTTAGTTTATACAAGGGTTTACGATCCTGTATGAACTAAGGAAACAACGCAAGGTTGCAAAACGCACAGAGTTAAATACAATACGTCAATCGGTCACCATCCTGCAGAAAGTTCAGACTTACCTGGGTTGCTTACTGACCTATTTGTAATGTTAGTCCAAATTGATCGTGAGCACGAGTAATGAACAATCAAATGCAATGCATAATCAACAAATCACATTATTTTCAACTAATAATTTTAATTTTTCAATTTTTTTTACAGACAATGTATTTGGTTGATCTGTGAAACCATTCCCAGTAAAATCTAATTTCATTGTGGAGGAGGGGAATATTAGCTGGTATCACCTTCTTATTCGATTATAATGGAGGCGGTCCTTCCAGAAAGTCATGATTTTTTCAAATCAGACTCTGACCTCCCTAAAACACTAGCTAAACTTGAATCTAGTCTCACATGTAAAAATACTATTTTTCTAAACTTTCGAATAAAATCTCGTTATTTAGCTCAGTTGAGGGTTTAGCACAGTGTTCTGACCCATGTGGAAACTTATTAAAATGCTACCAGGCGACATTTTTTATTACTTTCCCGTGAGTAGTTATTTTTTTGTGACTCGAACGAGGTCGCTGACTGTAGAAGAGGTATTGTCATGTTGACTATTACTTCCCATGCTGCTTTCAGCTCATAGGTGATTTTCACTACACTTTTAAAAGAAAACTAATACTACGTGTGTTCACCGAATGGATTATATCGCGTTTCGTAACAACAACTTGTGAAAACTTGACTCCAGTCGTAGGAGTGTCAACACCTCGATAAGGTGTTGATAGTCAAGACGAAAACGCCAACTACGGCGAAACGAAAATAAACCACAAGAACGTGGCGCTAAAGGAAGGAAAAACATCTCACGTGTGTAATGGAAAGAGTGTTATCAGGCGGAAAGTATCTGAGGAGTTGATACCACCCCCAGGACACAAGGGATGACTCCAACCCTTGACCGTAAGAGTTGGAAGGGGATGGAGACCGGAGGACATAATCCTCCTCAGATTGAACTTCGTCTGAGAGGGAGGTTCTTTTCCCCAGGTTATTGCCGCTGAGGGGTGTTTTGATGTTCGAATACTCCTTTATTTCCACGACAACAAAGCCCGCTTTTTTCGAGACTTATATAATTTGGTAGATCTTCTTAAAACTAAAAAGCGCTGTAAAGATGAGAAGATCCGGTCTATCGCATCCTCCACGCACTGCAGTCCGGGACTAACTATTGCATCGTGAACGTTCTCGAGGAATTATCACCGGTAAAAGCCCGAGAGCTTCAAGGCATCCTGTTGGTGTCTCTAGTCTTAAGAGCGGTCATATCCTCCGGCTTGAAAAACTTGAACTAGACGTCTCTAGTAGAGACTCTCTACAATACTCGTCACAGAAAGTTTCATATATAAACTTACAACAAACGGGTGGTAATTCCATTCAATTCATTCATTTACCTATTCGTTTCCAAGGTCATTTACGAA
This sequence comes from Creontiades dilutus, assembly GCA_031894815.1. Taxonomy (NCBI): domain Eukaryota; kingdom Metazoa; phylum Arthropoda; class Insecta; order Hemiptera; family Miridae; genus Creontiades; species Creontiades dilutus. Next base: position 296,340 of record JAVIWC010001972.1, read on the forward strand.
GATTAGCACATAAGAAAGTATAATTTTATATCGAAAATTTATGAAACATTGATTTCATTCGGTTAAACCTCATACAATGTCATCCTCGACGAGCAAACAGAAGTGCGTAAAGGAACCCGGGACATCACATTCAAGTTGTAACAATAACAGTTATACAAATTATCAAAAAATTGGGTACCTTTTCAATTCAAAACTTCTTGAGCTTATGATTTTTTGTTTAAACTCGTTTTAACTTTTTCGGTTGACTGGAAAAATACCAAGATTGTTGACTCACCGTCGGCCGATGGACGGTTTTATTGCAAAATTTCAAAAACATCGTTCAATTGTGATGGATAAAAAGCTTCGAAAGAAGAAAAGAGGAGAGTACCATACAGGCACTTTCAATCATTGGACGTGAATAATCGTGTAATATACTTTATTTTACCATAATGTCGCTGGAAGGAGGACCTGTCGGTTGGGATATAGCTGATGTGAGCTTGTGGGTAAAATTTCTTCATTTCTATAGAGGCATCAGGGCCCCGTCCTCCAGGCCAAGGCACCTCACTTTCCGGCAGGTTACTTGGGACAAAGGCTTCGACCACTTTTCAGCCAAGACCTCGGCCATCCGTTTCAGGAAACGGGAATATTCCTTATGCAAGGACCCATCACACCCCACCACTAGAGGTGTGAAAGAACCTCGCAAGTCTTCTGCCGCAGCGTCATACTTCCGATGCTTTTCATTGGCTGCATTTTGTGAGATCGTTGGCCAATCATGAGAACCATAAGAGGAGGCGTCTGGGTTTACGACCCTGGTATCAAAGTACGCCGTTTTCTCATGGTCCCAGACTCCATGGATTTTAATATCCCCAACCAGCCGAGGATTGCCGTCTTCTCCTTCTACCAGCACTGGCTCAAGACTTACTGAGTTCCACGCGAGACTCGCCATCCTTGCGCACTGATCCCGAATTTGATCATGACCTCGTTTGACCAGACCACCCTTTTTACAGTTCAATCCGTGATTGAGATCCATTGGAGCGCCACAACCATCGCATAGATGAGGTAACCCGACAGGTTCTCGGCCGTACCTCACACACAACCCATCCCGGAACTCTGTAGCTGAGAGGTCTAAGTCATCTCTTTGCAGGGGGACAACTGAGAGCCATTGTGATGAGCTACTTGCCGCGATCCTGTCAAGAGCCATTTTTCGTCTCTGGGACAATGTGCTCACACGGAGAAGTCGCTGTCTTTTTGCTTCTGCAGCCGCGCCATTTAGTGTTCTCTCTTCCATTTGAACATCCTTCACACGGTCTTCATGATCTTGCATCTGAGGAGTTACTCCCGCCTGTAATGCACTTGCCAGGATTGAGGTGGCACGCTCTAAAGACGTGAATAATAATCTTCAGACTGTGGAGGCTCCTGTGCACGCCATCCACTACTCTCAAGTACTAGAAAAAATAGTTTCACACCCACTATCTCTTTCTCCTAGGCGGCCTTCTCTTCCTTCTTCTTATTCTTCAGTCTGCTGACGACTTGCTTTACGAAAAGTGGAGTCAGCACGCTCTTTTGTGTTTTATGTGAAGTCCTCATGTTTTGTGTAGATATCTTTTTTTCAAGGCCATAAAATTGTAAATGATGACGTGAGGTATACCAATCCACCATGGCTGTGGGAGAAAAGCAGCGACTAAGGACAATGGTTCTTGTCGTCAATATGGAAACAGATCCCATCATAAATGTTGCACGGAAGTTTCCGTCTGATTGGCGGATTTTTTAAATTCAGTTTTGGAATCTACATATTTTGGAAGTTGAATTCAAATTTTTCCTGGGGGAGGGGGAGGGGAAAGAATAGGGGTTTAAATTCGTTTTCATCAGATGATGATTACTAAGGTGTCATATTGAAGATAATGACCCAACATGAATGCATCCCTGACGACCCGTTATTCAAAAAATATATCATCTTTCTCGTCAACCTAGAATCTCCAGTTATCCATTTAGTGAAAGAACATAGTATGCTCAATGTTATTATATGAAAAAATAAACTGTAGGTTTGACAATTTATGTTACACTGTAGTTTGAAATTGGCTCCATTGGAAGAGGATTCTGTAAAGAAAATTCAGTTTTGGTTTTGGTATGAACCTCGACTATTTGCCGGAAGTATAATACAATAGAATACTACATGTTAGAGAGGGTTTTAGCTTTCTTTATCTGCCCCAAAACATAGAAACTAGGACTGCGCCATATCTCAATGATACTGAAGCAGTCAGTCGTTGAGGATGGATGTCGAGGCAATTCGCTTCAAGTTTCAGAACGAAGCCACCCGAGCAGAAATAGAAAATCATTCTCGTCTTGAAGAGTTTCTCTCTGTGGAAGGAATATTAAAACGTACAAGACATCAGAGATGCTATCCCGAACTGCGGGAGCGGAGGTTGACGTCTACCTAATATCGCTCCTGTTTAAAGGGAGATTACTCCATAGGGGAAACGAATCTTAAAGTAGAAACGTGAGAGACGGCGAAAAACCTCAGAGAAGTTCCTTCGTCTAAGGACCCTCAGAAAACAATTCGCCGCGGGGTTTTAAACCACAATCGTCGTTCTTACCACCTGCTAGCTGTGGAAATCAAATACGCTTGTCTCTCCCACGCACGATAATGATCTTATACTCAACCCCACAACCGCTTTTTCACATAAAAACATCTTGCACGTTGCTTCTTTGTCAGCTCTAATACGTTATGATTTATTATTTTCAATAATGATCCTTCCTAATCGACTAAGAACCAAACACTGCACATTTTTTATAAAATTCATTATTATTTGAAATATTATTTTAATTGTTTAACCCCCCCCCCCCCCATTACAATTTTTCTTGATTGCGATGTCATCAAAACTAGAAAATGAAAAATATATCTATTTTCAATATTTTCACCCAGGTGTCTACCCCTTGTCTGTGGGGTTGCAGTAGAAAACACCACTTTCGAAAACACTCACTTAAGAGTACTTTATTTGAATTGTCACACAATTACACTATATTTATACTTAAGACAGATTATTTCAACTAAAAGAATTTAAACTAGGAAAATTAAAAGTTTTGATTTAACAAGATCAGTTTACAAGGAGAGCTAGACATAAGTCCGTTCAACTAGATATTTCACACAAATTATCACTTCACTATTGGCAAACGCCTCCAAAAATGTACCGAGAAAAGGCAGATGACGGTAAAATGGGAAGCCAATAGAAACTCGCAATGCAGTAGAGCAAGATCTAGATAATTTTCACAAAGGATAACTCGGAGTTCATTGAACTTTTGGTGCCAATGGAATGAATGAGAAAGGAGTGGCTTTGACTGAATGCAAAGAATTCCCAAGTTGTATTTTTATGTGCGAGTAGGGGATAAGGAGTTGGTATAAGTGGTAAAAGGATGAATAAAAAGTTGACCGGTATCAGATGACTGGTATCAGTTCTCACGCTACTAAGTATTGGAAACCTAACGACGAGCGAAAAATAAAGAGTTTTAACTGGGTTAAAAGGCCTGGTTTGAACACTTGGAATGAGCTGTTCCCTTCAAAATTCATTATTTTACGGTGTAGAATCTAGAATCAAATTGAAAAAATCCGTCCATCCGCCATATGCCGTTTAGAGCTTTTCCCCAAAACTGCTGGACCAAAATTAATGAGACAAGGATCTAAAATCACTGATGGGATCTAACTGTAATTCTAGATCAAAGAGCTGAAATATTTAAAAAACCAGGATATCTAAAACTTTCGAAATAACACTGACACGTTTATGATTGCTGCTGATAGACATCCCTTCAATGAATCAAACCGTTTTTCGTTCATCTTTTTATCTCCCTATGACTAGAACTTTGGTGAAAAACAACGTCAAGACGAATGAGAAGTCTGAACGTCCTTGCTCATATTAAAAATCGCCCAGTAAATTGGTTCGAAGGAATCAACTAACATAATTCCATTGGAATTTTGTTTTCTGGTTTTTTGAAATTGAGTTTTTCTTTATATATGTTACGTACATGTTGGCTGGTAAGTGAAGCTTAGGTAAGTGTTTTATTTTATCTCGTCGAAATTCAGTTGTTTATTAAGATATTTAGATATCAGCTTGGATTACATAATGAGGGGCTAGTAGATATTCAGTGTTTATAGAGTTATACTTACGACAATGTAATCCTCTCAGCTTCGGTATATAGATAGATCAAGTACAAGATGTGGGTACACACTGGTCAAGTGAAGGACCCATTAGCTAATTTGTTTTGTTATCGAAGTATAAATTGAACTATTTTTAAGGCGTCCACAATACAATTACAAGCTATGCAATCTCCGAATTCAATGTAACTCAGACTTCGATTATACGTTTGAATATTACTCAGACTATGTCTAATAAATAGATCAGTGATTTACGTTGAAGGGAATACGTAGATAATAAACCTTTGTGTAATAATTTTGTCTGAGTAATCGATTTGAAAAATCGGCACTGTGTGCCTCGCCAGGGGGCAAGTCCCCTGGACCCCCGGATGCTTACTGCTTCGAGAATGCGGCTGAAATTCAAAATTCTTCAGCCATGATATTCTTGCAGTTTTCCTTTCGCTAATTTCTTATCATTCTGTTGGTTTTTTTATCTGCTATTGTTGTGTCTGCCATTTCCGCCTTACCTATGTGACGGATATGCCCTAATATGACTGATCTCCGTGGTCTACTGACTAAAACAGATCTATCGTAATGACGCTGTTAGACTGATTATGTCAATGTGGACTCTCAGCTCAGGTTCTCGCAGGGATATAAAGGATTATAGCGCTTATGATGACTCACCACTAACTTCCATAAAAGGAAATAGATACATTATTTTTATCTTCTATTATGAATATATTAAATTATATAAAATCTCGCGTTACTCTTCCGCGTGACATTTCTCAGCTAGTTATTCCAAGGTTAAAGCATATTCCTTGCTGAAACAATCATAGTTATCGATTAAAGTGTAATTCTCTTACAGGAATACTTATGGTCCCACCAATCGCATTGTTAGATTTTGGGTATAGTGTTTGTGAAGGTAGTTATGGCAATTATTCAGGAATAGTAACACAAGTTGTTAAATTTGTTGATATCTCGAAACCTAAGCCATAGAACCTGTAGAATTTTCTGTGACATCGTTAAATGGGGTAACCCTTGTATGTAGCATTTGCCGATTGGTGCTTTTTAAAGTTGTGCGCAGCAAGCGGAAGTAGTAACGAAGGAAATTCTACCTCCATAGAGGACGCACTTACATCAACACTTTCGACTTAGAAAATGGGAGGGGAGTATTTACCGAGAGTAAGGCGACGAGAAGTGAAACACGATAGGGAACTACTTGGAGCATTAGGGGCTAGTTTGTAGTTACAGACGGGAGTTGAAGTGGGAGGTGTGGGTGTTTAGAGTTACCTACTTTCAGTGTTAAAGACGAGCGGTTTTACGGGCGCGGCTCAAGCTCGGCTTATTAATTCTCAACAACCTCCACTAACGCCGTCACCTACTTCAGCTTTTAAAATCTCGTGCACACAACGGTTTCCTTCTGCATCCTCCCCTCTTTGCCCTCGACAGTGCCGGCCTTTGTGTACTGTGCACTATTCCCACCTCACTCCTCGCTTCTTTCTCACTCTCTCATGTTCTTCGCAATTCGCCTTTTCTCACTCCCTCACTCTCTTCAGCTATTCATTCTCATTCCCTCACCTTCTCGCTCTCATTGCCAGCTCTTCTGCTCTCACCACCACAATATTTACACAACAAGGACAATTGTTGTTGTATATAATTTTCTCAAGCATATATTTGCCAACCTAAACTAAATCCATAACCGTCTTCCTACATTGTAAAGTCAAAAACAAATAATACGCCCTTTTAGCTACAAATCACACATTTCAAATTGTTTCATTAGACTTCAAAGGCAGGAAAAACATAGGTTCGTCCCCCCTCAGAACTGTGAAAAACGTTCCAGATGCGGAGGGCGCGCGGTATAACGGTATTATACGGAGACGATTACTTTCCGATCCCCTACTTTAATTACCTACACATTTCGAGTTATTTATCCAACTAATCGATCGGTTACTAAAAGGATAGATTCAGTATATTGTTTATTGCCAAGTAGAATATTCATAATAACAACCATTTGAAAACATTTGGCCACCTTCGTGAGGGATTCGAATCTATATTTTTCCTGTCTTTAAAGTTCATTGACAATTTTTATATACTATTAGATAACAAGGGCCAACATTTTTTGGAAAGAAATACATCGAAAATTCATGTACCCGAAATGTCAATAAATCTAAAATTGATCATTTCTTTCACTCAAAAACAAGATAATGTCATTTTAATAACTCTTTACAACCGTCACCCACTTAGACTTTAAAAATTGTAAGCATGCTGCGGTTTCTTTCTGCATTGCACTCAACAGTGGCTGCAATACTGTACAACACACTGGGGATCCCTTCCTCTTTCCATCCTCACCTCATTCCCTCACGCTTCTTGCAATTCGCTTCTTTCTTACTCTCACATGCTCTTCACAATTCGCCTTTCCTCGCTCCTTCGCCCTCCATAGAGATTCATTCTTATTATTCCCTCACTTTCTCTTGCTCATTACCAGCACCTTTGTTTGTACCACCATAATGTTTACACAACAAAAAGAACTGTTGTTTCATATCATTCTCTCAAACAATTAATTTCAAATTTGAACTAAAAACATAACCTTCAGTCTTTATTGTGGAACTCAAGAAAATTATAAACCTGCAGTCTTCCAGCCACACATCACATGATTTGTATAAAACATAATTTGAGCTTACTGGGACACAACAAGGCAGACTTTTTCAAAAAGACCTATTAGCGTGCAAAAAATGCTTTGCATAACTCCTGGGACACCCTGTATAACTAAAAAAGAGGTAATGTTTGAAAAGTGGGAAAGCTACGGAGGAGGCATTGTCTTGGTCAGGAGCTAGGATATGCAATGACCCGCACGACCTCCAGGTCTTGAAGGAGGGGTTGCTTTGTGCGCCGTGTATTATCAACCCCAATCTGATTTGGCCGTAGCGTTGAGTGTTGCAATGTTTATAATTGGTTGTTTCTGACCAAATTCAGTTTCAGTAAAATGTTAGTTGACTCAAACATGTTATCCAGTTGTAGGACAATGGCAAGATATTGGGGTTTAAATCGAGTTCAAATAAAGAGTTAGAGTTTAAACAAGATTGTTAAGATATAAACCAAAAAATAAATATTTAAAAATTAAAAATGAAAATGAATTTATTGAATGAAAACGTTCGTTTGTGAACAGCATCTACGGCATTCCTAAGCTGTCCAGCCAAAGTCAGGATAATCGAAAAGCCGAGAGACGGCTATTGTTTGTGTTAATTTACGATTGATTGCGATGAGTTGCTTTCAGTTCAGTAGTTATACCACAAGTGAGTTTGTTGATATGATTTTTGTGTACGGTTTTGCCAATGGTAATGCTTCTGAAGCAGCAAGGGAGTCGCGCTCCTCCTCTGTACAACTCACAGTCTTGCGAACACGTCGGACAGTAAGAGGAAAAAAATATTGGTAGATGATATTGTTTACGTCACTGATCCTTTTTTTAACCAGTAAACTGTATTTTTTTTATCTACTAATCCTTTTTTGTCACTAAGGTTTTGGTTATTACTATCAACTATGTTCAATAGCTATAGCGCACCATCGCGGATGGGAATATGAAATATGGAAACCATGCTGAAGGAAAATACAGCGAGGAAACAGACGAAAGGGAAGAGTTGGTTATGATACGGAAGCCTGGTTTGATAAGGGTCCACAGTGTCAGCAAAAAGATGAATGCAACTTATCGCAATCAATCGTAAATGAACACAAACAATAGCCATCTCTCGGCTCTTCGATTATCTTGACTTTGGCCGGACAGCTTAGAAATGCCGTAGACGCTGTTCACAAATGAACGGGTTTATGCATCCGACAAAACTAAATTAAAATCGTCACTTGAGAGGATTGTCACCCCTCAGCGAGAACCATTTTTCGTCAACCATTTTTGGAAAAATCTCATTTTAACAGAAAACACACGTTTTTCTGCAGTTAAACACCATTTCCTTGACTAAAAATATTTCTAAAAACCAAACCAACTACACCGTTGGAAAGCAGACATTTTGGCGCGCGTTTTACCAGGTCTGCACAGTTCTGTTTCAAGCATTCATGGGATTTCTAGGCGAGATGAAAAGCAGGCGATTTCAAGATTTTGAACAAACCGCCATTTCGCGCAGCAATAGCACATCTTCAATACAATTAAAAAAGTGTTTTCTGACATCAAATAGATAGAAAATTTAACTCTCTTTCCAACGGTGCAGTCCTACTCAACAAACGACACTACATTCATAAAGATTCTCTCGTAACAACACTTCAAAACGGCGATTCCCAGTCATTTTATTGAACAAAATTATTAACATCTGCAGACTCCAGTGTAAAAGCCGGCAAGTTCTTCCAGTTCAGTGACATGATGAAGAGAATAAAAGGTAGAAAGAAGGTATTCAGACCTAACAAATAGCTTTTCCGCAAAACCTACTCGCCGTAACCCTTGTTGGGGCTCGGCCTAACTAGACGGACGTTGTCTTTTATTTATTTGCCAAGTTGTGATAAATGTGAGAGTTTTTGTCTAACAGCGCGGAACTCGAGGGCCAACGCAACTTTTCCCCTTCGTTATCGTCAACATTGAAGCGGTTCCCTTCATCCAAGAATTATGAAGTCCAGTTTATCTACCACAACCGGTACAGAGATAGGTAAATAGACATTTTCAAATTTGAGTTTACCATTCCAATTATGTTGGTTTCAATTCGGCTAAGGATGATTTATTTGTTTATTATAAAAATTATAAGTTGTGCTCGATTAAACTGGTTTTTAAAAACCATTTATATAAATTTCTTGAACAAGAACAAGAGGGTGCCTTGTCACGCAACGCCACAGACAACAACTAGGGAACTCACTAGCGAAGCCTGGCCGCGTTCCTTATAAAATGTGTGGTGCTGAAGTCAGCAGTTAATGAGGTGTTGATCTCATAACTTATATACTAGCAGATCCCCTCAGAAATAATTTGTATAATTCATTTCCACTCATTAAAGATAGTTTTTCAACGAAAACTACTCCCTATTGTAAAAGGATATTATTTATACATACGATAACAGCAAAAATCGTTGATAAAATGTCGGCCCTTCATGTTCAGTCGTCACGTAAAATGTGGTTCCTGCTCAATATCTATGAAGTTTTTTTTAATGGTTCTCACAACAGCAAGAAACTTAATGAACCTCTTTCATATATTTCTTCACTTTTTAATACTTTTTTAGGCTTTTAAAAGAATATTAGCAAATCCGATTATCTTGCTTTCTCTGTTACTTATCTGGACAAATTTTGAGCTAATTATATGGTTTGTAGAGCCAGATTGTACATGTATACATTCTTAAAAATACGTTCTTAAAAAAAAATTTGAATGTGACTTTTTTATAACATGACAGTGTAATATTTTCCTATTCCAATAGCTCAGTGAATATCCGTTTAAATTGTACTTATTTTTAACGTGTACCTTGTTCTACCTTCTCGAGTTTCAATCGGAAATGGAGTAAAGGTAATTTGGTAGGTATAACTTAGGTGACTGGTGGTTTGCTGGGAAAATATGGTAAATCTTATCTGGTGGTTTGTAGAGTCCACGAGGTGAGGGTGTTCCAGTTGAGCGGATTCCTTTTCTTGAGCGATGAATCCGAGACAACTGCAAGGAACACCCGTATACCATGATTAAATTATTTTATTCTGAGAATATTTAGGAGGACGTAGTACCACGAGGGTGCATGACTAAACCAGTTTACGTCCCGTAGAACGAGAGAGAGAGAGAGAGATAAAGCATATATTTAGTACAATTAATTCTACAATATCAATACATCGTAGTGTACACTATTACATCATTTAACTGATCCATGCATCAACACTAATTATAACTGTTCACATTTTCCTTATTATAGGTATTTTTCTGGTCAAATTGTTTTAGTAAAGTTCGTTAAAAAAATGGAGCTGCATTTGATAAATCAGCTGGTTAAAAACCGTCGCAGGGGGTAGTCGCTCGAGGCTTTTCCTACTCTAATTACTTTTTGTGCCTTAAATTTCCAATTTTCTATTTGTCTTCTATTGTATACTTTTCTCATTTTTGGTGCTTGTTAACTATTTTCCAATCGCAATTTTCGAGATGATCTGGTCGGAGTCGATAGCACTCGATGAAATTTGGAAACGTAAATACGTGATGAAATTTTAAATTGAAATCGATAAATAAGACGGGATAACGGAAGCTGATATTCTGCACGGCGATCTCATGAGATAGTGCCCTTTTTTTTCATTTCGTGAAGGGGGAGAGTAAGGTTTTACCTTCCACGTTATCAATCAATGATGGATCACTTGATGGATGGATCGAAATCATCAGAAGCACCGTACTGGTGCCTAGAGGTAGAGGAGGGAAAGGAGAGGCCCATCGAAAGAGCGGTAAAATTCAAATTATTCACGGCACAAACTTCAATTACGTAATACAGTGTTAGGGAGCAGGTAGCTGTAAAATCACTCAAAACAGGTTTCCTGGTTGAAGGACCCTGTGAATGTAGACAGCTTATATGTATTCGTAGGATTTAAGAACAGTGAATAGATCTCCAAGGGTGCGATGTGATTTTGATCTAGCCAAACTTAACTGTCGGTTTGTACTGCGGCTTTTCAAAGTTTATTTCATAGTTTTACCTCAATTGACATGCGATTAGTTGGAAGATTCAAATAGTCGCTGTCCATCACAGTGAGTTTTCTCCCGAGGGAAACGTCGACCTCAACAATCGAAGCAAAAAGAAAAGAAAAAAATTGACAATAAGGTCGTCGGCAGCGGCGAAGGTAAAATACGCCGAGTTCGTTATTCTACCGGAGTTTTTGATCGGGCGAAGAGGAGAGGAAGGGGAAATAAAAACTTTTCCAACCCCTCTACTGCGGAAAATAGGATGAGAGGGGAAGCGGAAAAAGAGAGCAGAGTGGCTTGAAAGTGAACAATATTTCGTTCATTTGAGGTAGACAAAAAACTGAACCCGCCTCCTGGGTCTGCCGTCTTTTTGGGAGAGGTGGCGGCGAAGGAGCAAGGGGCGTCCAAATGGGTCGAAAGGGGTTGAATCAGTGCGGAGGCGAAAGGGGTGGGTTTTCCCTCTTTTCATTATTTTTCCTTCCTTTTTTTCACCTCGGCCGCAAGTTTTTTTTTTTTTTTTTTTTTTTGGTTCACCCCTTCTACCTCCTGATCCCTTAGTCCAAACATTGAAACTGAGAGGTGGTAAAGTTTACGGGTGATCTCTTATAATATCAAACAATACGGGTGGGCGGAGAGGCCCCTGTTTGTGTTCTTTGAATGAAATCGAAATTCCTCATTTTCACCTTGTGGCCTTGAGAGCGTTATTCCGTGAAATTCGGGTTTGTCTCTCGCAACGAACAAACGAGTCACATTTTATTCGACGTTCTATAGTTACCTGTCCGAATAGTTCATAATTCACATTAACTCAGGAAAACTGATGCATGTTATTTTAAACTCACTAAAAAATTGTCATTTTTTCTTAACCCGCACGATTTTTCTTTGGAACGCCTTCCACTCTTGCCAACTTTCTTTGGTTATTTCTCTGAAAGGCTCCGTGAAGTAAAATCCATTCAATTTCCTTCTGAGTGAGTTTCCATGACTCACTTCAAAACTTTGTACGTCAGTTGGAATACAAATTTGTGTTCGAAATAAAGTTTTGGAGGTCTCGCTGACTCATGTTTATTGATAAATTGATTTATTCCCATTACAGTTACTCTTAACAATGCCATGGCCCTAGAATCTATGCTTGGAATCGTCGCATATTCAGAAACACGGGTAGGTCTTGAAAAATCATGCTTCCTTACAGTGAAATATTGAAGGATTTCCTTCGTTTTAGGTTTACCCGGTACTACAGTTCCAAGCGTAATTTTCTCAGGTTCTTGTGGCTCCGTCAAGCTAAAATTTTGATGGTCGCTAGGAAACTAACTAGCTGGTAATCTTATATAAATTCCATATCAATATTATAATCTGTAGCTGCGCAAACGTGAACTTGAAACCCCTATAACAGGTTTATTTGTTACAGTTTTTATCCGATTTGGATAAGATTTACAGGGAATATCCGGTTAGACTATGCTGGTCCGTTATCAAGTTCATTTCTCTAACATTAACACTTTAACTATCATTTCCTCTCGTTCTACCGATCCGATGTTGCTATAATTTGAAGGATATTTGGAGGAGGTTGGTTTATTCATCTCAAATCAATTGAACTTGATTCTATCATTATTGAGTCCGCTACAAAATTAACGAGACATTCTTGCAATAGATGTCGATTCACTCATTTCAAGGTTTTGTCAGCGGGCATGTCCTTAGCATTTTACCCCCTTGAAATGTTGTGATTTGCTTCTCCACTACATCTTTAAAGATTATGTGCAACATTTCAATGATCTTTAAATTCATGTTATCGATCTGAGGAAGCCTGTGAAGATGATGGGCCACAAACATGGCAAACGTGCGTCATTGGTTTTTCTCTCTTCTTGTTATTTTCCCTTCTTTTTCCCTTGCCTTAAGATTTTTCCCTACCTCCTGATCTTTTAATCCGAACCAAAGTAATTGAATACTTTCGTAAGAAATAACTAGATCGCGCTGTTGTTGGTACCGGTTGGCTAATTTACAATATGGTAAGTAAATTGGACAACATAGACCAAAATGCCATCAAAACGTGTTTTTAGAATCATCCGGGAATATATCTTTGAAATTCTAGCTCCGTAAATTGGTATTGAACCATCAAACAATTTCGTTCTCTATTATGTCAAAATGATTTAAGCAGCAATAGTCTCCGAGAAGAAAGATGAGGAAAAGCAGGTCACTTCATTTTGAGTCGAATTTAAGACTGAGAGTTGAGGATTTTGACAGCTCCGTTTATCGTTGATTTATCAAGGTAGGAACCGATCAGATATTACCTTCCATGGATGACCGAGTTTAGGGCTCCTCCCAACTGCTGAGTCCAATAAATGGGAAGGGAGCGTTCGACACCACGATAGATACTTTGTAAACGTTCTCTTGGTTAATACCGGAACCGTCACAATTTCCAACACCCCATAAACCCTTACTTACTGTGCGAGCTTGCGGTGTACTTAAAATTTGCTGCCCTCCTAACAGTTTTGAAGGGGGATCAGTGAAGATTCTATTAACCGACTAAATTAAATGGTGTTTCCCGAGGTCGTCGAAATATGATGAAGAGTTGCCCTCAACCCTCTTGATTTATAGACGAGAGGCTACTCAGGGAGCCCCATTCTACGCTATGAGTGACTCCGTTTCCCCAAGACCTACCACTTAAAAGAGGAGGAAATTGGATTAACAAATTTGCATTCATAGCGCACCCGACTGTGAGTGAAGGGGTTGGTGGGGCCTCGGTTCCAAAGATATAGGTCTGTCTGAATATTCATGCACTTGAACCAACGGAACTCTGCATTGCAATCTTTCTCAGTCGGTGAAGCAACGCTAAACGGCTACGTTGAGCGGAATGGTTGGTAGCTCTATGCATTATACGTCACTTCGGGCGTCAATCATTGAAGAACATGTTAATTTTCAAGTATAAAGTATTTCATAATCTGCATACTGTTACTCGCTTAACTTACATCATGTTACGTGTTGGTATTGAAACCTTGAAGTTGAAATTCTCTGGAGCTGTACTGTTAAGTGGCGTAATCTGATGAGTGACAGAATGGGCAGATACCCCCCATGAACATAGGAGTTTATGTTAGTTTAAAACGGACGCTAAATGGATAAATAGTTATATTTCACATTACTAACGTCAATATCACCTTCAGTTGGAGTATGCGATCCTCAAAGCATGGCGGGATCTGGTTACTTAGTAACTTGAAAAGCCATTATTTCTTTACTGGTTTTTAGGAAGGGCTAAACACCGTGGATATTACGATGATCCTCCGAACGCACCAAAACTGTCGCAGTCAGCTAGGCGTAATCAGCTGACTCTACTGTCAGTTAGGTGGATACTGCAAAATCTAAACCATACTGATTCATTCTCCACTTTTGTTCGGGCTAGCCCCATGCTCAATGAGCATTGCTCATTAGTACAGTGAAAAAGTCGAAGTCATGTGCCATCTTATTCCTCTCTCTTACTTCCTTTCTATTGCCACATCTCTCCTCCTTCCTCAGCGTTCTCTTACTCTGTGGCCTCTGGCTGGCTTAATAGACCTGATGGCTGAATTCAATTGATAAAACATCAAAACAAAAGTTGATTATCTAAAAATCTGTTGAACAATCGAAAGAATGATGTTACAATTATTTGGCTCAAAAATGAAATAGGCATGAAATTTAATAGGCGTTGCATGCATGTTGTAGTATATATTCATACAGGCAGCTCGGGTTGAATAAACATGTTTTCTTCTTCTTCATTTGGTTTTTCCAACTCATAATTCCCAGGATAAATAATAGTAGAATAAAATTTGTAGAATTCTATGCAGATAAAACACTAGTGGTGAATCACCAACTGGAAAACTTTTAAGAATTATCGAATCGAACGACAAACACACTGGACATGTGAACCATTAGATAGACGATTTCAACCTTGTGGTAAGCTCTGTTTACCTGATTCGTTTACCTTTTGAGATGTCTGTTGTCGGTGATTTCAAATCCTTAATGTTATTTTGTCTAAGAATGTGCTACCTTAAAGTTATTGTGATTAGTGGAATTTAGGGTGCTGAAATAACGAAGGTTGGAACCAATAAGTCATTGATCAGCGACCCCCAGTTCAGTCGAGTATTTTCATGTATAAATACGTATTACGTATTGACTTTGGAAAAAGAATGTTCTTTATGTGCCTACCAAAAACCAATGTTAAGTAATTGTCTTAATTTATAGATTGCAAGGCTGCGAACATCCTGGAACGTGTCGATTCTTCTTCTAAATTTACTTATTTAGGAATCTACTGATCTATGTCCATTTTCTCTTGGTAGGTATAAACGTCTCGCGCAATTTCTATTAATTTGAAGATAATCGTTGTTCTCAACATGTTTGAAATATATTCTTCTGGAAACAGTACGGGGCGGTATTACAGAACGGCAGTTTGTTAAAAATGCGTACCCAGATTTATAATTTGAGGTAAAAAGTATATTACCTATTTCAATAAGGTGATGGAATGGAGTAGTTACCCCTTCGTTGGGCTGTGTCGATTAGCTCGCAACATTCAGAGAATACCCTTGGAGCTAGAAGCTTCAGATTTATGTTCAACTGTAGCAGTTTCAAAGAACGGAAAACTATCCATATCCATCACGCTTTTGAAATCATCGGTATGGTTCCGTACAGACATTTTTCATTCCCGCACATTGGCGAATTCTGATATTTTCAACTTTCGGCGAAGGTTAATCCACATTTTCATTCTCAACCCAAACCAATGTCAACATCCGTCGCGGCGAGGGACAATACGTTTTCGCGAGTCGTAAATTAAGTTTAGGCCGACCGGAACGTAGGCGAAGCAGATAGCTCTTGGGAAGCCGAGAGGAAGTGTCAGAGCCCTATCAGCCGTGTTGACCGGTGTCCGATGCGACGGATATCATCTCTGCGGCTGCCATCTCTGGTCGGTTGATGGTGGCT